>JAAGEH010000226.1:39899646-40023102 GCA_011751065.1 Lasiurus cinereus
AATTAAATCCAACACTGAAGAAAAATAATTTATTTTAGGTATGCAAGGCAGGTTCAACATTTAAAATCAATTAGCCCTGCTGG
Organism: Lasiurus cinereus; assembly: GCA_011751065.1. Taxonomy (NCBI): domain Eukaryota; kingdom Metazoa; phylum Chordata; class Mammalia; order Chiroptera; family Vespertilionidae; genus Lasiurus; species Lasiurus cinereus. The sequence goes on from JAAGEH010000226.1 coordinate 39,899,730, forward strand.
ATGTGGCTCAGTGGTTGAGCATTGACTCAGGAACCAAGAGATCAATTGTTTGATTCCTGTTCAAGGCATATACCTGGATTGAGGGCTCCATTCCCCAGTAGTGGGTGTGCAGGAGGCAGCCAATCAGTGATTCTCTCTCATCATTGATGTTTCTACCTCTTTTTTACCTCTTTCTCTTTGACTCTCTCTCTCTCTTCCTCTCTGAAATCAATATATATAAATTTAATTAATGTAATCCATTACATAACAGACTAAAGGAAAAAAGTATATCATCACATTAATACATACTGAACTAATTTATAATGAAAACTTTCAGCAAACTAGAAATAGAGGGGAACTTTCTCAACCTGATTAGGAAAATTTACAAAAAACAAACAAACAAACAAAAAAACAAAACCACAAAAAAACAAAAACAAAAACCTACAGTAAGCATCATACATAATGGTGAAAAACGAAAACCTTTCCCAATATGATAAGAAGCAAAGTAAGGATGTTCCCTCTTACCCCTTCTTTAAACATAGTACTGCAAGTCCCAGCTATGCGATTATGAAATAAGTCAAAAAAGAGGAGGGAATAAGAGTGTACAAATTGGAAAGAAGAATTAAATATTTTTGTTCACACATGACATGATTATGTAAAAAAATCTCAAAGAACCAACAAAGAAAAAAAATCTGCAACTACAGCAACTATAGCAAGATTGCATAATAGAACACTAACATGCAAAGGTCAATACCTTCCTATTTACCAGTATTGAGCAGTGGAATTTGAAATAAAAAATGCATTACCATTGAGTGCTCAGCGCGCCTTCGAGCCCGGCCACTTCTCCGCGATCATATACATCCTCGGACCTGCCTCACAACACGGCCTCCAGACACCGTCCAAATGAAGAAACCGAAACTGCCCCCAGCCCCCAAGCCAGAGAAGAAGCCGACCCCCTCCACCCCCCACCCCGGACGTGCTGAAGGGAGAAAAAGAACAGCAAAAAGTGATTGAACATATTGATAAAGTACAAAATGAAATAGACAGACCTAATGAACAAGCCAGTGAGGAGATTTTGAAAGTAGAACAACCATTGTTTCAGAAGAGGTCAGAATTGATCGCCAAAATCCCAAATTTTGGGGTAACAATGTTTGTCAACCATCCGCAAGTGTCTGCACTGCTTGGGGAAGAGGATGAAGAGGCGCTGCATTATTTGACAAGAGTTGAAGTGACAGAATTTGAAGATACTAAACCAGGTTTTATTTTGATGGAAATCCTTATTTCGAAAATAAAGTTCTCTCCAAATTGGAGTTTCATCTGAATGAGAGTGGAAAGGATTTGACAAAACGTTCAAATCAAACACAGAATAAAACCAGCAGGAAGAGACAGCATGAGGAACCAGAAAGCTTCTTTACCTGGTTAACTGACCATTCTGATGCAGGTGCAGATGAGTTAGGAGAATCATCAAAGATGACATTTGGCCAAATCCTTTACAGTACTATTTGGTTCCTGACATGGATGATGAAGAATGGGAAGGAGAAGAAGAAGATGATGATGATGAAGAGTAAGGGTTGGAAGATGTTGATAAAGAAGGGGATGAGGATGAAGGTGAAGAAGATGAAGATGATGATGAGGGGGAAGAAGGAGAGGAAGATGAAGGAGATGACTAATGAACACTGATGGATTCCAATCTTTTTTAATTTTCTCCAGTCCCTGGGAGCAAGTTGCAGTCTTTTTTTTTTTCTCTTCCCCTTTTTCTTTTTTTGTCCCCTCTTGTGCTCTGTGGCCCTGTTTTTGAGGTCTCTTTTTCTCTCCTTTACACCATGGTTCTCACCTTATTTGGGGGGATGTACCTTGAGCAGAATATAGTGGGAAAGAATCTTTGCCCTTTTCTGTTCCAAATTCATTTTTATCCCTTTGTGTCTCAAGAAAAACTTAATGGAATCAACACCACCGTGCTCTGTGAGAAAAAAGAAAAACCTCTGCTTCCTTAGCTCTGCTGGGAGCTGGAGGTTGCTAGGCATAGAATAGTGCATAGAATTCTAGCTTTTTTTCTCCTTTCTCTGTACATTGGGCTCAGAGATTACATTGTGTCTCTTTGTGAATATGTACAGTTAGCATTTACCAACATGTATCTGTCTACTTTCTCTTGTTAAAAAAAAAAACTTAAAAAAAAGTGGGGGGTTATAGAAGGTGAGCAAAGGGTGAGTTTGAGATGTTTGGGTGGGTTAAGTGGGCATTTTGACAACATGGCTTCTCTTTTGGCATGTTTAATTGTGATGTTTAACGGACATACTTGCAGTCTAAGATGACACTTTTAAAATAAAATTCTCTCCTAATGATGTCTTGAGCCCTGTCACTTGATGGGAGAATCAGCAGAACCTGTAGGATCTTATTTGGAATTGACACTTCTCTATTGTAATTTTGTTCCTGTTTATTTTTAAATTTTCTTTTTGTTTCACTGAAAAGAAAAGATAATGCTCAGTTTTAAACGTTAAAAGTGTACAAGTTGCTTTGTTACAATAAAACTAAATGTGTACAAAAAATGCATTACCATTAATATTATCACCCAAATTAAAAATACACACATTTAATTAAAAATCTGATAAAATATATACAAGATCTATATTAGGAAAACTACAAATCTCTGAAGAAAGAAATAAACTAACTAAACTGAGGAATATTCTATGTTGATAGATAAGAAGATTCAGTATTGTAAAGATGTCAGTTCTCCCTTACTTGATCTGCAGAAGCATTGCAATCTCAATAGTGGCGAATTATTTTGTGAATATTGAAAATCTAATTATAAGTTTTATATAGAAATACAAAGGACACAAAAGAGCCAATGAAATATTGAGGAAAACCAGTTGGAAACTGACATTATTCATCTATCAGACTTAGGTTAAAGCTACGGTAATCAAGATAGTATGATATTAGGAAAGCATAGAGAAATAGATCAATTAAACAGAAGGAGAGTCTAGGAGTAAATTCACACAAATATAGTCAACTAATCTTTCACAATGAACAAAGGCAATACAATAGAGAAAGAATATTTTTTTTAGTCAATGGTGGTAGAACAACTGATATTCACATGCAAAAAAAAAAACAAAACACACACACAACAAAACAAACTAGTCACAGACCTTTATACCCTTTACAAAAAAATAATTCAAAATGGATTATAAACTGGTTGCAAAATGAAAAACTATAAACTCACAGGAGCTAACAAAGAGAAATTCTAGATGAGTTTGGAGTTTGGTGGTGATTTTTTAGATACCATACTAAAGGGACAATTCATGAGATAAAGAAATAGATAAGTTCTGTTTCATTTAAATTAAACCTTCTGCTCTGCAAAAGACAATGCCAAGAGAATAAGAAGTGATTTCATACATATGGAGAAAATATTTGCAAAAGGCATATCTCATAAAATACTGTTATCCAAAATATACAAAGAAATCTTAAAACTCAACAAAGAGAAAATGAACAAAATAATTTAAAAATGGCCAAAATTCTGAATGAACACCTAATAAGATGATACAAGGATGACAAATGAGTATTTTAAAACATCAACATAATATATTATTAGGGAATTCAAATTGAAACAACAAACCTATACCACTACATATCTATTAGAATGATGAAAATTCAAAATACTGACAAAACCGAATGTTTGTGAGAATATAGAGCAATAGGAACACTTTTTCATGGCTGATAAGAATATAAAGGGTTTGGGCACTTTGGCAGCTACTTAAAAAACTAAATAAACTCTTATCATGCCAGCCTGCAATTTTTCCCCATAGTTTTTACCCAAAGTAGTAAAAAACTTACGTTACAAAAAAAAAAAAAGCTTGCTTTATTCATTATTGTCAAAACTGGGAGGCACCCAACATGTCTTTCAGTTGGGGAATGAATAATTATAAATATCCATACAGTGGAATATTACTTAGCACTATAAATAAATGAGTCATCAAGCTATGCAAAGAACCAATGAGAGAGTAAATGCATATTATTACTAAGTGAAATAAGGCAATCTGAAAAGGCCCTATGCTGTACAATTCCAACTATATGAAATTCTGGAAAGCCAAACCTATGGTGATAGTAAAGTGATCAGTGATTACCAGTGATGAGCAAAGAGGGAGGAATGAACAGATGGAACAATGAAAAGACTCTGAATGATACTATAATGTAAGCATGTCTTTGTATGTTATCACAACCCAGATAACATATTGTATCAAGAGTGAACCACAATGTAAACTAGGACTCTGGTGATAATGACGTGTCAGTGTGGGTTCATTATAGCAAATGTACACTTCTGCTATGGGATGTTGAGGGTGAGGGATATTGATGTGTCTAACTGGGGGTATGGAGTATCTGGAACACTCTGTACTTTCTACTCTTTTGCTGTGGACCTAAAATTGTCCTAAGCAATAAAAGCTATCTAAAAAAAACAAAGTATTATTAAAATAGAATCAAAATATATAAATATTTATGTGCATGAAATGCAATTAATGGCACATTCATTTAACAGTAATAATGGCCAAGAATGAATAGCAGTCATGCTGAGTGAAACCAACTATTATACCAAATAAGCATATGGTAAATGATTTCAGTATAATTTCTCATATTTTATGCTTTTACTTTTGAACAAAATGGAAGGTGAAATGGCTCTCATATATTTTCTTTTAAAAAATTCTACATAATAACTATTTGCCTCACCTTTTCAGATAAAGTGAATCAAACCTGAGAGTTGCCTAATATCCAAGTTAATTAGATATTGATCTGTATGGAAAGTTCCTTTCTGTCCTTACCCTAGAGTCCACAGTGTTTCCACATTGATGATCAAGTTCTCTTTTCAAGGAAGTAATCTCAGAATATTTGATTGCTCCATATTGTAAACATGCCGCTTGCAACCAGATGACTTTGTAGATCACCTTTTAGGTAAATGAATATTGTCTAGATTGCAGTTTCAACAAAGTGAAGAGATATAAATGAAATTAAATTACTTTAGATATATTTTCACAATTTTATTTTTCATCTCTCAAAGCCAAGCCAAGGGTAAAGTGATATGTTGAATGGCAATAATTTTAAATATATTTAGGGTTTTTATTTTCAAAACTAGAACATTATTCCTTTTAATGTTTTGTGTTTAACAAAAGGAAACTTCACACAATTGGAGAATGTATCTTACTGGCACTTATAATGTTTTCTAAAATTTATGTAAATGCATTATCCTTACAATCAAGGTGTTAATACCATAAAAAATCTGTAAATGGAGAAATACCAAAAATATTTAAATCATCACCCCTAAATATTTACTAGTTTTACTGCCCATATACTTGGTCAAAAATAAAATGTGTGTTGTTTTTCACCCACCATCTTGATATAAAAAATCAGCTTGGGTAAGAGTATTAGTTATAATGAATGCTTCTCAGAAAGGCTTCCCAGAAAAGCATGAAAGGCACAAATTATGTGAGTGCATAAATAATTTTAGGAACAAATATTGGCCTTAGGGTTTAATTATAAAACAGAGGTTATGTGCTTGGCTTAGGTATATAAACCTAATCCAGAAGATGTTCCATTTAATCTGAACAGCCTGCTTTGATATGGAACCTTTGATTTATGCTGGGGGAAAAAATACATGAAACAGCAGCATGAACAATAAAATAAACTAACTTTATACCATCCATGTGGAATCTAGATAGATTTCCCCCAAATATTTCATAGTAACTTTCAGAGATAGAGTAATTTTCTGAAATGTTTGAGAGAAAAATTATTTAATCAGTCATATATATATGAATTATCTTGAGGCCAATTTGATCTTGGCACTGACAAAGTGCTTGAAATATATTTGAAATATATTTCATTTGACTTATAAAATGTCATGTGCTGTGTTAAATTCTATAGTAGTTAATAAAATTGAAACCTAATGTAAAATAAAACAAATGAAAAATGATTTGAATCTTAGCTCCACATTTGCAAGCCATCGGAAAGTAACTTAATTTTAGTTTCCTAGGAATTTTCATTTCTGAGTCTAATTTTCTTCATCTGTGAAATGGATATAATATTACCTAAGAACCTCATAAGATTAACTTATAAGCACATAGTAAATATAGTAAATCTTAAATAAGGTATTCTCAGTGACCTACCTAGAACAATGTCTGACAAAGAATAAGTGCTTAGTAAACATTTATTTATTTGGAATACAGTTTTTCACTTATAATGCATTACAGGAAGTTGTTTAGAAGACATTTAAAGAAAGAAAAATAGGATCAGATGAGACTTGAGAGATCATGAGGCAACAAAAATCAAAATAAAAATTTTACTATTAGTTCCCTACTTCCTTGAAGTTCCTAATGTGAGATAAACACTAAACTCACTGGAAATTTCAAACAGGGCTTCCAGCAAGACTAGATCTACCAGTCTATGCCACTTAAGACCATTACGTTAGGTATAAAAAATAGAATGCTAAATGTTTCAGGTACTAAACATTTCTTTTTCTTTTTAAAAATATATATTTTATTGATTTTTTACAGAGAGGAAGTTAGAGGAATAGAGAGTTACAAACATGGATGAAAGAGAAACATCCATCAGCTGCCTCCTGCACGACCCGACCCCTACTGGGGATGTGCCTGCAACCAAGGTACATGTGCTTGACCTGAATTGAACCTGGGATCCTTAAGTCTGCGGGTCTATTAACTGACCCAAACCGGTTAGGGCTAAACATTTCATTTTTACTGGCCAATTTAAGTTCTAACTTCTTTTCATTATCTACAATAGAAAATTAATATGCTAAATCATAGGTGTGGATATTAAATTTTAGCTACCTGTATTAGTGACAAGAATAGTATAATGATTTTTTAAAAATTCTCAACTTTATTAAACTATGCTGATTCAACTTTTACAGTCTTATTTTATCTTCTTAAGATGACATTGAAAACTATATTCCCCTCTAAATATCTTTTATATACCATTGTACAGTTTCTCCTAAAGTAGTTGCCTCATTTTTTATAATGACTACAACCCTTTAACTGGCCTATAACTAAACTAGGAACACCTCTAAGCTCTGAAGCTTCACTTTTTAAAGTAATATGGACCAGATCATCACTTTTGGTTGTTAAATTTCAAGGCATTAAGTCTTACTATCAAGCATCTTCAATCTTGTTACTTTAAGTACTTAATTATCTAACACAATTTTTGCCAAGAAATTACTCATTGGCCTTCCTCTATGAATTTCCCTTTAATTAAAAAATTATGAAGCTTTTGGATTTATTTCATTTCCACATGCTGCATGTCATGTTGAGAGGTAGTTGAGACATTAAAGGCCTGGATCCTTTAATTTCTTTATTCATCAAAGTTTTTCAAAATGACATGGAATATTAAAGGTTTTTTAAGGTAAAATCATACCTATCATGCAAATATAAAATGAGCACAAATATTTTATTTAACTCGTTAATTAAGAGGTGAACCAGCAAAATATTGAGAAGAATTTAATATGAGAATCCTAAGAACACACACACACACACACACACACACACACCATATATATATATATATATATATATATATATATATATATATATGTACACACACTGAGTGGCCAGATTATTATGATCTCTGAAAGCACAATAATCTGGCTATTCAGCCTAGTATATGAATTCATGCATGGGTGGAGTTCTGCCAGTCTGGCCAAGGGGAGGGGACATGCGTGGTTAGCTGGCGTGCCTGCTGGTCAAACTCCTGGTTGAGGGGACAATTTGCATATTAGCCTTTTATTATATAGGATATACACTGAATGGCCAAATTATTATGTGTTCAGAGATCATAATAATTTGGCCACTCAGAGTGTGTGTGTGTGTGTGTGTGTGTGTGTGTGTATAAAATCCAAAATATTGAGATGAATGGATTAGAAAATAGCTTCTTCTGTGTGAAATGGCTTGCATCTCCATCTGACAAAATTTATTTGCATCACTATAGACAGTAATTTCATTTGAATAACTAGCTATTTTTCTACAACTTGAAGAGTTGGAAAAAAGTGCAAAGACAAAGTGCAAAGCTCTGAAAATCAGGTAATAAAGTATGCACTAGGCAACACATAGAACTCAATTGCAGTGTCTTTCATAATTTACCATAGCATAATTTGGAAGCAGGGCAATGTGGAAAAGTTAGAGGAGATTGACTACATTGAATTTTTACCATTATTCACATGACACACAGAGGCAAAGGGGAAAATGCTACCATTGAGCAACCACATGTATATAGGCCCTTGTTCATCTGTTTAATATAATATTGTATTTAAAGTTCCTAAAATGCTTTTCATTTGGGTATTTTTGGGGGTTGACTGTGCCACTGCCACCTCCCCTTGCAAAACAAAACCCAAAAATGAGTTATGTTGAAGTACTTACTTCTTATATTTGTGAATGTGATCTTATTTAGAAGTGAGGTCTTTGTAGATATAATTAAGTTTTATATTAATATGATGTCATATGGTGTAGGGTAAGCCCCTAATATAATATGAGCAAAATAAAGACAGAAATAGATACAATATATGATGACAGAAGCAGAAATAGGAATAATGTTTGTATAAATCAAGAAATTCTGAGGATTACCAATAACATTAGAAGCAAAGAGTAAGTCATGGATCAAATTATCCCTAAAGCAGTGATTTTCAACCTTTTCCATCTCATTGTACACATGAACTAATTACTAAGTTCTGTAGTACACCCAAAAATATATTTTTAGCAATCTGACCAAAAATATATAGGTGTAATTTAGACTCATTCACACTGAGTGACTGCTATCGAGTTGTGTTGGCTTTTGCCATTTTTTTTTAATTTGACAATTTGAGGAAAAAGCAGTCATGTTGCATATTTTAAAAATTCTTGCAGCATACCAGCTGAAAATGACTTCCCTAAAGTTTTCAAAAAGACCATGACCCTGCCTCCACCTTGATTTCAGGCTCTTAGCTTCCCCCAATGGAATAATAAATTTCTATTGATTTAAGCAAACCAGCTTGTGGTAATTTGTAACAGCAGCCCTAGAAACGTATACAGTAGTTTTATAATTATTTTATATTTTAAGATAATAGTATCAAAAAGATAAATCAATTTGGCAAACATAGCACAGATTCTACACGTCAGAGTGAAACATTGTCCCAGGTACATTTGATCCTAGTCTCATTTTTTGTTCACTCTGCCCTGACACATTTTTGTTTAAGAAATGTTTTGAGTGGGATCAGTTATTTTAATTTGTATTACAATTTTAAATGATCATTTTTAAATTTATTTCTAAATTTAGTCATTAGTAAAAATTATTAAAACTGATACCTTGGATATAGAAAGAAGGTAAAAATTGTATTTCACTTTAGCTAATATATTACTGTTATTTTATTTTTGCTCCACATGAAAAAATCTACATAAAATGAGCTAAGAAAATATGGTTCCAAATATAATTTGAAAACAACAAAAAATGGCAGAAAACAAAAACAAAAAAGTCCAGGAATTATGAAGGACATATCTTTTATTTTGTTTATTTTTAGCTACCTCTTTATAATGTAGTAATAATTTGTCAGAGAAGTCAAAAGAATTACACATTACTACCAAGAAAAAGATACATAATATTAGATATAAAGTCTGAATAATTTTAATTTAGGTATTTGCTGTGGGGCAAAGTTCTCCATTTTAGTTTTGGGAGCTTTGGTTGTGTGGTCTAGATAGGAATATGAATCCAGAAATATATTTTTTATTTCTAGTCTATGGTAAATTTAGTTTTTAAAATGATGACTGACAGAATACAAATAAATGAAACCATACATAAGTTCATTAAAGATTTTGGTATATTTGGCAAGTTTTGACACATAAAATTTTGGTATGTTTTCTTGGTTGACATTACTATAGGCATACACATGCACATACACATATTTTTGTGCCTTTTTGTTTTAGATGCTATTATGCAATTTAAATTCTATGATTAGGAAATACACAATCTTTGTTTTGAAAGTACATTTAGTTCGATACCTATTATTTAAATGGTAAAGTAATTTTATTTTAGTGAGAAATGTTATAACCAGTATTATATATGTATGTTATTATAACATTTATTAGGGGATACCATTTTATTAAAATATATTTTTATTGATTTTCAGAGAGGAATGGAGAATGAGGGATAGAAACATCAATGATGAGAGAGAGTCATTGATCAACTGCATTCTGCATACCCCACCCTGGGGATGGAGCCCGCAACCTGGAGAATATGCCCTAACCGGGAATTGAACTATGACCTCCGGTTTTATAAGTTGACATTCAATCTCTGAGCCATGCCAACTGAGCTATAAACATTTTTAAAATTAATAAATATGGCCCTAACTGGTTTGGCTTAGTGAATAGAGCATCGGCCTGTGGACTGAAAGGTCCCAGGTGTGATTCCAATCAAGGGCATGTACCTTGGTTGCATGCACATCCCCAGTAGGAGGTCTGCAGGAAGCAGCTGATCAATGTTTCTCTCTCATTGATGTTTCTAACTATCTAACCCTCTCCATTCCTCTCCGTAAAAAAATCAATAAAAATATATAAAAAATTCATAAATATGAAAAATCTTTGAAAATAAATACATTCATTTTATATTTCCATAAAGATAGCAAAATAGAAATGCTATCTCTGTCTCACTATCTTGGTCTTCAGTGGTTATGTCAATAGATACATAGCAGTTTAGTCACAATTTTGTTATGTATCCCAAGGCTACAACTAAAAAGTAATGTTTATTTTCCCTTTGAACTATTTGTTTTTGTTCTTACAGATGCTAGTGTTAGAGCCTATGTGAGTAGTCTGTTTTCTTCACAAGTTTTTTATCTGTCATAAGGCATTATTTTTTAGTTTACCTAGCCTCCGTATATTACTGCCATGCAAACTCTACAGGATGATAAGCTAATATTTAAAACTGTCAGAAAGATTTTCAAATATAAATATCACCCCTTGATTTTAAACACATTTTTAAAATTTCTACCTATAAAACCAGCCAAGAAAATGTAGTTGTTTCAACACATTACAACATACTATTATATACTTTTCTTGCATAAAGAACTTAAAACATATCTAGCTGACAATGAATTCAGAAAACTACAAAAATCTTTGCCAATGGAACAACTGAATATAAACATAAGACTTCTTTAGTCATATTATTGATTGTTTACTTGTTTATAAGAGAGTAGGATAAGGAGAAAGCAAAATACTCACCTTTCCCGAAACCCATCCCCATTCAGTTTGCTGTGAATATTAAAGAAATAAAGACATACATGTGTGTAAGAGCATGTCAAAATTGTCAAGATAACAAAATCACTCCCATGCTCCCAGTGAAAATTTTCTTACATCCATTAATAAATCTTGTTAGGGAACCTCAGCCTGATATTCAGTACATTCCTGTAGTAAAATATAAGTAGGTTAGGGCTGAATTCAAGAGCTATATGTTAAAAGTTCAGAGGAGTTAGACTCAAAGAATCAGAAAATTTCACATAGATGTTTGTATTTCTAAGTTCAATTGTAAATTAGCTTTCACATTCCAAACAAAAGATCAGAAAAGAAATGAGACAAGAAAAATCAGTATGAGAGACGTTTTTGTAAAATTTTTTGAAGAGAGGAGATAAAATAGTGTTATTATACATTGATGGAATAATCCATTAAAAAGGAAAAGGATGATGCATGAGAAAGAAGAGCAGATTTCTTGAGTAAGTAGAAGATAGTATATTTTTTTCTCGTGAACAATAGAGAAGATATGAGGTTGAAAAGCTGTTGAGAGAGACTGTAAAATAAGAAAATGAAAATCCATGCATTTTACAGTATACATTCTTATGTATGCTGGGGATAAAACTATATTCATGTAGTAAATATGATCAGATTCACCAGGTGGAGGTGAATTAACCGGGAATTGAACTATGGTGGAGGTGAATTAACCGGGAATTGAACTAATTGATCCTTTATTCCTTGAATTAAATAATGTCCTTTAATCTTAAAATCCAATAATACTGTGCCCCCATTTACATATGCCAAAAAATTGCCTTTTCTTATTCCTTATGATCAGGCCAAGTGTTTTACATTCCACCTGATCAATTTAAACTTCCCTAGACTTTATGTGGTTCAGCAGATTAATGATATTGTCAATTGTATTGGAGAGAGAAAAAAAAAAGAAAAATCCTCCTCTCCTCAGAGAAATATGATCTTTTATAGTATTTTTTAAACCTCTATGGTGTCATTTTGGATGATAGACAATTAAACAGAGTGTGAACTTTAATCTCCTATTTTTATTCCTAGCAATAATGGTATCTTTGAATATTTGGGGGAAAAGATTCTCACTTGTACTTTTATATTTTAAGTACTATAGACTTATTCAATTAAAGCCCTTTGGTCCATATGTTATATAGCCGAATGGTATATATGTCTTGTATACAAGTGGCTCACAACACCCTGCACATGCACTCACCACCATATTCAGCAGAGCATATCTGCAATGCTAAAATATTAGTTATTACTAGAGGATCCAAGAGCCAGCCATCATCCACTACATTTATGATTCAGACCTCAAAAGCAAAGAAAGCCATCCATCTCTCAATACCAGCTCCATTCAGAAATAGTAGGATACTGGCCTTGCTTTATAGGATATATCCCTATCTTGTTACCTAATGTCCCTTTCCTTATAATTCTAAAATCTTAGAGTTGTCACCTCTTTTTAGTAAAAATAAAAAGCATTGGTTAAATGATAACCCTCATGTTAAAACTACAACTCATCAATACTCTGAAAGGGCTCTATATATTTCTTAAATTAGTGATTATATACCAGGTTCCTAAACTACATCTGCCCTTTCCCCCAAACAAAACAAAACAGGACTCTAATATTGAAATAGCAATCTAAGGTAGTTTTATTATAATGGCCACAAACCCCATCTGCTTTTGTGACAATCTGCAATCTCTTCTCTTTTCTTGGAGTACTTTCAATAGGAGATCCAGAAGTTCCTGCACCACCCCTCATTTACCCTAAAACGATCCTTTCTGCTGTTATATGTCATTACTGTTTCTTTATCTAGATCCCTTTTTGTAATGTAGAGAAGGGTAGGATACCATCTCCAGGGCCCCTGAAACCTAGGTTCTAGATTCAGTTGCCTCTCAGAAACCTACATGAAGCTCATGAAGGGGTAACATTGAAGATCTGTCCTACCATTTCCAAAGTCATTATTGGTTTACTGCCAATGCACTTCTGTCATTCCACCCTAATTTTTAAAATCCTCATCCATAATTCTTTTGGATAGAGTATTTCAGTAGCCTATTTTATTCCTGGAGCTATATTCTGCTTATGTCACATCTAGACTGTGACAATTTGTCTTCAATAGTTTGTAGGCACATGTCAATATCATCTTTTCTTCTTGTATCTCAACTATATACCTACAGGTCTGAGTCACAGGATAATAAGACTAACATTGTAAATATAGTCAGAATAATCTTTTTTCCACAACTGAAGCCTTGACCTAAGCCAACATTTAAATATCTTCAAGCCTCCTTTGTTAAAATCTTTTTCAGAAGATTCCACTGTCTTAAAAATAAGAGATAGCTGATGGTGATGTCCTATGTGCTCTCTAGACATGCTTATGTATATTTTATTCCTCAAATATAGTTCATATTGCCAAGCCAAGAACTATATTAATCTAGAGCAGTTACATAATTTTAAAAAAAATATATTTTATTGATTTTTTTTATAGAGAGGAAGGGAGAGGGATAGGGAGTTAGAAATATCGATGAGAGAGAAACATCGATCAACTGCCTCCTGCACACCCGGTACTGAGAATGTGCCCTCAATCAAGATACTTGCCCTTGACCAGAATCAAACCTGGGACCTTTAAATCCGTAGCCGACACTCTATCCACTGAGCCAAACCAGTTTCGGCAGTTACGTAAATTTTTATTTGTAATTCATACAGAGTTGGAAAATGGGATAAATAATAGAAAGCTCCTGGACTTTCATTCATGTCAAATTCTACAATTGCAAAATGCCTTTTAATTCCTGTCAAACTTACATGCACACAATTTCATTTCTAAAGCTACCTCTTTGTTCCTTATATTTGACATTTAAAGGCAATACATTATCCAAGAAAGAAATTCAGACTTTCATTATTTTTCACAAACAGCAACCCTTGACCCAAGATAAAACAAAACAGTCATATGAATGCTTAGGTTAACATATACACTTTTACTAAAGCGTTTGTGATGAGAGCTATCACTTAATGCAGTAAAATACATTATAAGAGTGCTCCATAATAAATCACAGGAGCAGATCATCTTCTGGCTACAGCTTATGTGCAATCATGCTCTATGTTTCACACTCTCCTATATTAAACTTCACCTCCTTTTGCCAGATTGCCTAGGAAGGTCCAATTTCTTTAAAATTATGAAAATAAATGTATTTTTATTTGGAATCAACCATCATCCTGGCCCTCAATACTTTTCATTTTTCTCAAGTATCATCTAGTTATTTATCCAAACAAAAATGGTTTCATTCCCTATTCAATTTCTAATAATAGCTCTTTTAGAGACATTTACCTACTTTAGTGTTGCTACTAGAGTCTAACATTACGTATCATAGCTGTAAACAAGAGAACTATAGATATTGGAATGAAAGGATTATTGAATTCATTATGGCTTGGATACTAAGAATCTCACACACAAACACACACAGACACACGTGTTCTTCAATTTTACTTTTGTTAATGTTTGAAGACATAAAACAACATATTATATCGTATCCTTTTTTTCTTCCATTGAAATGTTTCAGAGAATTGGTTACAGGGTAACTGGTGATACTGAAAAATGATAGAGGTGAAATATTTAAAAAACAGATAAAGTGGCCTTTCATATCCATTAAAAATTGGTTGCCATGGAAAAAGCAATAAAGTAAAAGGTGTAAGAGTATGTAGGAAGAGCCACTCTTCTGAATTACATGCACACTTTTTTCCTTTCTTTTATGCTGAATGAAATAAGCCAGTTAGAGAAATACAAGTACCATATCATCTCACTTATATGTGGAATCTAATGAACAAAATAAACTGAGGAGATATATGGAACAGACTGACAGCTGTCAGAGAGGGGAGAAGGGTTGGGCATCTGGATGAAAGTAAGTAAAGGGATTAACCTAAAACTATATAAATAACACATAAACACAGAGGATAGTATGGTGGTGGCCAGAGGGAAATGGAGTGGAGGTAGGTGGAGGATGGCAAAGGGTGTGGTGGAAATAGGGACAGAAGGAGACTTTGTTTGGGGCTGTGGGTGCAGAATTCAGTGTGCAGGTGATGTTTTATTGAGTTATAACCTGTGTGGTTTTGTGAATCAGTGTTACCGCAATAAATTAATTTTTAAAAAACATTTTTATTGGTTTCAGAGAGGAAGGGGATGCGATAGAAAAAGAAACGTCAATGATGACAATCATCGATCGGCTGCCTCCTACAACCTGGAGCCTGCAACCGTGGCATGTGCCTTGGATCAGAATTGAACCTGGGACCCTTCAGTCCGCAGGCTGACATTTTATCCATGGAACCAAACAAGCCAGGGCAATAAATTAATTTTTAAAAGAACATTTTTAAAGGCCTCTGGTATTTGCAAAGCCTTTTCTACAATAAAATGTTCCAATTCTTAATGAAAAAGTAGTTAATAAATGAAATTTTCTTTGTAAGTAGAGCCAACTTTATTTGCCCAAGGCTCTTTTCAAAGATGTTTTGGCTTTGCCTAACTGGATTAATAAATATAATCCTATTAACAAATAACATTTGTTAAAAGAAAAACATTTTATTTCAAATATTCTAAAATAGTTAGACTATTAATCTTTTGTTGGACTCAGCTATACTTATAACTGGGGGAAAAAAGAAAAGAAAACCTCCTGATGACAGAATTTAAGTAGAAGAGATGAAATAATAGGCCCCTGATTCCATGATTTTACAAGAGTAGATATATCTAAAAAGCCAGGCTCGTATTGGAAATAGCATTACTAGGCTTTTATCCAATACCCCTCATAAATCCTATATGCACAGGATTATTAGAAATTTTAAAAATCAATAATGATGAGAAAATATCATTTGGTATCAAATGCATTTTTTAAAAGATAAGTCTTCCACAAAAATTATGAAGCATAAATGAAATCGACTTTACTTATTAAAGGCCAAAATGGAGCAAAGTGTAAAAGCAGTTTCTCCTTCTCAGACAATAATTCCTGAGGATACACTGGGAGCCATTATGCAGCCCTGACTTCACACTCACAGTAAAACAAAGCTGTAATGAAATAATGAAGAGCAGCATCTGTGAGATTGGAGAAGGTCTGTTTATACTGGTCTCTCCATATATGTAGATTCCAAAACTTTACTTTTGCTAAGTAAATATTTGTCTCCTCAGGTGTTGTTCAACTGAGATGTGACTTTAGGAAAGAGAATTCACCCGTGGTAAGGTAAGCAAAATTAGATTATGTGTTTGAAAACCATAAGAGGATCATCAGACAGAAGCCAAGTAAGTACATTACTTCCTCCAGCATAGAGACTACAGTCTCAAATGGGTACTAGAATGATCAGGGTGACCACTATGTTGTATACCTGAAACTCATAATATTGTATGTTAACTGTAATTGGCAAGTTTAAAAACATATTTACAAGCATCTTAGGATGAACTGGAATCAACTACAGTTCACTCTCTGCTGAGCTTGAACTAAGGCCCGTGATGACCATTTCAGCCTCAGATTTACAGTAATTCCCATATTTTATTAGTTAGAACCGTGTTTTTTTTTTCAGGACTTCAAATCCAAATTTCTAAGAGGTCTCAGGATGCATCAATGGTTTACTCTTGGTCCAATCAGGGTGGACTTACCTCTGATCAAGAAAGAGACAAAAGAAGGAACATTTGAGAGGGAAACAGGAGGCAGAATGGGTGGGATAAGCATGCCTCAGGGAAGTTATGCTAAAAGAGCAGAATTGCCTGCCAGGATGCAGGAGAAAATCTGTGTTCTTGTTGGTGAGTGCTACTCAGGTGGGAGATATGGATGCTGAGTTGGCTTGATAAAAATCCTGACACAGAGGAGCTGTCTTTTCATCTCTGAGCACAAGGGTTTTAAAAACCAAGACACAGGGGATGTATTGGTGCTTGTTTCCAAAAGGAAGAGAGGCACCCTATTCCACTCCATTTCTCAGAACTTAACATCTTTCACATACTTTCACTGAACAAACCCTTGTGTCCATACTTGCCTATAAAAATACTAAAAAAAAAAATAATAATAACTTGCTGCTCTCACATCTTTTAAAACACCACCTGCTTCTCCTGCAGCGTGACAGTTCTGGCTGCCTCAGAGACCCTAGTTAGGGACTCAGACTTCAGTGCATTGTGATGACACTTGACCTTGTTCTCATCACCTGAAGATTACTTACAGGAATTCCCGGACCATTTGTCTTACATGCACAATAGTGTTGCTAGATTGGTATTCATGGACTTTGAAAGTGACAACTAAATCTAGGTTCCATATGCCAAATATATCCTGGCACCAGCTGGTTATAAATCTGTTCTCATCTCTCTGAGGGAGTTCTTTTTAAAATTCATGACTTAAAATAATTTCTTGTACACTTGGCAAGCATATGTACTCATACATAGTTGTACTAAAAAAAACCTGCAGCATTATTTCTCTATTCTAAATTACATCCTTTTAAAAATAAATTTAAATTAGCTTGATGATATATACGTTACAGAAGCTATCTCTACTTTTCATTCTTGAACTGGCATTGTCCTTCTTGAACTCAGACCCAGTTCTAGGACGGATTGGACAGGTGATAAATAAAATAAAATGTGTCGTGCTTTTTCTAGAATTCTTCATCTGCTCTGAATCCAAGATAACTGGCCCAAGCTTGTTTGAGCAATATTTTAAGCTGAATTTTCTCCTAGGAGATTTATTGAGTTATGAAAGCAACATCACACTAAAATAAAATATCTGTTGGATATTGAGACTTAAGCAATTCTGCTTTGAAAACTCCCTCAAAGAGTATAAACCACCAAGAGTAGACATTCTTGTGCCCTCTGTACCAGGAGGTTGTCTTCTGATATTTTTCTAGAAAAAAGAGCAATGACAATGATTATAGAATATCAGTGATGATAGATCCATGCCCTGAGGATGAAGTGGTGTCCAGTTATAGAGCCACATGACTGTTGTGATTACACATTGGTTAAAGGAAACAGAGAAGCTAAGAATAAAGAACTGTGGCTAGAAAAGAGCTGCCAAACATAGAAAACATTAATACAAACCAAAGAACCCCAATGCACTGTAGTTGATTTTTTTTGTAAGACTGAACACACTGAGCGGAAAAGGACGTTGCGATGCTCTGGGGTCCTGATTTAATAGGTGCAATAATAGATAATGACACAGAAGAATAAATGATTTCTAAAATCCATCAAAAAGCCGACCTGATATGAAAGAAAAACAAAATAATATGTAATTAATAGGAAGCTTTTATTAAGAATATGGTCTGGTCTAAGTAATCTTATATAGAAGCAGTGGATATAGTACAGAAGCAGTAAACATAATACATTTCATGTTTAATATTTTAGACATATTAGAATTCTTAATTTCAATTCTACACAATTCTAATAAAGTAAATTTCCTGATAATTTAGTAAAAGTTTAAGATATGACAATTCTGAAATATAAGATAGCTAACACTTGCTTATCCTAACAATGCCTCTTCTATATTATGTAACCTGGAACAAATAATTTCATATTTATAGGATTAAATTTCCATGTTAATAAAATTAGTCAGAGAGGTGGAATACCTCTAAGGTTTCTTCTCTCTCTAGGCTTTAAAAACCATTCATAATATCCTAATTCTCAACTACTTAATAAACTAAGTTTTGAAATTCAATATGATATTCCAGTCAGTTGGGTAAAATGGTATTAATAAATACAGTAGACTTTTAATAAATTATAATAATATATTTAAAAGTTCAGAGGTGAATTTTGTAGACCAAGAGACAAATTATTAGATTTAAATATAAGGTTATAAGAGTAGGTAATAATATAGTATGCTATTTTATCACTTAATATATTTTAAAACATCAATCAACATCAATTACTAAGTTAATTTTTATCATAATGGCTATATTTATACTGATTGCGACATGGATTTTAACCTATTAACCACTGAGAACATCACCATGCCCCAGACCCAGATAAGAGAGATGATTTTTAAAATACAGAATAATAATAACAGCATCTCAACAAGTATGTAGCCTATGAAAGATTTTCAGCACACATAAATGATACTTATGCTTATAAGTAGACAGATTTCTGAGGACAATCTGGTTCTTTCTCTTCTTATTGGTATAAAAGATTGCCAGGGACTCTAATTTTTCTTCATAGGGTTAAAGAAAGAGTACTTTTTTCCAAACGTGTTCTTTTTAATGAGGGTCTCTCTTATCGGGATTGTTCTGCATATATTCTTTAAGCTTGCAAGAAAATGTCTAATAATTTTAATTTATAAGAGATTGCAATCGGGAGAGTCAAATAGATTAATATAATGCATAACTAATATAATTCAGTTAATAGTAGCAGGATTAAGCTTCAAAACATGTTATATTGTTCCCATTCATAATAAACACAATTTGGCCACTCTTCATAAAATACTTTTTTTCTGGAAAAAAACCACACATTTATTTAGTCACAACAGGTTAGTTTAAGTTTAAGCTCTAATATTTACTTATAAGTACTATACACAGGTCTCTAAACTGTGTGGTACTTTTCTGGTTTTCCAACTTATTTCCTAACAGTCATGAAAATAGTGTAACATAGATGTATCATACATATTTCCACAGTAATTTTGAGTTGTTAATATTAGTAGTAATGGATGAAATCCAGACAAAGGATGTCAAAAGAGGAAGAATGGACACCAAATAGAACATGTGGCCTCTAGCGTGAAACTTATTGCTCATGCATTTGATTTCTCATTTAATGTTCTTTGATTCTGAGGACATTTGACTCACCCCACACAAGTAAGAGGCTACAAGTGATGCTGTGTTGCTGTGCTGCACTAATTAAAACATCTCTAACCCAAAGATATTTCTTATAACTTCAGGAAAGGAGAAAAGCCATAGTTCAAACCCTAGCTGCATTTCTTAAGGACAACATGACCTTGAGTAAATTACTTAATCAGCATTATTTTATATATGAATTAGAGATAGCTACTGTAAAAATTAGATTAAGTTTAATATATAATTCAGTTGGCACAATGCTGGGTTACTGTGTAGAACAGACTCAATAAGCAGTAGTAAACGTACCTTTCTCATTACTCTTTATGTGCTGAATTTCTAACAACAGTAATATTTAAATGTATTATTAAGCAAAAACATTGATACTGAGAGAAAATAAAGATCCATCCGCCTTTATCTGGGCTTACTTTTTCTAAAGACATTTGCAAACTCAAGAACCAACTCAAAGAAGGGGCGAAAAGACTGCAAGCATGCCTCTTCAAAGATCTTACCAAGACCACTGCATAAAATGTCTATTTCTCCTTTTTGAATACGTGTCATAATAAATTTTAACATCCAGCACAGAATCAAATGTCATGGGGAAATGCTTACACTACCTTCTAATTTCTATTAATGAACCAGTAGAACAATAAGTTAGATTAATATAGATGGTTATTGTTTTTGCTTAACTCTTGGATTGTCTGCTTAATATATTTTAAAACACCAGCCATCAATCAAGTCTACTTACCAACTAAATTCATTTGCTTTGTGAAAGAAAATGGCTTATATCAAGAAAACGTATCTGCTTAAAGCACCACACTTTATTTCTTAAAATTCTATGACTTACAGTTATTTCTTACTCCTAAACGTGGTGTGGTTGATGATCCTGGATGGCCTCACTCACATATACAGCTGTAGGAAGACTGCTTGGTCTACAGGGGTTCGTATGGGAGAGTGTATGTCTGTCCTATGTGGGCTCTTGGATGTCCTAGAGTTTTCTTTACCTGAGCAATTTCAGGATTTCAAATAGCACTGAGAAAGCAAGTCCCAGTATGCAATTGTTTTTCAAATATCGGTTGGGTCACATTTGCTAATGTTCCTTTGAATGAAGCCATGCACATGGCAAAGCCTAGATCAGAAAGGTGGAGAATTAGACTATATATATATATATATAATTATATATATATATATATATATAATTGATTTTTTACAGAGAGGAAGGGAGAGGGATAGAGTAGAAACATTGATGAGAGAGACATCGATCAGCTGCCTCTTGCACGCCCCCACTGGGGATGTGCCTGCAACCAAAGTACATGCCCTTGACCAGAATCGAACCTGGGACCCTTCAGTCCGCAGACCGACGCTCTATCCACTGAGTCAAACCGGTTTGATGAAAGGAATGGCAATGTGGCATTGGAGTTGCACATACAGGGAGGGGAGGATTTATGGTAATTTTTGTGCTCTGCAACACTAACTAAGCATGCTCAGATTATTTGCCTGAATTATGCTCCATATATTATCAATTTTATGATTTTGATCTGAATTAAGGGGGAATACAGACTTATACAACTTGTACATAGACTAAAAGTCATATTTTAAGCAATGGTAAATTAATTAGGGTCTATGAACAGATAAAAGTGAAGTATATATTGATTGATGGGAAATATTGTGAAATGAACAAGCTATTAAAATATGCGGTTTCTCACTTTATCTTCACTATTTTATTTTACATGTAACCTAATCCCATGTATGCTGTCCTCTTTCACAAGTTTTGGATAGGATACATGTGTTTAAATAGAGAATTCTAGTGTATTAATTATGGATTAAACCATTATTTTTTAAATTAAATCTTTATTATTCAGATTATTACATTTATTTCTCTTTTTCCCCCTCCATAGCTCCCCTCCACCCAGCTCCCACCCCTCCCTCTACCCTTACTTCCCCTCGATTGACCTCATGCATAGGTATATGATTTTTGTCCAGTCTCTCCCTGTACACCCCTCACCCCTTTCCCCCTGAGAATTATCAGTCCACTCCCTTTCTGTGCTCCTGATTCTATTATATTCACCAGTTTATTCTGTTGCTCAAATTTTTAATTCACTTAATTTTTAGATTCACTTGTTGATAGATATGTATTTGTTATTCATAATTTTTTATCTTTTACCTTTTTCTTCTTACTCTTCTTAAAGAGTACCTTTCAGCATTTCATATAATACTGGTTTGGAGTTGATGAACTCCTTTAGCTTTTTCTTATCTGTGAAGCTCTTTATGCGACCTTCAATTCTGAATGATAGCTTTCCTGGGTAGAGTAATCTTGGTAGTAAGTTCTTGCTATTCATCATGTTGAATATTTCTTGTCACTCCTGTCTGGCCGGCATAGTTTCTGTTGAAAAATCAGCTGATAATCGAATGGGTGCTCCCTTGTAGGTAATTAACTGTTGTTCTCTTGCTGCTTTTAATATTCTCTCTTTATCTATTGCTCTCGGTATTTTAATTATGATGTGTCTTGGTGTGGTCCTTTTTGTATTCCTTTGATATGAGGTTCTGTGTGCTTCCTGGACTTGTAAGTTTATTTCTTTCACCAGATGTGGGAAGTTTTCAGTCATTATTTCTTCAAATAGGTTTTCAGTATCTTGCTCTCTCTCTTCCTCTGGCACCCCCACAATTCTGATGTTGGTAAGCTTGAAGCTGTCCCAGAGGCTCCTTACATTATCTTCACATTTTTGGATTCTTTTTTCTTCTTGCTTTTCCAGTTGAGCATTTTCTGATTCTTTATATTTCAAATTTTTGACTTGATTCTTGCCTTCCTCTAGTCTGCTGTTAGGTCTCAGTATAAGATTTTAAACATATGTTTAATTTCTAGTTGGTCCTTTTCATCTCTAGTTGGTCCTTTTCCATCTCTAGTTGGATCTTTTCCATCTCTAGTTGGTCCTTTTTCATCTCCTCTTGGTCTCGCTAAATTTATCCATTTTTTCTAGGATATTCTTAAAAAACCTTATAACCGTGGTTTTGAACTCTATATCCAGTCATTTGTTTTCCTCCATTTCTTTTGTTTGTGATCTCTTCCTTTGTCTCCGCATTTTCACTATGCCGGGAGAACTTCTGTGTTGGATTCAGCCTTATGATACCAGACTTGCAAAACTGCAAAAGCCTCTCTGTTGAGCTTGGGAAGGGTGGAGTCTCAGGACTTAATGGACCGCCTTGCTTTCCAGTTGGCCCCACTCTACTCGGTGTCTCTGGGTAATTGCAGGAGCAGTCTCTGTGCACGCACAGTGCCTCTAGACTGCTGCCTTTCCGACCCCCTTGCGCTCTGGGACCATATGAGTCTGGGTTCCCAGGGTCTCGCCTGAAACTGGGGTTTAGTGGAGTTAAAAGTGGCACAGTTGGGAGGCTCTGTCTCTTGCCCACTTGTGAAAGCCAGCAGCACAATAAGTAGTCGGTCTTCTGTGCACAATGCTGTGCACGCCACCAGATATCTGCCCTTTCTCTGCACCCCCAAATTTCCATGCACTTCTCCCTTTTCATAGTCCAAATTCCCCCTGTATGAGTTTTGGCTTAACCTGGAGTTCAGTGCCATAGGATAAGGGGCTTAGTGCAGTTGGGAGTCTCTGCTCCCTCCTGCCAGAGAAAGCCAGCCAGGTATTCCAGCACCAGCTCTCTCCACTCGTGCGTGTCTCTGTTTCTCAGCTTTTTGCAGCTCCTCTGGGTCTCCATGAGCCCCTCTCTTTCCTTCTAGTTGTAGAATTTCCACTCAGCCAGTTTTCCTGTGGTTCTGGATGATATCTGTTCTGTCTTTCAGTTGTAATTTTGAAATTTTTGTGCAAGGCAGCAATGTAGGTGTTTACCTATGCCACCATCTTGGATTCTCCTTAAACCATTCTTTTAAATGACCTCTGTGGAGTGTATCCTTGGCACTACTAAAAACAAAACAAAACAAAAAAAAAAACCAAAAAACATGATTGCTAGACTCAAGGAGCTCAGAGTTGTTGCAAAAATAGATATGGAAACAAGTAATTGTAATAAAGCCTGACATTCTTATTCATGTAGATAAAGTGGTTGGCCAGAGGAACAGCCTGTGTGTGTGTAATGAATGTGTGTAGTGTGGATGGAGATGTTCATTATTTCAGAGAAAATGAGTAGACTAGTGTATATCCACTCCTCTGAAAACAGAATCATTAGGGGGAATAAGAAAGAGCATCTAGGGATAATAACAGGCAAATTCTTGAGACAGGTCATTTGTTGAGGTCATGAGTTCATCAAATATAAACTTCACTATCAACAACAGTGATTCTTGAACCTCCATGAAAAATAAAATAGATTACAAATGAAAAATTTCAAAAGTAAACATGAACCTAAAAAGGAGTGGCATTAATGAAAAATAAAAGTTCTAGATAAATATATAAATTATCAAACTTTGAAGAAAAGAAAAGAATAAAAATGTCATGAATAAATTTGTAGAAATTGCCAAAGGGTTCAAAAAAGGAATAGAACAAAAAGGAATAATGATAAAGCATTCATTAATATTTTAATATTTAGCTATACTATAAGTATTTAGTGAGAACCCATACTATTTAAAACTTGCAATTAAAATGTGTTGTCCATCTAAATTTTATACAGGTTCTGGAGCACATGAATTGGGGTTAAGAGGCTGCCTTGAAGCAGAAGGAGCATGTGTATCCATTACCCTGAGAGTTCAATACAAAAGGGAGCAATGAAACAGAAAATACAGAAGTTTGTGTGATACCTCTGGTTACTTCTTTTAATTTTTTTTTTTTTAGTTTGACACTATTGCAGATCTGACCTCCCCCTTAATTCCCCTCTATTCTGCCTCCACCCCCTTTCCTTATATAGTGGTACCTCGAGATATGAGTGCCCTAACATATGAGATTTTTGAGATACGAGCCGTAGAGCGAGCTATTTTTGCTTTGAAATACAAGCAACAGTTGAGATACGAGTAATCACGCGGATTGGCTGGCTGCACATGACCTACCAGTTTACCGAGACTCGAGCCTCTCATAGTTTCCCATGCCTCAAGGTTATGGAACGAATTAAACTCGTATCTCGAGATACCACTGTATATAATACATAATGTAGTCTGTGTCCATAGACTATACATACATATTCGTTGGCTAATCCCTTGCCTTCTTTCTTCCAGTCTTCCCTTCCTCCCTCCCCTCTGACAGGTGTCTGTCTGTTCCATGTATCCATGTCTCTTTTTCTATTTTGTTCATCAGTTTATTTAACCCATTAGATTCCAGGAAATAAGTGAAATCATATGGTATTTGTCTGTATCTGACTGGCTTATTTCACTTAGCATAATAATCTCCAGGTGCATCCCTATTGTTTCAAAAGATAAGATTTCCTTCTTTTATATGGCCCTGTAGTAGCATTACATTGTGTAAATATACCACAGCTTTTTTATCCACTCATCTACTGATGGCATTTATGCTGTTTCCAGATCTTGGCTATTGTAAATAACAATACTATGAGCATAAGAATGTAAATTTTCCTTCAAATTGGTGTCCATAATTTTTAGGATATATTGCCAGAAGTGGGATCACTGGGTCAAAAAACAGCTGCATTTTTAAATGTTTAAATTTTTAAATTTTTGAGAACACTCCATACTGTTTTCTACACTGGCTGCACCAACAGTCCACTAAGGTTTCCTTTTCTCCACATCTTTACCAGCATTTGTTGTTTATTGATTTATTGATAGTAGCCCTGCTGGCAGATGTGAGGTGATAGCTCATTGTGGTGTCAATTTTCATTTAGCTAATGATTAATGACCTTGAGAATTTTTTCATATGTCTATTTGCCATCTCTACTAGTATGTCTTCTTTGGAGAAGTGTCTGTTCAGCTCCTTTGCCCACTTTTAACTGGATTGTTTGTCTTCCTGGTTTGTCTTCCTGGTTTATGTAAGTTTTTATACTTTTTGTAGATTGACCCCTTACCCAAAGTATCATTGGCAAATATGTTCTCCCATACAGAGGGATCCCTTTTTATTTTTCAGCTTGATATGGTCCCATTTGTTTATTTTTCCTTTGTTTCCCTTGCCCTAGGATACATATCAGCAAACATATTATTCTGAGAGACATCTAGGATTTTACTGCCTACATTTTCTTCTGGGATTTTATTGTTTTATGACTTACATTTAAGTCCTTTTTCCATTTTGAGTTTATCTTGCTTATTGTGTAAGGTGGTGGCCTAGTTTCATTTTTATGCATGTAACTCTCCAGTTTTCCTAACACCATTTATTGAAGAAACTATTTTTACCCCATTGTATGTTCGTTCCTTCTTTGTCAAATATTAATTGACCATAAAGGCATGGATTAATTTCTGGGCTCGCTTTTCTGTTTCAGGTATATACCAGGCTGTTTTGATTACAATCGCCTTGTAGTATAGTTTGATATCCGGTGTAGTGATGCCTCCAACTTTGTTCTTTCTTCTCAAGATTGTTGAGACTATTTGGGGTCACCTTTTGGTTCCTTGAAACAATATGGAGATATTTTTGGTATTAGAGAATAAAATAATTGAAATATACTTTAAATTATATGACTATTGGTTAAAAGATTTAACATCTGTATACCTTCCACTTAAACCCAAACATGCTGTCTTAATAATTTTGGATCTGTTTAATATTCTTAAATAGTTCCTGATATGACATCCAATACCTTTCTCCCCACTACAAAATATTAAACAAGGTAGCAAATGTCTGTGTTGCACACTTTGTTTCTTAAATACATTTGTTGCATAACTTAGTAAAGTACCCTCATATTTGTATGCTTTTTACTGCTTTAGAGCCACTGACAACATAGTTTCCTCTGCAATAATTCTGTTTTGTTGGAATATTAAAAAATGTGGTGCAGGCTAATGTGGAGGATTTATTCTGTCACATTAAATCAATGGTGATCTACAGAACTATGTGGGGTCAAGCACTGTTCAGGATACTTTACACGATTCATAATGCCACATTAAGTACTTACAGGGTGTTATTAACTGAAGAAAACCCCATGAGTAAAGGAGAGATTTATTGAAGACAGCAGAAAGAAAGCTCCCTGGGCAGATGTTTTAAAAATATTGCATCAGAATTTAGAGCTAATGCAGCAGGAGATGAAAACTGCAATCATAATATCAGGTGATTTCACAATAAGGTTCTCATGTCTTTAGAAAGACTTTAATTTTTATAAAGAGGGAAAAAATTAGCTCTTTCACAAGGGAAGTTTGCTAATCTGAGTAAGTAAAGTGTCTTAGGTTCATTGGCCAGCTATCAGAAATACCTCCATCATTTCAAATTTCTAAAATAGCCAAAACCGGTTTGGCTCAGTGGATATAGAGCATCGGTCTGCAGACTGAAAGGTCCCAGGTTCAATTCTGGTCAAGGGCATGTACCTTGGTTGTGGGCACATCCCCAGTAAGGGGCATGCAAGAGGCAGCTGATTGATGTCTCTCTCTATCGATGTTTCTAACTCTCTATCCTTCTCCCCTCCTCTCTGTAAAAAATCAATAAAATATATATTTAAAAATTTTTTCTAAAATAAAGTAAAACAAGAACATGTTGGGGTTGATGGGTGTGTGTGCTTGTGTGTGTGCATATTACAAAATTAGATTGGGTTCATTTTGAATCTATCAAAACACTTATTTTTTTGTTAATCCTCACCCAAGGAAATATTTCCATTGATTTTTAGAAAGAGTGAAAAAGAGTGAGGGGCAGGGAGAGAGACAGAGACATTGATGTGAGAGAGACATATTGATTAGTTATCCCCCATATGCACCCCATCAGAGCCTAGGATCAAACCTGCAATCTAGGTATGTGGCCTTGACTAGGGATCAGACTGACTCCTTGGTGCACTGGCAGACACTCTAACCATTGAGAAAACCAGCCAGAGCTATCAAAGCACTTTTTAAGTAAGTGTAATTTACTGTATCAGTTATATTTTTAGGGTCATTTGTTTGCTCATTATCATGTATTTCAACAAATATTTAGAATCTACTGCAAGCCACATACTGTGCCACAAACTATTGATATAGTATGGAAAAAAAGAATATGATACAGCCTTGGTCTCATGCCCTCATAGAATGTAGTAAAAATTTATATTCTGCTGAGGGACTATTAAGGAAATGTACCTGGATGTGAGGAAGCAAAGGTATCTATTTAGATGGGAAGAGAAAGGTCAAATGAGTGATGAAACATAGATACAAGGTCATAAGAGCACCTGTGGTGAGCTACAGATGGTCCAGTTGTCTTGTTGACACCTCAAAAGTGGGTCTCCTCTATTCTTTTTCTCTAGTGGATCTGTTTCTGTCTGTTTTGCTTCACCAATTGTCCAGTTTTGCTTCTGATTCGATGACTTCTGTCCCTATATCATATTTTTAATTCTACAAAAGAGAAAAAGAGATAGGTGGTTTATTTATGTACCAACTATATGAATAAGGATTTTTATTTATTAGCAACCATATCTATTCTAAACATTTTAATTTTAAAATTATTAGGCAAGCCCTGGCCGGGTTGCTAAGTTGATTAGAGTGTCGTCATGACATGCCAAAGTTGCAGGTTTGATCCCCAGTGAGTGCACATATAAGAATCAACCAATTAATGCATGAGTTTCTCTCTCTCTCTCTCTCTCTCTCTCTCTCTCTCTCTCTCATCAACCAATAAAAAATGTTTAGGCAAATCATAAAATATATAGGAAGAAAATCAGACATAGAATACACAAGACAGCAACAATGTCCAATGTCCAACACACTCATGCAGGACTAATTTAGCAGAGGGCACCTGCATCTCAGGAGTCACTACTTAATTTGAACACTGGATGATCCTCTGATACAGCTCCCTTTGGAGGCAGATGTAACTAATAGTTCAACAGAATGGAATCTCTGCCACACATACTTCTTTATGAAATTCCCTTAGCATAAAGGCATATATTAAAATATAGCCCAAGACCAAAAATCTACTATGGCATCCAGTGACATTTTCCAAATGAAAGAATCCGATTAGACAGAGTTTTGTTGTCAGACAATTTACAGGTTCCTAGACTCTACAAAAGCCATTGATTTTTGTTTTTGTTGTTTTGGCACCATTACTCCATCCAATTATTAGAGATAAAGAAGACAGAGTCTAATGAAACAAAAGTATGTAGAAATTTATCGGTGATTGCTTATCTGGGAAAAATATTTGTAGATAGCTAGATTTCTTGGGTGTAGCTGCAATGCAATGAGCTTAATAATGTCTCATCTTGCATAGCATTTCTGAAACAATAAGCATAATAATATTGCAAAGACAGTGTATAGCAAATTATGAAAAATACATCCAATTTAATGATACAAAGAAAAAAAGCTGATAGAAAAATAGAAGTTGTGAAAATAAAGTAAGCTCCAAAGTAAAATTATGTTAGAAAAAAGCCTTAATATCTTATATATATGTTATCTTAAAATTTTCAAAATTATATTCTGAACATTCTAGAATACAAAGTAAAGAAAGATGCCTGAAAATTTACATTATCTGTAATATTTTCCTACAACAAAACAATGTGGAATAGTCAATATATTACAATTGCTTTAAAACCCAAGAAATAGTTATAGTAATATTTAAAATAAACAATTCTATGTAATGATCCTATATAATAAAAGAACAATATGCAAATTGACCCTAATGGCAGAATGTTCCGAACGACCACTCGACCAGTCACTAGGAGGTGCACTAACCACCTCTTGGTCCCTTTTCCTGGCTGGCAGGCTCTGATAGCCTAATGGCCACCCATTGCGTGGCCATGGCTGGTGAGCAGGCAGGAACAGCTGACCTCTTTGCCCCTTCCCCAGCAGTCAAGCACCAACCACCCAATGGTGAACTGGGAACCAGGGATGGGTGGAGGTAGGGGGCAGTACTGTCTGTGGGCAGCTGGGGAAGATGTCCCTGATTGCAGGCCAGGCCTAGGGACCATACCCGCACACAAATTTCATGCGCCAGGTGTCTAGTTTATCACAATCTTCAGAGGACACAGTCTGTTTTGTAAACATGTTGAATTCCCAGGTTATTGTTAAAAAAGAAACTCCACAAAACTATACAAAGTAAAGACTGACAGATCCTCTTCTCTTGTAGAGCTATACATACCTGAGTATGAGTTAGCACTGTAAGAGAGTATACATTACTGTAGAAGTGAGTCTGCACCCTCCAGATCAGAATCTACCTGCATGCAGAATAAAAGAGTAAGGTTCAAGAAGGAGGAGCTAAAATATTACTGGTAAAATTCCCTAGTTAATTTCTTATTTCCAAGCAAGAATAAACAATAGTACTTATTGAATAAGTCCATTTTCAGGCATATTCCAAACCAGTTATTGTAAAACCAACAAAGTTAGAAAGATTTCACTCATATTGAAATCTTATTCAACTACTTACCATCCACAATAGGGATGAAGGAAGTTATATGGTATTATAGAAGAAAAATCCAATGGAGTTCTCTTTATGCTTTAGGCTGTCTTGCTTCCTGACCACAGGTCATTGAAAGGATAGGGGAGACAAGTTTTATATTTGAATGAAAAATGAAGCATTCATTATTATATGTATTGGGACATTTCTAAATTTGTTTAATGCTAGACTACATTCTCTGACTTAAAGAATTATAGAACTTTTAAATTACCCAACATTGAGTATAAAAATCATGAGAATTATGAGAATTTTCATTTACAGTCAGTGAAGTAATAGCACACTGAAAAAATGTGGAGTCAGCTAGAATTAAAAATATAGTTTCATTTTTACTCTATCCAACAAGTAATGTTTGTTCACATATCTGGGGTGTGTGTGTGTTTGTGCATGTGTGTGCATGTGTATGTGTGTGTGTGTGTGTGTGTGTGTGTGAGAGAGAGAGAGAGAGAGAGAGAGAGAGAGAGAGAGAGAGAAAGAGAGAGAGAGAGAGAGAGAGATATTTAAAAATATTTAAATAAAAAATTATCTATACAAAGCACAACCTGTATAGGCCAGTGGTTGATTCTTGGTAAGGGCATGTGGCTAGGTTTTGGGTTCAATGCCCAGTGGGGGTTGTAAAGGATATAGCCAATCAATTATTCTCTCTCATCATTGATGTTTCTGTCTCTCTCCCAATCCCTTCCTCCCTGAAATAAAATAAATTTAAAGTTACCTACATATGAAGTTTATTTAAATGTTGAAATTATCTTCCCAACTTCATTCATTTTACAAATAACTTAGCAAATTAATAAAGAACATGATGTAAAGCCTCTGGCAGGGGCTTTACATTATGACCCAATGAACACTTAGCATCCATGATACTTCTGAAGGAGAAAGAGAGGAGGCTGCATTCATATTTGCTTACCACATGACAATACAGCAGTTTGCACCCATGACATGCTAGCTATCTGCACCTGTTTCAGAATATCAGTCCAGCAATTTAATGAAAATGCACTTACAATTTTCAAAGTATCATAAAACTGTCTCACATGTGAGGTCAGGAAAAGTGTCTGAAAGATTAAATGTAGAATGACTGAATAATAAGTAAAAAAAAAAATGAATCCCTGTTTTGCCTTTAATATGCTTTTCCACACAGCTCTTTTCCTAGACATCACAACGAAATCCAATGAAGCATTCATAAATATTTACCTTAGCCAAATAGGGCACAATTTATAAATGCAGTGAATTATGTTTTTTCGTTCTGTGTCTACATTACTAATTCTCTTTATTACTTCCAGTGCATATAGAACCAAGAAAACAACTTCAAGAGCACAGTTTCTTAATAAGAGTGGACTTTAGGGTATATTAAAAGTGATTGTGTGTAGACAACAGCACTAGAAAATGGGTTTTCATAGGAACAGATGCCAGCTGTCAGGGAGTAACATAGTTTATTGAGTTTCGTAACCAAGGCAGTTGATGTGAGTTCTACAAATACGATACTACATATAGGACACTTTATTGCCAGGATTGTGATGAAAACAATGCAAAACTGCTTGTGTAAACACATTCTTCTTTTTACATTCTATTTTGTATATAAGAAAGAGGATCTGTTTTACGGGTTTCAAAGTGAAATAGCCATTATCAGTATAACTAAAATTATACTTAAGGCAGGAAACAAAACCAACACTGTCATTCAAAAGATGTGTTTGATACATTAGGGGTGAATGACTTATCGGTATAAGTTGATTTTTACTGATGTTATCAAATGCTTTAGGAGATTGATGTGGAGATACATGTTATAAAAAATGTGGCATTTTGGTCTATTAAGGGTCCTAATGGCAGGCCATTTAGAAATGATGAGAAAAAACACACACACAGAAGCAGAGCAAGAACCTCCTTTTCATATCACTTTAACATGTTCAAAATTGGCCATTGCATCCCCTTTCAGTGCACTCCTCTACACGGCTAACTGGATCTAATTCCCTTAAGAATGCCTACCTTACATGCATAGAGCACCAAATAATTCAACAATCTTCCTAGAAGAGAATTTGATCAATAAATACTGGGTCCTTCTTCTTAGTCTGCACATTCATTAAGATACTTCTGGCAGACATTAGTCCCATTAGTAGGGTGAACTTAATATCCTGAAGAACCTTTCCCATCAAAAGAAAGGAAGTCAAAAGAAAAGGATATCTGTCACTTGGAAAAACTGAATACAATAATTTGAAAAGACTTTTAAAAAGTATGTGTAGACTTTCAGGAGAGTACGTTATGTGCTAGTAATTTATGCACACAGGGCCCAAATTAAGCAGAAGCTGGACTACACAGTGAAACACTGCAGTTACATTGTGGGTTCCCTGAGGCACTAGCCATTCTTTGTCACCTTTGATCTTGAGAAGTGATGGCTGCAGAGGGGAGACGGTAAGAGGCATAAGGCTTGCCAACTCAAAGCATGCACTGGTATTCCCAGGCTTCCATTTCAGACACTACATACTCTGTAATTATAATTGATACTTCAAAACTGCCAGTATCCAGGAATTGTAGCCTGGCTGCCTCAAGGATTTAAAAATAAAGCATAGAAAGGTACTTAATCTATTATAAATTAATTAAAAAAAAACATGCATTGTGTGTCTATTTTATAAGATTTAAAGATTCCTTTGGTGGTGGACACAACAACAGCACTTGAATGGATGAAAGGCAGAACTTTCTGATACAGCTCCAAAGGAGAGAGGACTGTCAGACAGGGCCACAGAGGGGACAGCAGCTAGGGACAGGAGAAGAGCAAGTGGGAGTTTAGTGGGCAGTTTATGTAGGACAGGCAGGTGGGGGTAGCTAGGTTCTATAGACTTCCTGTGGATTGGATCATTTGTATCATTTTTGGAGGAGGAGAGTAGGGGCTGCCTCTGGTGTGGTACCTGTCTCCCAGGTGATGGGAGGAGGAGGAGGAGGAGGAGGAGGAGGAGGGGGAGGAGGAGGAGGAGAGGGAGGAGGGGGAGGAGGAGGAGGAGGGTACCTGTCTCCCAGGTGATGAGGGCCAATGCACCCTGACCTGGAAAGTGAGAGCCCCCATGACAGAAGTGACTGGAGTGTGGATTTAACCAAATGTTCAAGAAGAGGAAGAACTACTTAGTCTTCAGCCAGGGTATCAATATTGGGTCTAGATAGCTTTTTTGTTTTTTAACTCTGTTACCAGACACTAAACATTTATAAATGCAAAAGGAGAAAATTTAAAGCACATTATAATAAAGTATAAAATAAATATTATAATTATTTTCAATATTGTAAAGAAAATTGTAAAAGCAAAATGCCTATATGTTACAAGTATATCAGAAACTTCAGAATATGATGACATGATTCTCTTGTCCCAACTCGCTGAAGACTAACTAGTAGAAGCTACAGGACTCAGTAATAAATCTTTAAAGTAAAACAGTTTGTAATAGTACAATTAAACTTGCAGTTTTGTGTACCTGTCACCCTACCAGCACCTGATCTTAAATTTTCCATTAGACTTTATTATTTTTCATGATGAGTTCAAGCAACTTGGTCTTAGTTCTGCTCTCTAAGTTTGCCAGGATCAGCTTTGTCTCCTGGAAATTATTCCAGAACCTACTTTCAATTTTTATATCCCAAAATCTATATAGAAGTTTTGAAGAGATCCCTTGGGTACCTTGTAAAGTTTTAGCATGTAGTGTTAAATCATGATAATGGTTGTGGTTTGTAACATGAACTCGTTCATATTCTTTTATTGATACCAAAAATAAGTAGCCACAATTTAATTATTGGCTCTCTAATAAATAATTTTGCTTTTTCTGGGTTCAGATAATGTCTTTATTTAGTGCATATTGCATGAAAGTAAGATTTATAAATAAAATGCTATTTTCTTCCTGTAATAGAATAATGACAAATATGTCAGTGTATAGGGAAGTTCATAGGTACTAGTTATTTTCATTTTTGTTGATTCATCTTTTTGCTTTGCTCAATAAATCTGCTCTCATTGGTTTAATCTTTGTAATGTGATAAAATAAGTTTTCTAGGAAGGTTGAATTTGTTGCTAGTCTAAAGATACATATAGCTCTGATGGAAAGGAATAATAAACAAGAAAAGCAAATGTACTGTAAAGCTTTAAGGAGGTACATAGCGCTTCCAAGCAGTGTTGAACAGCATGATAATCTATGCTCTGCTTAGCAATAAACACATCATCAGATGTAGGTGTTAAACACTGGCTCAGTTTTTTGTCACCAAATGTAACATCCGAGTTTAGAGAGTGAAATCTGCCTGATTTGTCCAAGGGGTTGACGGATATCACACACCACTAGCTTTTTGTAGAACACGCCAAATTCAGGTTCAGGCAAAGATAGCCTTCCCTGGTGATATAGATCCTTTAGCAGCTGTTTCTTTATGTCTGTTTCTGCCTTGCTCCTTGCCTGCACACATTTATTTAATTCTGTTTAGCTCATATAAATGTCTTCCTCCAGGGAGTATGAAGCTAACCTCATTTCTTACAACAAGCTTATTAATGTCTTTTGAGCTTCAAGGATAATTGACTTCATCATGTAATTTGGCTTTTGTTTTCACTAGTCTCTTCTCCAGTCAAACTTGCCAGCCTCTTCTTTTTTCTTGGTTTGTGATCTTATTCTCATACTGGTATAAGACATTAAAATAGATCATGCTGGGTTGAGAAGAAGGTCTGGGTCAGGAATGATGTATAGTATGATTTAAAGAAAATGAGTAAAGCAGGCTTTTTAAATTTGCATTTGAAAATTCTTTGAGGGTATGCAGTTATCACCTCAGGATATGGTGACATTGTCTAAAACACATGCACACACAAAACACAAAAAAACTGTTGAAGTCCCAAGACCCATATTTCCGAATGTGTCTCTATTTAGAAACAGGATCTTTGTCATTAGATAATTTGGTTAAATTAAAATGACATCATAGTGGAACAGGGTAGCACCTCAATCTAATATGACTGGTGGCTTTATAAGAAGATGTCCATGTAAATACACAGAGACACACAGGGAGAAGCCACAGGAAGACAGCGATGGAATGGCAAGCCAGAAATCACCCATGGCTGCCAGAAGCTGGAAAGGGAAGGAAGGTCCTTTCCAGACTAATACTATCTTAATTTCAGATTTCTAGCCTCTGGAACTGAGACAATACGTATCTATTGTTTTAATCCACCCAGTGTGTGGAACTTTGATACAGCAGCCCTAGGAAACCAAAATAGGTAAATGTACAGACTTAGGGATATTAGGAATGTCAAGAGCCCACCCCATTTCCCCCTGTCACAGTCACACACACACATACACTTTAGTTGCATAGACTTTATGTGTTTTGTTTTTTTTAGACCAAGGCCAGTGCTCATATAGAAGCCATCCTACAACCTCCAAACAGTAGAACAGGCAGCAACTGGCCAAGATGGCTCAGGTATGAAAAAAAGAAAACCAGCTCTTTCTAGAAGGCCAAGGCCAGGGTCTCCCTTTGATGTAAATGTCTAGAAAGGCAACTTATTTACTGAAATGGAAGAGATGTTCTTCTACCGCATGGGTTTTAGAAATTTACTCAGAAGCCGATTTTTTCTGAAATTTATTCTACCTGTTTTCCTATTTTATAATTCCTACCAGAAATATATTCTGACCAGTGTATTAGAAATGCATGTATTTATGAAATGCATTTCATAATTTAGAACAGAAAGAAAATTCTGAACTTTACTTATTGACAGGATTGAAGGAACAATAGTTTAAAACTAATAATTTGTTCTGATTGTATCACTGGTCTGTGTGTCAGGAAGAAAAAAACTTCATGGAGTAAGTTAATTTAATCACAGAGGCTGTGGAATATGATCTAATTTGTTTCAGGGGGGAAAATCAGATGCCTGAAATTCAAAAGAGATTTAAATCACTTTACTATGCTAAGCAAAATAAATCGGACAGAAAAAATTAATAACTGTATGATTTCACTCATACGTGGCATGTAAAACTGAAAACTATAAAAGAACAAACAAGGAAAACTCATAGACACAGACAATAGTACAAAGTGGTACCTTGAGATACGAGTTTAATTCGGTCCGTAACCTTGCTCGTATAAATTTCCCCATTGAAATCAATTGAAATGCCATTAATCCATTCCAGCCCTCAAAATGCCACCACAGTTGTTATTGTTACGTGTTTTTGAATAAGAAAAATGTATTTATAAATGACAAATATTGTATAAAAACATAATAAAAGAGAATGTAAAGGAATAAACTGGTTTTATAAAGTGTATTTACCTACTCGTTACACTCATAAATGCTACACTTTATCCCGAAACTGAATGTAACTTAACTAATCTTCACTGAACTTAATTGCTACTGGTCTTTGCATTTTTGGCCGATTTAAAAAAAAAACATGTCCAATGTGGTTTGCCTCTTCCTCCCTTTCAGAATGTTTCTGAAATGGGTGAGGCAAGTTTCATTGAACAGCTCTGATGCACAACTAGTAGCAACTTTTTCGGGGTGTTTCTTTTCCACGAAGTGTGACACCCTCTCCCACATTCCTAAGATCTCCTTTATGTCACTTGTAGAGATCTCCTCCACCTTTGGCTCCTCCTCGAAACCAATTTCTTGGAGAACCTTCCATGTTGCTGAGACTGCAACTCTTGTAACTCCTCCTTGGTGAGTTGAGAGAGTGCTCCTCAAGCAGCTCATTCATGTCTCTCTCATCCACCTCCAGGCCCATGGATTTTCCCAGAGACACTATCTCCTCCTCCACTGGACCTTCGAAGGTCCTTTCGGCTACGGCCTCAGGCCATAGCTTCTTCCATGTAGAGGTCAAAGTCCTCATTGTAACAGCCAGCCAGGCCTGCTCAATAATTCTGAGGCATATCACGATGTTAAAGTGGTTCTTCCAGAACTCTCGAAGGGTGAGGTTTGTGTTTTCCATCACCTCAAAGCAGCGCCAGAACAGGTGCTTGATGTACAGCTTTTTAAAATTAGAAATCACCTCCTGCTCCATGGGCTGCAGGATAGGAGTGGTCTTGGGAGGTAAGTAGACAACCTTTATAAACTTGAACTCTTCGAGGAGTTCATCTTCGAGGTCCCATGGGTGAGCAGGAGCATTGTCAAGGATGAGGAGGACTTGCATGGTTAGGTTGTTTTCCTGTAGATATTTCTTAACAGAAGGGCCGAAAACGAGGTTTATGCACTCCACAAAGAACTGCCTGGTGACCCATGCATTTAGGTTTGCCCTCCACATAACTTGCAGTTAATCTTTTAAAATCTTATGTGACTTAAAGACTCTGGGGTTTTCCGAATGTTATACGAGCAGAGGCTTGATCTTGCAGTCACCACTCGCATTGGCGCACAGTGCGAGAGTTAGCCTATCCTTCATGGGTTTGTGGCCTGGCATCGCCTTCTCCTCTGCCGTTATATAAGTCCTATTCCGCATCTTCTTCCAGAAAAGTCCCGTCTCATCACAGTTGAAGACTTGCTGGGGGATATATCCTTTGGCTTCTATTAGTTCGGAAAAAGTTTTGAGGTAATCCTCAGCTGCCTTCACATCCGAACTTGCTGTCTCACCATGCCTGACAATGGAGTGAATGCCAGACCTTTTCCTGAAGTTATCAAACCAGCCTCTACTGGCTTTAAATGAGTCTTTCGATGCTTCGTCCTTGGAAGTGTGTGGGGCCCGCTCCAGCAAATCACCTTAAATCGCTCGCGCCTTCTGGCATATGATGCCCTGTGTTAATGTATCTCCTTTAAGCTGCTTCTCCGTCACCCACACCATCAGTAGGTTCTCCATCTTTTCATGGAGAGAGCTACGGAGCTTAGAAATTATTGTAACACCCTTAGTTGGCGTTATACCCTTTATCTACTCCTTCTGTTTAAGCACAGTGCATATCGTTGAAGTACTACGCCCATACTGCCTTGCCAAGTCAGCCACTCGCACACCTTGCTCATATTTTTCTATGATTTCACGCTTTAATTCAATAGACATCATCCTCTTCTGAGCACTGACCTTTCCACTCGCTTTCTTCGGACCCATGGTTATGAAAAGAAATGTGATAAAGTATGTAAATGCACAAAAGATGCTTTAACAACGAGGTAAACAAGCACATTGACTGAGGCGTGGAAAACTATGAGATGCTAGAGTTGTGTGCAGACGGCCGATCCCCACGATTACTCGTTTCTCAAATGTTGCTCGTATTTCCAAGCAAAAAATTGCTCGCTTGATGGCTCGTATCTCAAAAATTTCATATGTTAGGGCACTCGTATCTCGAGGTACCACTGTACTGTGATTACTATAGAGAAGGGAGGTGCGGAGTAGTAAAGGATATGTGGTCAAATATATGGAGATGGAAGATGGTTTGACTTTGAGTGATGGGCATACGAGGCAATATACAGATGACATATCATAGAATTGTATACTTGAAAATTATGTAATCTTATTAACCATTGTGTCCTCAATAAATATAATTTAAAAATAAATAAATAAAATAAATTACTAAATCTAGCTATTTTTTGTGAGCATTAGTTATATATCAGACAGTTTTAAACATCACATATTTTCTACTGACAACAATGAAATAAAGTGTTTATTTTTTATATGATTATCATTTTAAAATTCAGAAAAATAGGGCAACATGCGTAAACAGTGTTTCCAAGGTCAATGTATCTAGTCAGAGGCAGAAGTGTGATTTGATTATAAACAGTGTCATTCTAAAATGTAGTTCTTAATTCTCATGCATAGAGTCTCCCATTTTACATATTATCTCATATATCACATTTTATCAAATTACACGATATTCTATTTTTTGCCAAATAAATCATTAATGCAGTGTATTATCCTATTTTCATTGTAAAAGGCACTTTGAGTTCAGGGTGTTAAAATAGGGAACAAAATTAATAAAACATGGTAACTGGAACTATATATTGTGAGTTAAGCAATATCAATTTTACAGATTAGGGAGATGAATACAAGAGAGATGTAATTGCCTTACTTTGGTGACATAGTTGATGAGATAGCAGTTACAAGTATATCTTTTCAATACCAGAAGTTATTCACTGAAACACTAACCTATTCATTAACTCAGCAAAAGACATACTTGAAACCATTAATTCTACATTTGATTTTTGTTGTTGTTTAGAAGTAGTATTATATTTTTATTGTCTTTAAAATTAAAATCCTTAACACTAAGGGCTCTGTTTTTTTTTATGCTATAGAATGCTTTACTAACAAGTATCACATGATCTCACTCATATGTGGAATCTAATGAACCAAATAAACTGATGATCAAAAATAGACCAAGAGTCATAGAACAGGCTGTATAACCTCAGAGGGAAGGCAGGAAAGGTGGGTAGGAAGAGATCAACCAATGAACTTGTATGCATATTTGTATAACCTGTGAATATAGGTAGTGAGGGCCTGGGGATGGGAGGAGGATGGGAGCAAGCTGGAAGAAGTTAATAGGGGGAAAAGAAGAACTTACATAATATTTTCAACAATAAAGATTTAAAAAAAATAAAAGTATACTTGTTTTCTTCTCATCCTTCATTTTAAAGGCATTGAAGGCAATTTTTTTTTGAGCCATTATAGAAATTAAGGATACCTTTCTTTTCAAAGGATGTTTTTTGGTTTTAAGATAGCCACCAAGAGAATGGAATTATTGAACCTATTATTTAAGAAAAACAATGGGATTAACTATTATTGTTTTAAGGATTAAGAATAAGGCCTCTTAATTCTTTGTTTAATATTAAGGATAAAGATCCTAACTTCAGGATGCCACAGTAGAGTCTCAGGAAAAGAAATATGTAAGTAGTTTTCCATGATGGCATATGGGGCAACTTGGAGCAAAACGGAAACCTGACCAATATAATGTTATGTATGCACCAGGGCTATTTCAAGTTGGGACTGGAAATCAGATGGAAGGCCTTTGTGAAATGTATAGGCTCTACATTTTGTTGTATGCTATTGTTTTACATTTGTCTATATGTTTTCTTGTTAAAATACTTAGAGTAGAATCTGATCTAAAGAGATGCAATATTGAATCTCTTAGCTGATATTGA
The DNA here is from genome assembly GCA_011751065.1 of Lasiurus cinereus. Lineage (NCBI taxonomy): Eukaryota > Metazoa > Chordata > Mammalia > Chiroptera > Vespertilionidae > Lasiurus > Lasiurus cinereus. Next base: position 39,940,167 of record JAAGEH010000226.1, read on the forward strand.
ACACCTATGGATTTAGGTGTTCCATGTGTTTTCAACTTGCAAAAGTCAGATAGATATAATCATATTGCCCTGGGAATAGTATTTAAAAATGGCACTGTAGTTACCTTTGTTTCATGGGCAGACAGGATCATCCAGAAAAGAAGATAGCAAGGTTCTTCTATAGCAGCAGGTCCTGGCAAAGAGACATGCCAATTAGAGAGTTTAAGGTGACAGTCATAAGAGGAAAGAACACAGACTGAGTCCCAGGGGATTAAAATAAGACAAAGAAAAACTCAGAAGTAAACCAAGGAGCTGGTTCAGATATTTATTGATATATATAAAAGCCTAAGCAACTGAAATACCAAATGACTGAATGACTGGTAGACCAGTTGCTATGACATGCACTGATCACCCAGGCGGAGACATTCAATGCATGAGCTGCCCCCTGGTGGTCAGTGTGTGCCCACAGTAGAAGCCCCACTCAGCTAACCGACAGGTGCCCGATGTTGGATTCACAACTGGTGAGCACTGCTGCAGCATGAGCCTCTCCCACCTCCATAGCAGTACCTTGGAGCAGGGAGCAGATGAGCAGGGATGGGATGAGCAGGAGCAGTGCGGTGCCTGACCTGGGCTTGGACTCTTCCCTGGCCACCTGCCACTTCATGCACTACTACATCTCTCAGGGGTCAGGCCGAAACCAGTGTTCAACATCCCCCCAGTGGTCCCAGATTGTGAGAGGGTGCAGGCCAGGTTGAAGGAACCTACCAGTGCAAGGTTCCATACACTGGGCCTCTATTTTAATAATAAAAGGATCCACTTGGAATTCTCAGATGGGTGAGCTCAAGAAACCATTTATTGATTTTTAAAATATGTAAATGTTTAAAGCTCAAAATAAACACAGAAATTGTTATACCCTCCAGACATTTGATTTTGTTTCCCTGCTTTATTTCTTTTTAATGAAAGAGAGCATAGTTGCCAGATGTGACTCTTACTGTTGAAAGCAACTGTTACACTTTGAGTTTGCAAGATTATGCTATGCTATGCTTACATATTCAAATATATATGGACTGAAACTGGTGGTCAGAGGAAAAAGGAATCATTCAAAGCTTGTTAAACTATTAAACTAAGCAATATAAAAAAGTTGCATATTAAGTTAAAATATTTATTTATTTACTTATTGAGCAACTAAACCCTAAGTTTAATACCAATTGAAAATTCTAATGTTGAGTGTAAAGCATAAAAATATACTGCTTCAGCATCTAGCACATCACTCTGGCACATAGTAGACACTCAGTTAAATCTGCTTAAGTATATGTTTGCATGCAAGGGATTAAGATGGACCCTGAAATCATGATTTCCATCAATTTTATGATTTTATAAAAAAATTAGGTACATTCAGAATCATCAACTTCTGAAATCTGGATGCAATCTATGCTAAAATATGGGTAAGGAAATAATCAATATGGATTTTAAAACTTCATAGTCCTAAAAAGTCCACTAACTTTAATTTACAATTTTTAAAGAAGTGTGGAGAAAGGTAAAGAAATAAAATATTCATGACCTGCAATATTTGTTTGGGGACTTGGGAAAGGTGTATATTTTGCAGATTTAGTAAAATAGAAAGTTAATTAAGCTAGTAGAAACTTTATGTAATGCAGTGTCTGCATACAGGTAAATTAATGTGTCCATTATTTATTATTATCTTCTATTGGAAAGGGGAAAGTAGAGTTTTTCAACAGCCTTAAAACTTACTTAACTGCTTTATTTTCCACCTACACAATGAAGTAAATTATATAATCAGTATATTTTTATTAAAGTAGGTGGCATTGTTCCTGAAATGGTCAGATATTTTTTTAAAAGGACATCATTTAAAAATCATATCTGGCTAATCATTATTGATTTATATAGTAATCTGAAATAGTCACAAGTCCAGGTTTGCATTATTGATAATAATACTTATGAGGACAATGGTTGTGATGATGAAGTGACAGTGATGATGATGACAAAACCTAATATTTATGGCATGTATACTGTATCCCACAACAAGCCTATTACATAGATGCTAGAATTTCCTTACTTCTTAAAAAGAAGGAAGGTAAATAAATTGCTCAAAGTTACACTTGAAGTTGTTGACCAGAGCTGGAATTTATACCTGCATTTGGGTAACTCTGAAGCCTGTTACAATTTCTGAAATAGGAGTTACAAGCCTTTGTTCTCTGATGATCTGTGTGAATATTACTCTTCTGGCCTGCTTTTAAATAACTACTGGTCTGAATTTTAACACATCTGATAGCATGTGAATCATATGAAAAGCAAGGTAAACAAACTAAGTTACCTATATAAAAAAAAAAAAGTAGTGATAACCACACAGGAAGCTTATATTTTTGTTTTCAGGTTACTGATTATTAACTAGCTAAACTATTGAAGTAAATTTGTTTTTATATAAATATTATTACAATTTTAGTTTCTAATCACACTATTAACTTTTTGTTCACCACAAATTTGACATAGATGATGCTCTCATTGCTTCTAATAGCTATCGTTTACTACTTGTCCCTATGATGTGCATTATATGATAATGTCTGAAACATTATCACTAAAACTAACTGGTATTATTCTATATATTAAAGAGGTAATATGCAAATTGACCATCATCCCATGTGTATACAAGATGTCCACCACAAGATGGCCAGCAGGGGAGGGCAGTTGTGGGTGATCAGGCCAGTAGGGGAGGGAAGTTGGGGTGATCAGGGCTGCAGGGGAGGGCAGTTAGAGATGACCAGGCCAGCAGAGGAGGGAAGTTGAGGGAGACCAGGCCTGAAGGGGAGGAGATTTGGGGGGAACCCAAGTCTGCAAGGAGGTCAGTTGGGTGGGACCAGGCCTGCAGGGGAGGCAAGTTAAGGGTGACCAGGCTGGCAGTGAAGGGCAGTTAGGGGCAATCAGGTTAGCAGAGAGCAGTTAAGTGTCAATCAGGCTGGCAGGGGAGTGGTTAGGGGGTGTTCAGGCTGGCAGGCAGAAGCGGTTAGGGGCAAGGGGGTGTTCAGGCTGGCAGGCAGAAGCGGTTAGGGGCAATCAGGCAGTCAGGTGAACAGTTGGGAGCCAGCAGTCCTGGATTGTGAGAAGGATCTAGATTGGAGAAGGTGCAGTCTTGGCATGAATTTTGTGCACTGGGCCTCTAGTTTTATAGAGGAGGAAATAAAAGTCTGAAGTTTTGGTTTGAAATAGATTAATACACTCTTATCCATTGAAATCAGGATAGGATAACCATTAAATCAAAGAAATATGAGACTCAAAGTACATTCAGTGGATTCCATAAAGGAAATATCTCTTAAAATATAATCTCAGTTGTATGACTTTAGAGTTGCAGACCTTTAAGAAATGGTGTTTTCTCACCTAAAATGAAATTGATAGTCTCCTAATGTGGCAGAGTACAATGCTATTGTTTCCATGATCAGTTCATACAGTTAATAAGGATCACTAAATGTCTTCTAGTTCAATCCCATATGTATTAGTGGATTCCTTTTGACACCTCCCTGTTATGTGTTAGAATGAGTTGACTGTAGTAGATAAACATCCAACTTTCCAACCTCAACACTGTCCTAAATAGTTATATAGCTTTGGGCAAAATTATTAATATTTCTAAGTAGTTTTTTTTGAATTGAAAAATGGAAAAGGTACTAACTCTGAGCACATTGTATATTCTTGAAGGTTTAGCACTCTCCTGACCCACAATAAGCACTCAAAAATTGTACCAATTTTGATACGATGATGATACTGATAATGATTGATGATTATGACTATGAATTGTCTATGAATTATTTATCTGTCTAAGTAGTATATTCCCTACTGACCAATATCTTTTTACTGTGCTATATATTCTTTGATCAGGTTAAGTAAGACAGTGTAATATATTTTTTCCTTACATCCTAATCTCTTCTGACTAGTTCCTTTTTTCAAAACATATAATTGTAGTCTATATTCATTCATTCTATTCATGAGTTATCATCCTCAAATCACTGATACACTTCATGAATTCTACCACTTACAGGAAGCCTTCCACAACTATTGAAATAAAACGATAATTTTCCCAACATTTAATTCCAAGGAAACCTTACCTCTCTATTGCTGTGCTCATACTGTGTACTGAATGTATAATGTATATTCTATGTCTCCCATAGTATTTTTTTACTGAATGTATAATGTATATTCTATATCTCCCATAGTATCAGCTTTAATATTCTAATATTGCCATGCTAAACAAACATTCACTAAATAATGTCTGATTTAAGTTGCTTGTAAATCAGAGTAACAAAATGGATTTTATACAGAAAGAATTAGCAGGCTTTCTTAGAGAAAAGAGAGAAAAAGCCTGTAAAAGTTGCAGAAGTTCATGGAAAATGGCAGAGAAAAGTGCATTGCAAAAAAAAGAACCCCTCCAGTCTTACTTCAGTGAAAACACACTGATTGTTTATACCTCAGAAAATATATGAGAAAATCAGCTTGATGTGAATTCTACTCACTTGAGGACAGGCATTATAAAAGCATCTTCAATCACATGAAAGTAATTTAAAAATATTAAAACACAATATTATCTTTTAAAAATGTTTTGGTTATACCAAAACATAATTTATTTTAATTTTACTGGAGTCCTGGTGCACAAAATTTATAAACAGGGGGCAGGAGGGCATTCCTCAGCCCAGCCTGTACCCTCTCCCATTCTGGGACTCCTGGGGAGATATCCATCTGCCACTTAGGTCCGATCCCCTCCAGATCAGGCCTATGCTGGCAGTCAGACATCCCTCTCACAGTCTGGGGCTCTCACAGTTCAGACTCCTTGCTCCTTACCGCATGACTGCAGTGGAAGCCAGAGAGGATCCTGCCATCTCCTCTGCGCTCCAGCTGTGAGCCCAGCTGCTGGCTGAGCAGCACTCCCCTTATGGGAGTGCACTGACCACCAGAGGGCAGCTCCTCCATTGAGCATCTGCACCCTGGTGATCAGTATGCATCATTGTGACTGGTTGTTCTGCTGGTCATTCTGCTGTTTGGTCAATTTGCATATTAGGGTTTTATCATGTAGGATTATAATTTTATCTGAACTGATTAGAAATAAGCTTATTAATAATATTTTCAAAACCAACTTTTTCTTATACTTATTTGTCCTGGGAAAAAAATTAACACTAGATTAAACATTTATAGGAGTCCACAGTTTTTTGTTTTTTGCCTTGGGCTTTACAGCATGACTGTGTCTCACTGTTGTATCCAGTCTATTTGAATTTTTTATTTTATATACTGTGGATTTTTTATGTTCTGTTTGAATTGTTTTAAATAGTATTTATTTAAACTGTTTTTACCTTGAAGACTGAGTTTCAGGAGACATCTAAAATTTTCTGCTTGAGACAAGTTCCTCATTTATTTCAATCAAATTCTAGCCCTGGTTATAAGTCTGTAACTTCTCAAAGACCCAGGCAGAAAAGGTCAGACCTTGCTAACTGACAATACATTAGAGGTATAACTCTGTAGGTCCAATGGAAAGGGTATTCTATTTTGGGACAGGAATTGATAGTGAGCTCCCAAATCCAATAAAAATCCAGTGTGCAGGTAGCTTATCTAACAACCTACACATTTTTATCTTTCTTTTTGCCTCACTTAGCACAGTGATTAAATAATTATGTGATAAATAATGACCTAACAGTGATTGTGTCAAACTATTGTAGCAATTATTGAATAAATTGATTGAGTTATAAAGGTAGCTCTTCCAGACAGAGTAAAGTTGGAACAGTCATACTGATAATATTTTTATTTTATATTCAAATAACAGTAGAAATGAGCAATGATTAATATTCTTTTCAGCTTAACAATAACCCACAACCTCGGGCCAACTAAGAGATTAACCAAAGGACCTGTATGCATGCATATAAGCATAACCAATGAACACAAGACATAGGAGGGTTGGGCATGCCTGGGAAGGGGGGGTGGGCAATGGGAAGATATGTATACATGTAACACAATAAAAAATGGAAAAAAAATAAAAATTTAAAAACTATATTCTTTTCAGAATTAAACACTCAATTACTATACTTTGCATTTAGTTTAAATGATGAAAAAAGTGGGTTACCTATAGAGATGAAATAATTGTCATCTCAAACAAATTCTGTAATGATTCTAAGTTTAGTAGTTGATCTCAGTTCTTTTTCTATGATGAAATGCCTCTATTATCATATAAATTTGGAAACAAATTTAAAATGTTATCTATAGCTTAATGTAATGTCAAACAACAGTCAATAGAAATTATAAAATTATAAAATTAAATAATTAATAGCTAACCTGACAAAAGAAATTCATTATCATAAAATAACAAAATATCATGGTATTAAATTATTAAATAAGTGACAAAGATGTTTTTATTTTGATGGCTTTATGAAAAACTATTTCTAAACTTGTAAATTTCAGACTTCACTATTTCTTACTATGTAATATATATATACATATATATTCTGAAATATATGTGTGCATAAATACATATAATTATATATAGTATGCATAAAATATATGTATATGTATATAATTATCATATTTTTGATACACCTGATTTTAACATAAAACTCTTACTCATTTATTAAGTGTGTCTAGTTTAAGGATCTTAATTTTCAATAGTTGCATGAATTAAATGTGAAGGACAAAAATTAGACATGAAATTGTGGGAGGTAGCATGGTATAAATGATGTCCTTCTTCAATTATATTTGTATTTTTGGGAAATTCTGTATTTGTGATGATATTAAATAGTTGAGATTTTTCAGCATCTGTTATGTGTCCAGTACTATTCTAGAACCTTTAGATGTATAAATGTATTAAAGTTATACAATAATTTTGTTTATAGATTTTACTTATATACCCTAATTTAAATTATGGAAACTAGGAGACAAAGACTAAATAACTTACTAAAATCACAGATGTATTGTCAAGATACATGACAGATAAGGTTACTTACAATTAAGCCTGGTGTTCTTTTTTTTGTGATAATACTTTGTGTTTTATTGTCTTAAGTCTATTTAAATATAATATGCAATTCATATATAAAATGTCTGAGTATTGAATGACAATAGTAGTTTACTAAAGTATCAGGTATAATCAGTAAAGCACATGATTAAATTTTATACTAAATGCATGTTCCTAACAGAGATAATAGCCTGCCCTTTATAAATTAATTAATCAGGGAGATCTGTACATGTGTTTGGAATTGGATTCTTAGAGTCCGATTATTATCTATATGTATCTGTAGATGGGGTATTATTTCATTTATTTATTCATTCAATAACACAGGTTTAATATGATTGGCTACATTGATGTCATTAGCCATCGAAGAGAAGATAATACAGCATAAAAAAATCATGAATGATTTTTTAAAAATATATTTTATTGATTTTCTACAGAGAGGAAGGGAGAGGGATAGAAAGTCAGAAACATCGATGAGAAAGAGACATTGATCAGCCACCTCCTGCATGCCCCACACTGGAGATGTGCCCACAAGCAAGGTACATGCCCCCGACTGGAATCGAACCTGGGACCTTTCAGTCCGCAGGCTGACGCTCTATCCACTGAGCCAAACTGGTCTTGGCCATGAATGATTTTGATTTATGGGAATTACAGAATTCAGAATTGCCCTGCAGACTTCTATGTGTCCCTAAAGCTTTATGAATAGAAATTTATTATCTGGCACTTTGAAATATTATAAGAATCTGATATTGCGATTGGAGAGCCTCTGGTATAGTAATAGGAAAACAATGTCTTATATTACTAGAGTCTGATAAAAATGGACATAAGAATGTAAATCTCCCAAGATTATTCCAGAGATGGACAAAAAAGGTGGTATAGTATGGGAAGCTATTAATTAATGGCAATTGTCATTAATGTTATTAATTTTGAACTATTAACAGGAATATTATTATCAACAGCCTGAGTGACTGTGTGAAACAGAAAGTAAATGCATGAGATAAAGCTTCAGGAAGGGATACTACCAAAACAAAACTTGCTTATTGTTATGAATTTCTAAATTAGTGAAAACTGAGGTAAGGGAGAATCCAAGATGGTGGCATAGGTAAACACCTACACTGCTGCCTCACACAACAATTTCAAAACTACAACTAAAAGAAAGAACAGACATCATCCAGAACCACAGGAAAGCTGGCTGAGTGGAAATTCTACAACTAGAGGGAAAGAGAGGGGCTCATGGAGACCCAGAGGAATTGCAAAAAGCTGAGGTACGGAGACACGCGCGCTGAGAGAGCAGGTGCCAGAGTACCTGGCAGGCTTTCTCTGGTGGGAGAGAAATGGAGATTCCCAACGGCATTGAACCCCTTATCTTACGACACTAAACCCCAGATCCAGCCGAAATTCGTATGGGGGGTGTTTGGACTGTGAAAAGGGAGAGGTGCACGGAAATTTAGGGGAGTCGCAAAAGATCAGGTCTGGTAGCGGGCATGGCACTGCGCAGAGGACACATTGCTGATTGTGCCGCTGGCTTTCGCGAGTGGGCGGGAGACAGACCCTCCCAACTGTTCCACTAAGCCCCTGTTTTGGGCCTTGGAGACCTAGACTCTTGTGGTCCTGGCACGCAGGGGAGCTGGAAAGGCAGCGGTTAGAGGCACTATGGGTGCATGCGCACAAGGACCGCTCCAGCGATTACCCAGTCATGTGAGACTCAGGGGCCGTGGAGGGCGGGGCCGACTGGAAGGCAAGGTGGTCCCTTAAGCCCTGAGACTCCACCCATCCCAAGCTCAACAGAGGCTTCTTCGGTTTTGCAAGTCTGGCATTATAAGGCTGAATTCAACACAGAAGTTTCCCCGGCATAGTGAAAATGCCGAGACAAGGGAAGGGATCACAAACAAAAGAAATGGAGGAAAAAAAACGACTGAATATAGAGTTCAAAACCACGCTTTTAAGGTTTTTCAAGAATATGCTAGAAAAGTTGGATAAACTTAGCGAGAGCCAAGAGGCGATGAAAAAGGACCAACTAGAGATGCAAAAGAGCCAACTAGAGATGGTAAAGGTCCAACTAAAGATGAAAAAGGACCAAATAGAAATTAAACATACACTGACTGAAATAAAAAATATTATACAGAGCCCTAACAGCAGACTAGAGAAAGGCAAGAATCAAGTCAAAAATTTGAATTATAAAGAAGCAGAAAACACTCAACTGGAGAAGCAAGAAGAGAAAAGAATCCAAAAATGTGAAGATAATGTAAGGAGACTCTGGGACAGCTTCAAGCGTACCAACATCAGAGTTGTGGGAGTGCCAGAAGAGAGAGAGCAAGATACTGAAAACCTATTTAAAGAAATAATGACTGAAAACTTCCCACATCTGGTGAAAGAAATAGACTTAACATCCAGGAAGCACAAAGAACCCCATATAAAAGGAATCCAAATAGGACCACACCAAGACACATCATAATTAAAATACCAAGAGCAAAAGAGAAAGAGAGAATATTAAAAGCAGCAAGAGAAAAACAGTTCATTACCTACAAGGGAGCACCCATACGACTGTCAGCTGATTTCTCAACAGAAACGATGCAGGCCAGATGGGAGTGGCAAGAAATATTCAACGAGATGAATAGCAAGAACCTACAACCAAGAATAATCTATCCAGCAAAGTTATCATTCAGAATTGAAGGGAAGATAAAGAGTTTCACAGATAAGAAAAAGCTAACGGAGTTCATCAACTCCAAAGCAGTATTATATGAAATGCTGAAAGGTACTCTTTCAGAAGAGGAAGAAGAAAAAGGTAAAAGCCAAAAAATTATGGACAACAAATACATATCAATCAACAAATGAATCTAAAAATTAAGTGAATTAAAAATGTGATCAACAGAATAAACTGGTGAATATACTGGAATCAGGAACACAGAAAGGGAGTGGACAAATAATTCTCAGGGACTGACAAAAATCATACACCTATGGATGAGATCAATGGGAGGGAGGGAAAAGTGGGAGCTTGGTGGAGGGGTGCTATGGAGGGGAAAAAAGAGAAACAAATGTAATAATCTGAATAATAAGGATTTAATTAAAAAAAGAAAACTGAGGTAATATTTAGGATGGTCTTCAAATTCTTTTTTTTTCCTCCTTTCTATTGAATTCGTTACAGTAAATCATTGTACACTGTGTTGTGTGTTCACCACTCCAAGTCAAGTCTCCATCAAACATTATTTTTTCCCCTTATATCCTCCTTCACCTTCCCCACCCTTCACCCTTCAAGCAATCACCATATTATTGCCCCTGTCCACGAACTTTTTCTCTGTTTTGCTCAATCCCTCCAGCATCAACTCCCACCCCTGCACCCACAACCCTGGAAAGATAAGAGTCTGTCTCTGTTTTGCTTGTTAGTTCATTTTGTTCATTCAATTCCAAATATAAGTGAAATCACATCATATTTGTCTTTCTCTGACTGGCTTATTTCACTTAGCATAATGCTCTCCAGGTCTATTCATGCTGTTTCAAAAGGTAAGATTTCTTCCTTTTTTATGACCAAGTAGTATTCCATTGTGTAAATGTACCACAGCTTTTTCATCCACTCACTCATCTATTGATAGGCACTGGGCTACTTCCAAATTTGGAAGTGAACACAGTGGGTATACATTTCTTTGAATTAGTGTTCCATGTTTCTTTGGATAAATTACAACAAGTGGAATGGCTGGGTCATGAGGCAATTCCTGATTTAATTTTTGATGTAACTTCATTCTTTCTACAGTGGTTTTTTGATGCAACATTTGCTTTTACATTACAAGAACTAGAGAAGTCTGTTCAGGGGGAAAAAAAGGCAGTTTTCCTGCTAGAAGATGATAACTACTAAATAATTAAGAAACAACAAAGGACTTATGGATTCTAAATAGGACCTAACCTCTCTCAGTGCTCTAACTCAGCAGGACACTGACTAGAACAATTACTGTACATTTGTGGCCATTGTACAGGAACCATTTGGCTCTATCATCCTATCCACGTGTCAGCTTTTTTTTTTCTTCATCACTATCATGATTTTGTGATAATTTTTAGATTAACCACATCAAGACTTGTTAGTATTTATTAGTAAAAGAAGTGCATAAAGAATTGTTTAAAGTTTTTTTTCTGTCATGGAAAAAAAGTCATTTAATAGAAAGATATTTATTCAAATAGATGTTTGCCATACTTGTACTTTCTTCCGTCATTTTTAATTCAATCAGTTGGGTATGAAGTGCTGACATTGAAATATAGAAGCAGAAAGCTCCTATTCTTTCAACCTTAAAAGTATCTAAATTAAATCTGGACCAGGTCAGTAACGGACATGCCAACATTCTGAATGCTGCCCAAACTTAAAAGGAGGGTATTTAAAAATGGCTTGAAGCTTGAAACATGTTTCTATCAACACAAAAGGAAACAATCCCACTTCTAATATTTTGGTAGTAGGAATACAACCCATTTTTTAGTTTAAAAAGTCATTGAATAATATGGTAAGAGTGTACACAATTTAGCTGTCATAGTATGTGTGCTACCGGGAGTATGTGGGAGGATGAGAAGCAGTCCCTATTTTGTGAACTGGGATTAAGTATTAAATGATTCATTAACAAGTGGATTCAATATGTACCATGTATATTAAATTATTATATTATATATTATATTATATTATATTATATTATATTATATTATATTATATCATATATGTAAGATGCAAATTATCCGGCATATTGTAACAGTCACGACCGCTCAGGAGGAGATTGAGCACACAGGTGGGCAGGAGAGGATTGCAGCGCAGTGAGGCAAGCCATGGATGGTGTAGGCCCACAGAGAGAAGGGCAGAACAGGCCCACAGAGAGCAGGGAGCAGGGCCTGCCTTCTAGCTGTGGCAGTGACGCGCAGGCAGTTCAGTAGAGAGCAGAGAACTGGGTCTTCCCACAGAGAGCAGGGCCTGCCTGCCAGCCATGGCAGCAGTGTGGTGAGCAGGCAGACCCACAGAGAGCAGAGAAAAGGGCCTGCTGGCAGAGAACAGGGCCTGCCAGCCAGGGCATGCCAGCAGTCCCACCTTTGCATATGAACTGCAGAGGAAACACTTTTTCTGACCACTCACTGGCTAAGCCACTGATACGCCACTTGCAGTGTTCTTGGTAACTTGGGTAATAAGAATCCAAGAAGGTGATCTAGGGTTTTTCCATCTCACTTTTGGAGGAAAAAGCAAATGTCCACTTCTGGAGAGTCTAAGAAATGTCATAGTCTAAGAAATGTCATATCCTGCCATGGCTCAGTAAATAGAGTCTCAGCCTGCGGATCACAGGGTCTGGGTTTGATTCTGGTCAAGGGCATGTACCTAGGTTGCAGATTTCTTCCTGGCCAAAGCCAAGGTCAGGGCTCATGCAGGAGGCAACCAATGGAAGTATCCCTCTCACATTGATGTTTCTTTCTGTCTTTCCCTCTCTCTTCCATGCTCTAAAAATCAATAGAAAAATATTCTGAAGTAAGGATAAAAGAAAGAAAGGAAGAAAGAAAGAAATGTCATATCCTATGAACGAGACATTTTTAAAATACCTAAAGAAAGTTGTCATTTTTTTTCGTGGTGAAGGAACTGGAGTTCGTGCTGATGAAAACACCTTGGTGGCTGCAGCAGTGGGCAGTGGCAGCAGCAGCGGAGTGTTGGGGATGGTGTCTTTCCTTAATCAGCCTGGTTGCCTTCTGCAGAGAGAGGCCAGGCTGCAGCTTAGGCCCACCAAAGAAACAGGGGAAAAAATGTTGTATGTAAAAAAAAAAAGTAATTTGGCTAAATTAAAATATTAAAGAAAAAAACAAATGCCCCGGAGATGAGCAAGTGCTCATGGACTCATTCCCTTCTGGTAACCACCAGAAAAAGTCAGTGCTGTGGTTGGACAAAATGATTTAGTACAGGTTCTATGTGAAATGTCATCAGGACTTCAGTATAAAGTGAGCCAAAAAAAACTAATTTAAAAGGGGCTTTTAGATTTTGATTAGATTGTAGATTGCAAGCATTTTGTGAAGTTTTTGTAAAAATAGCAATTGATTTCCCCTCTAACCAAGCAACTTAATCTATGGTACAAGTTGCAAAGCCAGCTGTGGAGTAGTGAGTTTCCCTGCAGGATTAGTGAGCTAGAAGCAATACACCTGCTACTAAGCTTCTAAGATAATCAGTTGGCCAAGATAATTTTAATAGGGAGGAATAAAGGTTAACAGCCTTTGCTAAGGCTCTTTAGAGCCAGACTGATTCAGTACTGCATTCATCACTCCATTCCTTCCTCTTTTAGTCTTATTCCATTCTGAGACCAGCAGGTTTTCATAATGCATTTCACCATGCTAGTTCAAATATGCATGTATTCATGTAAAATATGTAAAATGCATCGCATACTCTGAACACTATGGCAGAAAGTGGGAGGTGAATATGAGAGAGAGGAAGATCTGGTAGCTTTACAAACATGAGGGGGGAAAAAAAGAAAAGCTGAACCAGGATTAATTGGCTAGGCGAAGTTGAGAAGAATCCATTTTAGTTTTTTATTTTTCCCTGGAAAAGTGGAAATAGTGAGTGCTCAGGAATCACACTGGCTCAGACTCTTGAGATGCAACTTCTAATGAACAATTTGTTTTCTATTGCCCCCAAAGAAGTCCCTTCCCTGGGGATTGGGTCTTTTATCAGGGATGCATTTCCTAAGAGGTCCCAGAGACTGTGCAGAGGGAGGGGAAAATGGACTGGGAAGAACTACTGGAGCGAAGATAAGGGAGTGGCAGGAGGAGATGCACTCACTGTGTGACAGTGAGCAGCATATGGCAGTCCATGGTAGTCATAGCACGGTGGGCAGTTTACACTTCTGCCTCTTGGGAAGATATGGAAATCCACTCTTGTGGGTTCTTGCCTGGAACCAACACCACATTGTGTGAGAAAAGCTCCATGTGAGTTAGCAAATCCATGCTAGGGGTAGAGCTGCCATGACTTTCATACATTCCTGATCTTGAGTGTTACTTTGAGAAACACATAACCATATGAGCTCTTTTTTCTTTAATTGGGAACATGAAAATATGACTCCCGCCTGTAATGTTTTAAAGATATTGTGAGGATTCACAGATTATAATTATTTTTAATACCATCATTATTATATTAATTTATCACTTATTGAACACCTAAAATGTTTCATTTTTCTAGCATTTTACTTTTATTATTTTAATATATCATAACAAAAAATCACAAGTAGAAGTTAATATGCTCACCCATAAATAAAGTAATTTATATTAAAAAATACTTTTTTAATTATTTTTAAGTCACCACACATCCTTTTTGGAGGATGATGAGGATATGTGTACATATAAAAGAACATATTTATGAATTAATTTGGATGAAATAAAACAATATTGTTACTTGCCATGCAAGTATTAATTATCAAAACTATTCAAATCCAGGTGGTGTGGCTCTAAATCCCCTGTTCTTAGTCATTTTGCTAGATGAATATAAAATAGTTTGCCATATGCTAACCAACAAACAAAATGTAGAATTATTTCAATGACCAACAAAAGCAGCACAGAGCTATCTAAGTTTTCATATGCCTTTCATCTCCTGTATAGAGTAATAAATTTCATCATTAGGGGTCAAGAGTAGGATAATTTTACAAAACCGGGGTGGGACAAAAGCTGGCCTTCATGCCCAGTTCCTGGTGAAGCTTCATGATCTCTGAGTCGTAGGTTCTCATCACTACCCTGTCATTAGTGATTCACTTCAGGGATAATCCCCAAGTACATTGGAGTCCAGGAAGTTAGGCTTCTCTTGAGTCCCTGGTTTGTTTTCTCAGGGATATGATGTATCTTTTTTCCCTTGTTTTGACGACAGAGGAGCTGAGAGCAAATGCTACAGCTACCTTCCTCTAGGACAGTGGTTCTCAACCTTCCTAATGCCGCGACCCTTTAATGTAGTTCTCCATGTTGTGGTGACCCCCAACCATAAAATTATTTTCGTTGCTACTTCCAATTAGTAATTTTGCTACTGTTGTGAATCATAATGTATATATCTGTGTTTTCTGATGGTCTTAGGCGACCCCTGTGATCAGGTCAATGGACCCCCAAAGGGGTCGCGACCCACAGGTTGAGAACCACTGCTCTAGGAAATACACCCAATCAAATGAACTGCTTCTTTGGCTAGTAATTTTACCTTTGGTTTCAAATTAATTTTGTATTCCATCTGTCCTTCACCCATATGTATTAATTAATTTATGTAATTACTAAATTCAGTACATAATTTAATTTTGTGGTTGTTTTTCTTTGTTCAATTATAGAATTGATTTTTCTGTTGTTCCAAAGATGGGAGTGGATCATAATTGAATATAGTGTATTGCTCATCATTTCTATCTCTAATGCTAGCTTGCCAATTTAAAGTTGAAAGTGTTTCTTATTTGAACTAATGTTTGTTTTGTTTTGCTGTTGGCTACTACTTCTCATAAAGGGCAGGTATGAGAAAATGTATTTAATTGACATTCATTCTTACCAACAGGAAAAGTGTGTTTCAGTTGTGTATTTTCTAAATGGAGTATTTCAGCATTCCATCATTCCTGCTGCGTTTAGCTCTCTACCAGAATCAATGACCTGGAAGCTATACAGGACCCTCCTGTGACTTTAGGGCCTATCTCACCTTTGTGTGGTACAGTAGGACATTCAGAACTCCTGTCAGATTCTGTGCCTTTTAGCATAATGGTTTCTAAGCTCTATTGTATAGACCACATATGCCTTACAGCCCAATACAGGGTCAGGCAAAAGCAGCTTACTGTTGTGAGTACACAAAATCCATAGTTTATTTATTAATTATTGTATTATTTCCATATGAACAACTGTAAATATACTTTTGCCCTGTGATATATGCTGATCCTTATATAAACCCATGGAAAATTTAACTTAATGTAGACACAGGTAGAGTACAACATAATACATTTAGATACTGTCCAAAGATGGGAGAACAGATGTCACAAGACTGGAAGCATATTGGATTATGTTGCCAAGAAATCTAATTTATTATGAAATTCTCTCTTCTTCTCTCAAATTCATTTTCTCCATCAATGAACAAAATAAATACTCATTATAAATTTTGATGACTATAGAATACTAGAGGCCCAGTGCATGAAATTGGGAAGGGGGGCGGGGAGGGAGGAGAGAATGTCCTTCAGCCCAGCCTGTTCCCTTTCCAATCTGGGATCCCTCTCACAATCCAGGACTACTGGCTCCCAACTGTTCACCTGCCTGCCTTCCTGATTGCCCCTAACCACTTCTGCCTGGCAGCCTGATCACCCCCTAACCACTCCCTTGCCAGCCTTATTGATGCCTAACTGCTCCCCTGCCAGCCTATTTGCCCCTAACTGCCCTCCTCTGCAGGCCTGCCCCCCCCCCAACTGTTCTTCTCAGCAGGCCTAGTCACCCCTAACTTCCCTCCTCTGCCAGCCTGGTCACCCCTAACTGCCCTCTCCTATAGACTTGATCACCCCCAACTGCCCTGATTTGCAGATTTGGTCCCTCCCAACTGCCCTCCCCTACTGGTCTGATTGCCTACAAATGCCCTCCCTTGCAAGCCTGTCTCTGCCAACTGCCTTCCCCTGCTGGTCATCTTGTGGTGGCCATCTTGTGTCCACATAGTGGCAGTCATATTGTATGTCAGAGTGATGGTCAATCTGCATATTATTCTTTTATTAGATAGGATAGAGTCCCGGTGCATGGGTCGGGCCAGCTGGTTTGCCCTGAAGGATGTCCTGGATCAGGGTGGGTATCCCCTTGGGGCGTGGGGTGGCCTGGGCAAGAAACCTGTGATGGTTTGCAGGCCGGCCACACCCTCTGCAGACCCAAGCAGAGGCCCTGATATCTGGGATTTATTTATCTTCTATAATTGAAACTTTGTTGCCTTAAGCAGAGGCCTGGGCCAACCAGGGTGTGTGGAAATCTTGGCTTCCTCCATTGCCAGGGGCAACTGAAGCCCCCCTCTTGCTTTCTCTGTGGCCGTAGCCATCTTGGTTGGGTTAATTTGCATACTCACTCTGATTGGCTGGTGGGAGTGGCTGGTGAGCGTGGCTTGTGGGTGTAGCGGAGGTACACTCAATTTGCATATTACTCCTTTATTATATAGGATAGGAAAAAGGAAAAAGCAGTCCATATTGGCATCATCAAAAAAAAGTTTTAATATTCATATACACAAGTATCCCCTGCTATCCAAATCTCTTGTATTGAGTTTAAGTAATGCAAATTTGGATGGCAAGTTCAAATACATATATTATACTATACAAATATGAAGTTTCAGATATCAAGTGTGCAACAGCAAAAGAGTCATATAAAATGGCCAAAGGCATCCTATCCTGTATCTCTCCCATTGATGTTACTCTCTTTCCTCTCTCTCCCACCCACCTTCTTTCACTTTATCTAAAAGCAATGGAAAAATATCCTTGGGTGAGGATTTTAAAAAATGCCATCTTTTTATTATTCCCTTTACAAATTGCTTAAAAGTTTTTTTGTTGTAATAATAGAGTCTTTTATCAGTCCTGTATAAGGCATATATGCTATCTTAAGTTTAAATTCTACTTTATTTTGATTACTAGAGGCCCATGCATGAGATTCGTGCAATGGGGTGAAGAAGAGGTGTTTCTCAGCCTGGCCTATGTCCTCTCACAGTCCATCCCTGGATCAGGCCTAGGCTGGAAGTCAGACATCCTACTCACAGTCCAGGGATCTTGCAGTCTGGTACCCCTTGTTCCTTACCAGCCACCTGCAGTGGAGGCAGGAGAGGCTCCTGCCGCCACTGCTGCACTCACCAGCTGTGAACCTGGCTTCTGGCTGAGTGGCGCACACTGACCACTAGGGGGAAGCTCCTGCATTGAATGTCTGCCCCCTGGTAGTTAGTGAGCATCATAGTGATCAGTCCTTCTGCCATTCAGTCTATTTACATATTATACTTTTATTATATAGGATTGGCCAGTAAGTTTCCACCCTCTCTCACATGTAGTTCTGTCATTTATCTTTTTAAATGGAAAGTCTGATGCTTATTAGTATCCAAACACCTATGTTCATTATTATAATGATCAGTACTTCATCTTTGCTATGGTAAAATAAAAATATAAAGATAGGGTTAATGAACAAAATTTCCTTTGTTATTGGCTTTTAATAAAGCTCAGATATCCACCATTGGGAGGTGTGCATAATTATTTTTCTTAACATTAGGTATTTTATCCCAATGTATTTTCACAGAATTATTTTTTGACTATATAATAACGGTTTAGTTAATAAACAGGATACCTTTATATTATGAATGTTCAAAGGTCTTTAGTTTACCCATTTTTTATAGCTTGGATAAAATGTGGAGTGTAGCAATAGAGAAATTTAATCATTGGATAAAATGAGCATTGCCTAAAAAACTTTAATTTGCATTCTGATATGTTTATGAAAGACATAGCACTCCTTACTATTTTACATGTTTCTTAAGTATTTCACAAAGTTTAATTTATCTGTGTTTAATATAGTAAAGTATATGTTAGAAGCTGCTTAAATTGTTTATAAAAATATACATGAATTTTAATATTATAAATTATACTAGAGGCCCAAATGCACAAAGATTCATGCAACAATAGGCCTTCCTTTCCCTGACTGCCGGCAGTGGCTTCCCTCTGGCACCCAGGACCCAGGTTGTTTTGCTCCAGCCAATGACAGGCATCTCGGACCTGGGCTGCTTTGATCGGGCTGCCACTGCCACCCACCAAGACCCAGGATGCTTAGCTACTGACTGCCAGGCACCCAGGATCTGGGCTGCTTCCCACCAGGGGCATGCTCTTAGCCATGCCACAACCATTCAGAGAACACCCCCACCCCTGGTGTGTGTCCGCTGGGGTGGGAGTGGTACGTAGTCTCCTCCTGCCCATCTGCATGCACAGCTCCTCCTGAGCCATGGTGATGCAGCCTCCTCCAGAGCTGGTTGTGACCATGGACCATTATAATGTCCTGGCCTAATTTGCATATTCTCTCTCTCTCTCTCTCTCTCTCCATATATATATATATTTGCTTTGGTTACTCATCTGCCATTTAAAAAGGTATTTAAATGGCAGATGAGTAACCAAAAATAACCTCAGAAATGCATTATGATTATAGAGATTTCTAAATAATCTTTTAATTAAATTGTTTTATTAAATCTGATACCCCCAAAGTCTGAGGATTGACAAAATACTCTGAACTGTCTAATGTCATTTTTGAAAGTAAATCTTCTTCCTGTCCTGGTTAGTCAAATCTAATTGACTTCAATAAAGACCATGGTATGTCTTTTCATTTTACCTCAAATTATTGCTTGCCAATACGTTTCAAACAACTTTTCTTTTATGCTGATTAGTGAAAAACATTGGATTCATAAGCCATTAACATTCTAATCTATTGCATGCCCTACAATTAATGAGAAGCCAAGTAATAATAAAATGCAATTAACTCAATAACTACATTAAGCAAATCATCTCATAACAAAGAAAATAAAAACATAAAGTCAGATGGAGAAATAATTTTCACTTCAGGGTGGAATGTAAGAAAAAGCAATCCTCTGCCTCCCTCAATCCATCAATTCTTATCTTCATCCACTTTAATTAATATGTTAATATATACCCCGATAGAGTTAATAGCAAGTGGCAGTTGCAAAGTACAAGCTGAAATAAAACCTAACACAGCAAATTTGTTACTTGTAAAATATGTAATTATTGCCAAATCAAGCATAACCTCTCTCTCTCTCTCTCTCTCTCTCTTGGGCTGCTTAGAAGATTTAAGCTTTAACTCCACATAGTAAGCAGAATTAATTATCTATTTGCTAAGGAGCCATACATTAGCTCCAGTTTATCTGATAGAGTTGAATGCGGGCAAGGCATCAATCAATGTCGGCACTGATTGGTTGTTGGTGTCTCTGACAGGCTCTTCCATCTCATTGAATGAAAGGCAGCTGATTTCTCTCACTTCTCTGCATCCATTGCCTTCAAAGCCAGTATGTTACATAGCTAATGGCTAGGATGGAAAACTCTGTTAGCCAACAGTGAATTTCTCCCCCTCTCTTATCATTCCATAGTTGGTCTCCTACTTCAAATTACAGAATAAGGCTGGTCAACAGTGTGTGATAATGTACAACTTTATGAAGTCCTATGGAATAATAGGTGAAAACAGTTGTGTTTTAATAATAACATATATTCTCCTTAAGGCAGAAAAGTGACATGAAGTGTACTTCCTTAGATGGCATGATAAAAATTAGGTATGCTGAGATTAAAAGGGTTGGTAGTGAGGGATAAAATTTGATAATGAGAGGAAAACATTACTCTTGGGATGAACTTAGGTTCTAAAAGCACAATAGTAATTAGACAAAAGTGATCTTTAAATTTATAATAATTTCCTGTTAAAGTCTGCTCAGGCCAACCTTTTATTGCCATGATATGTATTTAAACTCCATTATGAACACTGTAGCTTATCTCTGAGCCTGAAGAACAGATGGATTGAATTTAGTTGCAGAAATAATTGAACAATTGGAAAATATGAATTTTGACTTTCTTGACACTCAGAATTATTTAGCATATGTTCAACTCTTGTCACTAAACGCAAAACCAGGAGAAATGAATCATCTGTAATCAGAACTAACAATTACTTAATTATAACTTGTATTTGTTTACACAAGTCAGGGTGATCAGGTAAAGTAATAAACCATTAGACATGATTCAAATGACATATAAATTTGACAACAATACAATTCCAAGTTATTCCTAATCTTTTTTTATTTTTACAATATATTTATGTCCAGTGCATGAGATTATTCCATAAGTAAATATGGGTACCTGCAGTCTTCAATATATAGTCAGTATCAATTTCTAATCAATACCATATGACAAAAGAGACAATTGAATACAAACTCATAATTATGAATTTATAATTTTATTAAAAGTATATTTATTTTAAGAACTGAAAATAAAAGAAAATAAAAATATGAACATTAGTTATAAATATAATCACAGTGGTGTTAATTTCAAATGTTGTCTAAATTATCTAAACACAGCTCATTTGATACATTCTTTAGCAGTAATAGTGTATGAATGCATAAATATGTGGTAATTGTATCTGAAACGTGAAGATTTCAAATTCCATGAAGAGATGAGGATAATATTGAATGCCAATTAATATAGATAATGGCTACCCAGATTGAGTTGTTCAGACATGAGACATTATCTAGACATAAATTCCAGTAAAGACTAATAGTAGACAAATATCATAAATTAAAGAGTAACTAATTTCTATGTTTTAAGTAATCTTATAAAGAAAAAATAAGTAGTTATGAATGAAAATCCTGTTTAGTACACTTTATTTATTTTAAATACTATAGTCAGAGGAGAGCAACTTATTTTAAAATACAATAGTGTATTTCAAAAACAGTATTAGAAAATGTATAAGGATAATGCAATATTGGAACAGAATGGGTAAATGTGAACATTTATGCACATCATAAGCTGTCATCCAGAGGATGGCTAACTAAGTAATACTCAAGATTCACTAATGTATAGTACAGATTTCCCAGGGCTCAGTCAGCCTAATAAAATCAAGTTTTCTCTATTAAGACCTTGTAAGAAAAATGTCTTACCCCAAAGTTTAATCCAATCATGTAAGTGATGATACATAATGTATTCAGTTAGTGTCTTAACCAGGGAACACTGACTAAAGAAAAATAATTTACCTTAGAAAAGCTGTTCCAACTAAGGAATACTTTAGTCCATGGCTTCACCCCTCTCACCTGACCCTCTGAAGTCAGAGAACCTGACTACAATCGCTTAAAAATGTGAAACCAGATGTGAATACACTAAGATAGATCATGTCAAGTCTCAATCTCAGGATTTTTTGGCTCCAAACCAGTGATTGATTAATGTTGTTTATTCATGCTCAATTGAGAGTCAAGAACATGCTTCCTATTTTAAACTAAATATGTTTTCAATATACAGATGAAGGCTCTAGCACAAGTTGTTTCTTATACTACCGCCTATATTAGGAACATTTGGAAATAGCCCAAAGAGCAAATAATGGAAGAATTGTTAGACAGTGGCATACCCACTCATTGCAGTGTCGTCCCAGGAGTGGTGGCAGACACCCAGGCTTGGACCTGCAGGTGGACTCTCCTTAGATATATTCTTCAACGTTACCTTGTCTCACACTGAACACTCATGTGGGTCAGAGATGTTTGCTGTGAGACACTGGCCATATGGGAACAGGCAGTGTTGCAGAGTCTCCACGCCAGTCAGGAAAAATTGAGAGCCAAGAAACAGCCCCCATAAGGACTTCAGAGAGCACCTCATGCCTGGCAGAGATTCCACTCTAACTAGCATCACCCACAGCTTACCATTCCATGGGTCGCCCTGGGTGATCTTGGAAGACACTGCCCTTTCTGGGGATATGCTGTCTCAGCTCCTGCACTCTGTAGCCAAACACTCAAGTTCTCTATCTGTTGTTATTACAGAACCTCTGTCTGTATGGAGTCTGTCACCCTCCTTACAATCCTATTTGACATAACACAGTTATTGGTATTTATAAAGACAGAGTAACATAATATTAAATATGTATTCATTAACGTTAAGCTGAAAATACAAGGATATAAACTGAATGTACCCTATTTGAAAGGGAACAATTAATACTAAAAAAAATAAAAAATAAAAAAATAAAAATTCCCTGACAGGATAGCTTAGTTAGTTAGATGCATCTTCCCAATACACCAAGGTTTCAGATTTGAACTCTAGTTACAGAACATACAAGAAGCAACAATGAATACATAAAAAGTGGAACAACAAATCTCTCTTCTACTCTCTCTAATAAATTAAATAAATATAATAAATTTAAAGAGATTTAAAAATACTTCCATATACTAACAGACAATGTAAAAACAAGGGCATTTTTTCCTATTATTTAACATCTGTGATGTCCATAGGCAACTATAAATAGAAATATAAAATTTAGTTATTTTTAATTAACTTGCTATAATTTTCTCCTTTAAATTCCTTTATATATATATATATATATATATATATATTTGATTTTTTATAGAGGGAGAAGGACTGAGAGTTAGAAAAATAAACGAGAGAAAAACATTGGTCAGCTGCCTCCTGTACACTCCCCACTGGGTATGTGCCTGCAACCAAGATACATGCCTTTGACCAGAATCAGACCCTTGAGTCTGCAGGCCTATGCTCTATCCACTGAGCCAAACCAATTAGGGTTCTCCTCCTCCTTTAAAAAAAAAAGATTCTGTAAAATTTTAAAGATGTATTCTTATCTTTAAAAAAATATTTTAAAATTAATGTATTATATGTAAACATATCTTCCCATTGTCCCCCCTGCCCCCCAGGCATACCCTAACTCCCCAGTGTCTTGTGTCCATTGGTTATGCTTATATGCATGCATACAAGTCCTTTTGGTTGATCTCTTATCTACCCCACCTCTTCTTAACTTTCCTGCTGTAATTTGACAGTCTGTTTGATGCTTACTACCTCTGTATCTATCCTTTTGTTCATCATCAGTTTACAATGCTCTTTATTATCCACAAATGAGTGAGGTCATGTGGTGCTTTTCTTTCATTGACTGGCTTATTTCACTTAGCATGATGCTCTCCCGTTCCATCCAGTTGCTGAAAATGGTAAGAAATTCTTCTTTTTGATGGCAGCATAGTATTCCATTATGTAGACGTACCATAGTTTTCTGATCCAATCATCTCCAGATGGGCACCTAGGCTGTTTCCAAATTGTAACTATTGTAAATTGTGCTGCTATGAACATAGGGGTGCATAAATCCTTTCTGATTGGTGTTTCTAGTTTATTAGGATATATTCCTAAGAGTGCAATTGCTGGGTTAAATGGGAGTTCCATTTTTAATTTTTTGAGGAAACTCATAGTGGTTGCACCAGTCTGCATTCCCACCAGCAGTGCATGAGGGTTTCTTTTTCTCCGCATCCTCACCAACACTTGTCGTTCGTTGATTTATTGATGATTGCCATTCTGAGAGGGTAAGATGGTACTGCATTGTCATTTTGATTTGTATGTGTCTGATAATTAGTGACTTTGAGCATGTTTTTATATGTCTCATTGTATGTTCATGCCTCTTTCATCAAATATTAATTGAGCATAATGGGTTGGGTCGATTTCTGGATTCTCTATTCTATTCCATTGATCTTTATGTCTGTTCTTGTGCCAGTACCAGGCTGTTTTGAGAACAGTTGCTATGTAATATAGGTTGAAATCCGGTATTGAGATCCCACCTACTTTATTCTTCTTTCTCAGGATTGCTGTCGCTATTCGAGGTCTTTTTTTGTTCCAGATGTATCTTTGGAGAGTTCTTTCTAGGTCTGTGAAATATGTCATTGGTGTTTTAATGGGTAGTACATTGAATCTATAGATTGCTTTGGGTGATATGGACATTTTAATGATGTTGATTCTCCCAGTGCAGGAGCATGGTATGATCTTCCATCTGTTTACGTCTTCCTCTATCTATTTTTTTTTTGTGTCCTGTAGTTTTCTGCATATAGGTCTTTTACCTCCTTAGTTAAGTTTATTCCTAGGTATCTTAATTTTCTTGGTGCGATGGTAATGTGGATTGCTTTTTTATTCTCTCTTTCTGTAACTTCAATATTGGCATTAGAAATGCCATAAAATTCTTGGCATTAATTTTGTATCCTGTTACATTGCCAAATTCATTTATTAAGTCTATTACTTTTTGGATGGAGTCTTTCGGATTTTTATGTACAGTG
Source organism: Lasiurus cinereus (assembly GCA_011751065.1). NCBI lineage: Eukaryota > Metazoa > Chordata > Mammalia > Chiroptera > Vespertilionidae > Lasiurus > Lasiurus cinereus. The sequence continues at coordinate 39,964,910 of JAAGEH010000226.1, forward strand.
TCATGTCATTTACAGATAAGGACAGTTTTACTCCTTCTTTTCCAATTTGGATGTCTTTTATTTCTTCTTCTTATCTAATTGCAATGGTTAATATTTCCAGTACTATGTAGAACAGGAATGGTGAGAGTGGGCATACCTTTCATGTTCCTTTTTTAGGGAAAATGGTTTTAGATTATGTCCATTGAGTATGATGTTAGCTGTGGGTTTATCATATATGGCTTTTATGATGTTGAGGTATGATCCTTCTATCCCCACTTTGCTGAGAGTTTTTATCAAGAAAGGGTGTTAGGCCAAAACCGGTTTGGCTCAATGGATAGAGTGTCAGCCTGTGGACTGAAAGGTCCCAGGTTCGATTCCGGTCAAGGGCATGTACCTTGGTTGTGGGCACATCCCCAGTAGGGGGCGTGCAAGAGGCAGCTGATTGATGTCTCTCTCATCGATGTTTCTGACTTTTTATCCCTCTCCCTTCCTCTCTGTAAAAAATCAATTAAATATATATATTAAAAAAAAGAAAGGGTGTTAGATTTTGTCAAATGCTTTTTCTGCATCAATTGATATGACTATGTGATTTTTATCTCTGTTTGTTTATGTGATGTATCACGTTTATTGATTTGTGTACATTGTACCATCCTTGCATTCCTGGGATAAATCCTACTTGGTCATGATGTATGATCTTTCTGATGTACTGCTGGATCCGATTTGCTAGAATTTTGTTGAGGATTTTGGCATCTATGTTCAGGAGATAAATTGGCCTGTAATTCTCTTTCATTGTGTTGTCTTTATCTGGTTTTGGTATTAGGGTGATGCTGGCTTCATAGAAGGTGTTTGGAAGTGTTCCTTCTTCTTGAATGTTTTTGAATAGTCTGAGGAGGATAGGTTTTAATTCTTCCTTGAATGTTTGGTAAAACTCTCCGGTGTAGCCATTTGGTCCTAGGCTTTTGATTTTTGGAAGCTTTTTGATGGTTGCTTCAATTTCTTCCATAGTTATTGGCCTATTGAAATGTTTAGATTCTTCCTGATTGAGTTTTGGAATGTTATATTTTTCCAGAAATATGTCATTTCCTGCAGGTTGTTCAGTTTGTTAGAATAGAGTTGTTCATAGTATATTTTAACAATCCTTTGTATTTCAGAGGGGTCTGTTGTTATTTCTCCTCTTTTATCTCTGATTTTTTTTATTTGGGTCTTCTCTCTTTGCTTCTTGGTGAGCCTGGCTAGAGTTCCATCAATCTTGTTTATCCTTTCAAAGAACCAGCTTTTGGTTTTATTGATCTTTTGAATTGTTTCTTTGTTCTATATGTCGTTTATCTCCACTCTGATCTTTACTATTTCCTTACTTCTACTTACACTGGGCTTTTCTTGTTGTTTTCTTTCTAGTTCTTTGAGTTGTAGAGTTAGGTAATTTATTATCATTGTTTCTTGTTTTTTGCGGTAGACTTGTAGAGCTATGAACTTCCCTCTCAGGACTGCTTTCACTGTGTCCCATAAATTTTGTATTGTTCTGTTGTCATTGTCATTTGTTGCCATGATTTTTCTCTTTCTTGATCTCTCTGGTTACCCAGTCTTTGTTTAATAGCATGCTGTTTACTCTCGATATGTTTGATTTATTTGTATTAATTGTAGTTGATTTCCAGTTGTATACCACTGTGATCTGAGAAAATGCTTGATATGATTTCTAACTTCTTGAATTTGAAGAGACTTTTTCTATGACCCAACATATGGTCTATCTTTGAAAATAACCCATGTGCACTGGAGAAGAATGTATATTCTGTGGCTTTGGGGTGAAATGTTCTGAAGATGTCAATTAATTCCATCTCGTCTAGTGAGTCATTTAGGATTGATGTTTTTTTGCTGATATTTTGTTTAGAGGATTTGTCCAGTGGTGACAGTTGGGTATTAATGTATCCTATTATGATTGTATTGCTGTCAATTTCTCCCTTAATATCCTCCACGAGTTTTTTTATGTATTTAGGTGCTTCTTAATTGGGTGCGTATATGTTTATCACAGTTATTTCTTCTTGGTGGATTGCTCCCTTTAGTATTATGAAGTGGCCTTCCTTATCTCTTATTGTGTCCTTCACTTTGAGATCTAATTTGTCAGATATGAGTATTGCAACCCCAGCTTTTTTTTCATTTCCATTTGCCTGAAAAACCATCTTCCATCCCTTCACCCTCAATCTATGTGCATCTCTTTTTCTCAGGTGGGATTCTTGTAGACAGCAGATATATGGATCATGTTTTCTTATACAAGCCATTATCCTATGTCTTTTGATTGGAACATTTAATTCATTTACATTTAAAGTTATTATTGATAGGTACTTATCTGTCACCATTTTTATTGTTTACCCCTGTGTTCCCTCTTCACTTTCTATTTCTTTTTTACAGCAGACCCTTTAACATTTCTTGCTTTGCTGGTTTGGTGGTAATAAATTCCCTTAGTCCTTTTTTTTGTCGGTGAAGCTTCTGATTTCACCTTCAATTTTGATTCAAAGCCTTGCTGGGTACAATATTCTTGGATTCAGACCCTACTTTTGCATGACTTTGTATATTTTATTACATTTCCTTCTGGCCTGATGAGTTTCTGTTGAGAAATAAGTCACTAATCTGATGGGGGTTCCTTTGTAGGTAACTTTCTGTCTCTCTCTGGCCACTTTTAAGATTATTACTTTGTCACTGGTGTTTGCCAGTTTAATTATAATGTGCCTTGGTGTCAGTCTTGTGGGGTTCATTTTGCTTGGGACTCTGAGCTTCTTCGATTTATGTGGGTTTTTTCTTTCCTATATCAGGGAAATTTTCTGTCATTATTTCTTCAAACTGGTTTTCTATTTCTTGCCCATTTTCCAGTCTTTCTGGAACCCCAATTATGCAGATGTTGTTTTGTTTCATGTTATCCCAAAGTTCCTTTAGGCTCTCCTCTTGCTTTTTAAATTTTTTTCTAGAAGCTGCTGTACTTGAGTACTTTTTTCTACCTTGTCTTCTAGCTCAATGATGAGGTCCTCTGCTTCTTCTAGTCTACTTTTGATGCTTTCTATTAAGTTCTTTATAGCAGTGATGTCATTTTTTATTTCTTTTATATATATATATTTTATTGATTTTTCACAAAGAGGAAGGGAGAGGGATAGAAAGTCAGAAACATCGATGAGAGAGAAACATTGATCAGCTGCCTCCTGCACACCCCACAGTGGAGATGTGCCCACAAGCAAGGTACATGCCCCCGACCGGAATCGAACCTGGGACCCCTCAGTCTGCAGGCCGACGCTCTATCCACTGAGACAAACTGGTCTCGGCCATTTTTCATTTCTTGATTATTCTTCATTTCCTCTTAGTTTTTACTCATATTGTCCAATTTGTCTTCCATTCTTTTCAGCCACCTTATGACCATTTCTCTGAATTCTTTCTCTGGCAGGTTGTTTGCTTCTATTTCATTTACTTTCTTTTCTGATGATGCCTGCTTTTCTTTCATATGCGTGCTGTTTCTTAGACTGCCCATAGTCTTTCTTCTCCCCGTGCCTGATTATGTAGTTCTCTCTCCTGCATTGATTTAAAGGCACAAAATACTACACAACCAGGTGCAACACACAAGGCACTGAACAGAAATGTATTCACAATGTTAATAATCACAAATTTAATGACCACCAGTGAGAGACAATTAAGGGTAAGTAGAGAAAGAAGAAGAGAGAAAAGAGGAAAAAAGAAAAGAAAGAAGTGCCCAATTGAAATTGGGAGGATAGAAAAGAGGGAAAAAAAGAGGGGAAAAAAGAAGAAGAAAAGTAAAGAAAAGGTAAGAGTGAAAAGGAAGAGAATAAGAAAGAATATATTAATAGGGAAATATATATATTTCCCCTATTAATCTATTGGAGAAAACTCCAATAGATTAATAAAAACTACAAATAACAACTAATATCAAGGAAGGTGAGGGAAAACAGAGATAAAAAACAAAGAAAAATAAACAAAAAGCAAAATAAAACATGTAGAATAAGCAAAAACAATCTCACAAAAAAGTATAAAGAATCGATATCAATTCTCAAGCAATCAACAACAAAAGGACATAGAGAAAAACAATTTGTTGGATAGTGAAGACAGAGAAGAGAGAGGTGTGTATGGACTTGGAGTAGTGGATTCGAAATTAGATATATAAGTGTGTTGAAATTTTAACTGGGTAAAAAGAAAGAATAGGGAAAATCTAAAGTAGGAAAAGGGTAAGAGAAGACAACAAAATGGGGAAAGTTAGGAAGAGAGTGTTGGCATAAAGGAAGAGTTGAGATAGAATAAAATGATCCTAAAGGAAAGATGAAAATAGAATGTAGAACTCTAATCCCAAAGTAAAATAAACAGAAAATAAAATGACACCTTTTTTTCCCAAAATGGTAAAATAGTAGTAGTAATAATACTGGTTGAAAATAAAAATGTAATAATTGAAAGGTAAAATCAATTGAGGAAAAAAGAAAATAAGTTTTTAAATTAAAAGATGAAAAAACAAAAAATAAGAAATAATTAAAAATAAAAGAATAGAATGTGCAGTAGTGGAGGTCATTCACTTCCTCTATTGTTCTGTTTGGCATGCCTGTTTCCCAGTCAGGACAGTATTGCAGTTCCCTGTGGAACACTGCTGCTCACTGTTGTAAGCCAGTCCTGGTTTTTAAGCAGGTGGTGTGTCTTAATCTCTTTATTCTTTTGTGATTACCCAAGAGTAGTTTGTGAGTCATCCCCTGGGTGGCAGTGTTTCGGAAATTGACCTCTGAGACTATAGGTCCTCTCTAGCCTGTACTCAGATTCCTCCTTCTCTGTGGCACTCAATGCCAGTTTGTGTGAGTGGGTTGCCCCAGAGCTGATTCTCTGATGGTTATTCTGTGCTCTGATTTCTAGGTTCCAGAAAAACAACTTTCCTCTGCAATCTCTTAGGATGTCCCCATTTGGGTGATCCTATGTTTTGGGCTTAGCAATCAGAAGCCAGGGTCTGAAGAGGAAAGAGTGCAGTCTGTGCACTCCCCCTTCTCTGCTCCTGTTCAAGCAGCTGGGGCACTTTAATAATTCTCAGGATGTCCTTCTGCCTCAGATCAAAATGATTGCTTTCTAGAGCTACCCCCTGTTAACAGCTCTGAGGGCTCCCATTCACTTTCAGAGATCACACCCTGCCCAACATCCACGGATTTCTCTAGGTGCATTTTCCCCCTGGTCCAGTTCCCACAGTGTGAGCATCTCTCTGTTCTGTGGGACCAGAGACCTCACCTTATCCCAAACGAAATCTGACCTTTCTGTGTGGCATGGGAAGTTCCCCTGAACCCGATTGTTTGCACCAGTTGGGGGTGTTCTGGGTCCTGCAGCTGTTCCGTGGGTGCTACAGCTGTAGCTTTTCAGGTTGCTGCAAGATCTACTTTCCCCTGCAAAGTGGCGTGGAAGGAAAAAACCTCATGGCAGTGGGGCTGTCTAGTCAGGGGAGCTTCGTCTAGCAGTCCCCCACTTTCTCCTGAAGGATAACTGTCCTTTAAGTTGCTAACAAACACTCCCAGTGTGACCCTCAGCTGTTCTCTCTATCCGCTCAGCAACAAGGCTCCAGACACGTTCGTCTATTCCGTCACAATTTTTTCTCCCCCCAAGATGTATTCTTATTGATCCATGGTAATAATTAGTTCTCTATTAAACACTGATGGACTTAAGTCAGAGATTGTGGGTGTAACTAAGACCATAGCTAGTTCCCCTTTTTTTATTACCTACAGCCTCTTAATAATATCTGTGACTGATCTAAATGCTCAAAATCTTTTTTTATTTCTGACCATTCCAGGAGCAGAAATTATAGGAGGTTTATGAATGATAACATCCTATAATCTTGAAGGGTTTTTTTAAAATATATTTTTATTGAATTTTTACAGAGAGGAAGGGAGAGGAGAGGGATAGAGAGTTAGAAACATTGATGAGAAACATCGATCAGCCGCCTCCTGCACGCCCCCTACTGGGGATGTGCCAGCAACCAGGATACATGCACTTGACCGGAATCCAACCTGGGACCTTTCAGTCCGCAGGCCGATGCTCTATCCACTGAGCCAAACCGGTTTCGGCATAATCTTGAGTTTTAATCATGCATCATTGAACATGGATCATGGATCACTAGGTATGTAATTTCTAATTCAACTAGACTGGTGCAGTGGTTGAGCATGACCTATGAACCAGGAGGTCACTGTTCAATTCCTGTCTGGGACACATGTTCAGGTTGTAGACTCAATCCCCAGTGTAGGGTATGCAGGAGGCAGCCAATCAATGATTTTTTATCTCTCTCGCAGTTCCTCTCTGAAATCAATAAAAATAATTAAATAAAAAAATGAATTATAGGTTCTACATAGCCTCACATAAGTTAACTACCTGAAAGTATAAAAAAGAACTGGGACCTATAAGAATAATATAATGAATGGATTTTTCCAATGTTAAGAATTTATACCAAATACAAATAATAAAGGATATGTGTTTGTACTTTTGACATATTCAAATTTGTATTATTTTATTAATGTAAAAGTCAAATATAGAATAGAATGTAAGTAATGATGTAATAAAATATTGTTATTCAGAACATTAAAATAAATCTGAATAATAAATGATAGTCAAACAGTTATATAAGATTATTCAATGAAAGATTTATTGAAGAAAATCATATTAATTTATAGAAAAATAATCTCATTTATATTTTTAAAGGTAAATTAAAAACTAAAAGTAAATTTTTAAAATTTTTTAAAATAATCTCATTTATATTTTTAAAGGTAAATTAAAAACTAAAATTAAATTTTTTAAATTAAAAGTAAAAAATTAAATTTAAAAATACCTTCATAAATACCAGGCAATAACACACAGTTGTATACCCAAATTTTTACAAGGAGATCTGAGAATGATTTTGTTTTTCTAGTTTGTTAATTGGAGCAAAGAAGAAAAAAGGAAATGTTATGCAACTATATAAAAGAATAACACATGTATATACTGATATAAAATAAGTATATATAATGTGCTACTAGTTATTTTAAAATATTGCACATAAATACATACCACGTCCATGCATAAAACAGAGGAAATCTAAAACAGAGGAAATCACCTCTGCAGGAAGGGCTGGGGTAGAGATTCCCGCATGTAGCTGGCCCAGGACAGTAACTACTTCATTTAGTCATGTCACCTGGCTGCGTGTTGCTCCAACTGCTTTTTCTGGTCATGTTTCATTCAAACCCACTTTCTGACTCTTCTAGAGATACTGCAAATTCATTAATGTTTTCATAAACCATTTTACCTTAAACTATTACTTAACAGCAACTAAGTACCACAAACAATACAGACTAACAAATTATGTCATTATAATACTCTTCCCCCCCCCACAAATTAAATACATTATTTTCAGTGCACTGTGTTACCCAATCTAGAGATCAAATAAGTAGAAATTGCTGTACTCATTCTACTTACACTTTCAACCTAAAATAATAGGTATATTATAAATTTAAAAGACAAATGTTGATATATGTATAGCAAAGGATCAGCCAGACATAGGCAAGCTGAGAACAAATGAATATAGAATATTCAGAAGTCCCTAAAAAGAAATAAGTAGATGTTTTTATTACTACTCATGTGAAGTTAATTCATTATTTATTGTACACAACCATCTATACTTAGCTTTTTTAAGCAACTAACTATAAAATAATTTCAACTTCAACAGAATTGGTCATGTTTATGAAGTCAAGTTATAGAATTTTTCAAAATATATGCTACTTTAATATCACTGACTTAGGATAAACTTGTTGATGGTCATGTGAGTTATTTCTACCTTTTGGGTATTATGAATGCTGAATATTACTGCTCTGAAGATTTGTTTACAAGTTTGGTGTGGACATGTGTTTTCACTACTCATGAGTATTCTTAAGAGGTGGAATTGCTGAGTCATATGGTAACTCTATCTTTCACATTTTAATAAAGGACCAGACCATTTTTTAAAGTGCTGTGCCATTTTTCCTTCCTATAAGCTATGTATTAAGGTTCCACCTTCTCTGAAATCTCAGCGAGACTTATCTGACTTTTTTTGTTTTAATATATTTTTATTGACTTCAGAGAGAAAGGAGAGGGAGAAATAGAAACATCAAAGATGAGAATCACTGATAAGCTGCCTCCTACAGGCCCTATACTGTGGATCAAGCCTGCATCCTGCACATGTGCATTTGGGCAGAATCCAACCTAGGACCACTCAATCTGCAGTTTGAGGCTCTATCCACTGAATCAAAATGGCTAGGACCTTATCTAAGTTGTTTTTTGTTTTGTTTGTTTGTTTGTTTGTTTTTTGTTTTTTGTCTTTAGTTTAAGACATTGTATGTCTGTTGCTATCTTATAGTGTTTTTGATTTCAGTTATTTCTAATGACATGATTTTGAGCAACTTTTCACCTACTATTTTCCTTTTAATGGCATTTTGGAAAGAAAGATAAGCAAGTGAATCTGATGTATTTACTGTGCTTAAGTCATTATTATAGGGTGAGAGGAATTTTTCTTCTTCTAAATATTTGAAGACACATATAGCAATGTCAACTCTGTAGTTTTTTACTTCTATACATTTAGCATGTTAGTATAGTTAGTATATTAAGGAACAGCAATACTGTGCACTGGATTTACTTTGTAAGATTACTTCTTCTATGAAGTTGAAAGAATAATTCACTCAAATGACTCCTCAGGGATGACCAAAAGGTAGATCAGAACTGATTGCCAAAGCCTCTAAAGCTCCATGCTGTTTACATCTGTGGTGCATAAGTGCGTTCCACCCTTGATGAATATCAAAGAAAAAGGGGAGCTTGGACATGAGCATATAGCATATGTCTGAGAAATCTATGACAAGATGTTTCCTTGGGCTTTTTCATTTTATTATAAAAATGGGATGTATTACACATACCAAATGATAATTGTGAAAATTGGATCAGAGTACACAGGAAGATATATTTTTCTACATGCTCTCATGCATATATAAGCATTCTGTGTTAACAAGCTTGAAAAAAATAACAGATGTTGGGTACCTCATAAGGAGAGGGAAGGGGCAAAAGGACACATGGCAAGGGGGCATCAGCCCATCAAGATGGGAATTTAGTGCTCTCACAATAAGGTGATTTCAGAGAGTGTTATTCCTTTGAGGTGGGAAGAAAACCTCTTTCCATAGAAAATATGAAAAGAGAAAGTAAGAATATAAAAGTGTGTTTTCTTTTAAGTGTTTTGTTAAAAAGTTCCCTTCTCATGGCTTCTAGCATATCTGTTGAGCAAGTGGGGATGACCTCAGTTTGAAGAAATTGAGATTTGAAATAGATTTGGGAGGATTTGTAGAGATAACAGAGTAAGGCAACAGGGAACTAAGCACCATTTGTTTTCTTCACATGTTAGTAAGCATAAGATCATTATTTGTGGAATGAATGAATGACTTTCAGGCAGTTCTGGGGTACTATTAGAATCAATTGTGAGATCTAATCTAGTAGTGACCAGTTATTTATAGGGAAACATTTCTAGTAAAATACAGAGTTGAAATTTTGCCAGAGAAGAAAGAATAAAGGGAACTAGAAGGGGCCAATTGTAGTGGAGCTTTCCCCCCCCCCTATTGATCTCCCCCAGCCTTCTCTACCCCCCCAGTACATGCCCCTCCCTGCCCCATGTCTTGTATCCATTGGTTATGCTTATATAGCATACAAGTCCTTCAGTTGTTCTCTTACAGCCCCTCCCCCTGCCTTCCCGCTGTAGTATGACAGTCTGTTAATAGCTTCTTTGCCTCCATATCTGTCCCCAATCCCCCCACCCCTGATTCTTTTCTTTAAAAACATCTTGCCTCTGCAGGCTAGAAATAAACCTATAAGAACAAAAAATGTTTGAGTCCCAGTTTCAATGTCAAACAGTTCCTTATGTGTACACGTTAGCAATGGTATTTGGATAGTAGACAAATGGTGGCAAAAAATGAAGGTCCGACCCTCTCTGTTTTGGTCTTAGGCATCCCATAGTGACCCATGGCTGCTGACTGCTCGCATGGCAAGGCGTCATCAACGTCTTCCATCTCTGGACTGTTTCTCCTCTTGTCTTTGTGGATGGAGCAGACCTGTCAATTCCTCTCTGTTGCAGGTGTCCACTTGGTCTTGGAGTTGTTTTCTGAAAGTACATAAACATTCTCGACGAAAGTTAATACAGGAATCTTTTCTATAAAATTGACTTGGGGTCCTTTTTATTTTTGCCCAAAGGATTTTCCTTTGACTTATTTTGACACCATGTGTGTTTTTCATGGGTGTCTTGCTGTTAGCATTTCAAATAAAAATTAATTTTCTAAAGTAAAAATTTTCTAGATGTAACTTACTTATCAGATATTTTTCTTACATGATATTATCCTACAATCCCCCCTTTTTTTGATTAATGGAGACTTTTGTAAAATTTTTAATGTAATTCTGATAACTTTACATTTTATTTTTTGCACAAAAATATGACTGCTTTATGTTCATTGCATATTAAGCAATTTTACCATGAGATGAACTACCAATAGAAATTTTAGTTAATACTTTAGAAACAGTTTTTTGTCCAATACAATTAAATTTTCTTGAATATTCACTTATTTCAATTAGCCAATTTAAATTAATCTGAAAGCTTGATTACTCTTTTACTGTCAAATTTAATACTCTACCAACAATCTTAGATTACCCTATAAATATTAGTGGAAAGGATTATTGGCATTCTTGAGTAGGCCCTGAGCATTCCTGGTGCTAGACTGAATTTAGATATCAGGCAGCTGCTGTCAGCCAAGTTTCTGTCTGTTTCCTGGGTCCTGATCTGATCTGGACCCAGTCTTTGTCTGTTACCCAATCTGTGCTGTGCATGGGAAGTGAAGCAGCCATGGGTGCAGGAAAACCCCTCAGAAGGGGTGAAGGTTTAGGCCTCTGCAAGGTTGTGGGTGTGTGTGTGTGTGTGTGTGAGAGAGAGAGAGAGAGAGAGAGAGAGAGAGAGAGAGAGAGAGAGAGAGAGAGAGAGAGAGAGAGACTGTGCCCTGTAGTGGAGCTTTTTAATGTTAGCCACTAGATAGACCATCTAGTCTACGTTAGTAAGTGAAAAGAAGCCAAGAGCTTCACGGGTTGATAGGGAGTGGAAAAAGTGGAGAATCTGGATTTGAAAAATTAATAATGGGCATCTATGCTGGAAGGATAGGAGATGAGGCTAAAGGATCAAAGACAAGACAGTATTACTCCTGATGGCAGAGATGTTCCTGTAATAAGCTCTGTGTCAGTAACTGCAGCATTGAGGTGGAGGTAAAGAACCCTAAGATGAGATGACAAAGGAACTGTAAGACTGAGTTATTGGCTGTTTGTCATATGGATGTTCAAGCCCTCTACTGCCTGCTCATCTCTTTAAGTTCCCTGCCCTGGACCCTATTCCACCTTTTTGTTCCTACTAGAACATTTATAAAAATCTGCATGTGTGTGTGATATCTTGCTTTAGATATTATAAGGCCAATGACTTGACTCTGAACAAAAAGTCTCCAGTGTGGTAGTAAGAGAGGGCTTTGGTGGACATTGGCTGTTGGTTTCTTGTTGTTTTGCTTTTTTCTCTCTCCACTCAGGATTCACAAGGCTTAGTTGAAGAGCTCCTAAAGTGCTCATGAGGATGCTCATTCCATTTTTGTGTTTCAATCGGTACAAGTGGATTTGTCTTCCCTCCAGACCACTATAATAAGGGTGGACATGTGTGTCCATTTGCACCCTTCGCCCCAAAGAGCATTCCATGGAAATGCATAATAGCCCTCAAATAACTATAATACCTGTGTATAATAGAACTCACCTCTGGCTCATGACCTGTAGGTGTTCTGGGGAGATTCATTCTAGCTCCACCAAAACCATATCAAAGGTGGCATGTCCATCCTGATAGGTGAACTGTACACAATAAGGGCAAGACCCTCTATATTTCTATCAAGCATGGATGGAAGGAAGGCAAAAAGATCACCTTTCCCAAACACAGGAACGCCATGCCTGATGCCATCCCTGCAAATACTGCTTAGTGCTCAGGGAAAAGCACCATGCCTTTTGGTGCGAGGCTGCAGTGTGCCATGCAATGCTCTGACCAGCTTCGGCAGATGGAACTTAGGTCCCTTGGAGGAAAAGTTGGGAGCAAGAAAGTTTCCAATGTGTGACTGATGCGGTTTAAACCTTTGTTCCACCAGCAAGGTTATTCTTTCCCTTCTTCATTTGTTCTTACTTTCTCACTCACTCTAAGGTATCTTTTTCTTACTTTCAGTTTTATTTGGCCTGGGAGGTAGGTAGCTGACTAACATTTTTATCACTGATAAGCTGAGTGATGCTTTTCATTAGGGGGAAAAAAAATCCCTCAGCCTGAAGAAATACCCAGAGCTCAGAGAGGGGAGCCACTTCCCCAAGGTGACATTACAGAAGGCATACTTCAGGGTAAATGTTAAAGTATACTTCCTTAAAACATTAATGTGACCCACATCAAAGATTTTTAAATAGTGTCTATGCTGTTCGGAAACCATATCCAAACCAGCCCAAGATCAACTGCAGCAATTTTCTCCCCAAACACACCCATTCAGTGTTCACCCACCTGAAGGGGATCCTTTGATCACTGACTTCTAAATAATGATTAAGCCACTGTCTCTTCTTCACTGACACTTTCTGAAAATGATACCCATCCTTGATCTTCAGATGTAGAAGGTCTGTCTTCTCTACTAACTCAAACTACATAAAGCATTCCCTGCAGGGAAAGGTATGGGCTGCTATCCATGTTCACCAAGATTAAGCTATAAGGTAGGAGACAGAGCCCATCTACTCAAACCTCATCAGGTAGGAAGTGGGCTTTGGGGGAGGGCACATGATACCTATTTATCAACAAGAGCTCCAGGGAATGGTCACTTTTGGAAGCCAAAGGAAGCAATCAGTAGGAGCTGAACTTCCTCCTTTCTTTCCCTAAGCACAAGCCCTGAGAGACCCTAAACCCATGCCCCCAAGTCAGGACACAGAAAAGACATCACTATTATTATAGAAACATTTATTAGTCAAGTCAATATTCCCCTGGAGGAAGGAATTATTTGGGGGCGGGAAATGTTTCCCCCTGGAAATTATAGAGAAGCATTGTATGTCTAAATTGTGGAGACCGATTTTTGAAAGCAGTGCCTCCAGCAGTGGTGAGAGCAGTAGGAGGCCCTTGGGCAGCTTTAGGCCTGCAAGTGGGGCTTGGATGGGCCACCATCCCCTTGAGACAAACAGATTGGGGGTGCTTCTGACTTACTTGCTGGCCCTTTAATGCCACAGGTTTTGAGCGGGAACTGTCTTCATTCCTGGTATGTCTAATACTTGTAGATCTCTGGTCACCAGAGATAGCTGCTTGGAGGCCAGACTTCATGTTTGTCACGTTATAGAAGGGAGCCCTGCAGTTTAAAGGATGCTTCTGCACGGGCTTTACCCTGGTCTTCACTGCTCCCTTCTGCACAGGTTTCCCAGACTGTGCTGCAGAGGGAAAGGGCTCTTGAGGGCAGGTGGTAACTCCTGCATGCCCACGCCCCAGGTTCTCTTCTGGGAACTTCCCAATGTCTGACATGACTCTGTGGACTTGCACTCTTCCAGTAAAGGCAGCTCTGCTTTTAACTGGGCCACTACTCTGTGCAGATGATATGTGCCTTCCCATTTCCTGGGTGGTTTCTTGCATTGTCCATTTGATTGCAGGACGAAGCCTTTGAAAAAGGCTCTTCATTTTATTTAGGAAAAGGCTATCAGGAGGAGCCTGTCCCTTCTGTGATAGGCTGTGGAAAGACTTGCTCCCACGCATGTCATCTAAAGCTGTGTCCTGAGGAGAAAATCTCTTCCCTTCAGGTTGAGAATTTATCACTCGTGCATCTCCTGCACCGAGCTCTTCATAAATGTGGCCTGTAGGCTTTGGGAGAGGGCGCACAATATCTTTCTTTACTGCTGGTGGGAAATTCTGATCCTGGCAGGAGCTTAATGCATGCCTGGGAAGCCAAGGTTCCTGCTGCTTCTCCATCCTGACTGTGCTGTCCTCCGAATGGACATGCAGCACCTGGTGAACTTCCTTGTCCACAAAGGAGACACACTTAGCAGGAGTCAGGGAGGCTTTGTTAGTCAAGCTGTCTGAGTCATGTCCCCTGTCCAGGGGTTGGCCTTGGGTCTGGCTATGCTTCCTGCTCTCCAACTTCAAGTTCATCTCAACAATTAGTTGCTTTCTAAGTTCTGATAACTTAGGAGCTTGATCGGATGTTTTAGGTGGTGGATTTTCAGTAGTCACAGTGGTGTCTCTGTTTATCTTTTGGGAGATTCCTGGCTTGCTGGTTGTTACAGACTGAAGAGCATGGAGCTCCTCAGCCCTGGCTATCTCCCTGGGCACGGTAGTCATGGAAGAAGGTACTGCTTTATCCCTATTTGTGGCCTCTTGCATTTCAGTTCTGTCAGTAGAATTCACACTCTTATTCTTTGGTAGAGATTCTCTATTTGCTTGCCTTGCAGGCAGCTCGGGAGGTTGAATGTTGCCTATCAGAGAATGACTCTGACTTGTTTTGCCAGGGATGGTGTTTGTGACAGGCAGAGGAGGTGGCTTGGCTTCCAAAATTGTCTGAATTTCCTCTGAACGTTCTTGTTGGATCCCATGTCCCTCCTTGTCCACAAGTAGGGTGGCAGGGAGATGAAGATTCAAATCAGGGGCTAAATTTTCTGTTCTGACTGGGTCACTGTGAAGTGATTCAGAACTTCCTTTCAGAAGTGTGAAGGCTCTAGATTCAGTGATCACCTCAGAAATCACTTTGGTTGAGGAGGAAGTGTCAGGATTGATAAAGGAATGGGGGGTAGTGCCTTTTGATTTGAAGTCCTTTGTGGATTCAAGGACTTTGGCAGATAGGCCTCTTAATGTCTCCATAGGCAAGTTGGTACCACTGTTTTCCAGCATCTCTGGTGCACCCACCTCAAGGAAGGAGAGGTCCTGGGACTTGTTCAGACAGTAGTTCCCACCCTCTGATGGTGGCAGACTTCTCTGTTTAATTTCCCTGTTGGTTTCTACAGAAAGTGTATGCTGGATAGAGTGCTTTGAACTCTGTACAGTACCAGGGAGCTGACTCTCACTGATTTCCTCAAATTTTTTGCCCAGATGTAATTGCAAGAAATTTGCCAGTTGTTTCTTACTTACACTCTTCATATCATAGTCATTTTCCAGATCCTTATCTGAATCATGGTCAGAGTCACTCAACAATCCTTGTGGATAACTAGCTAAGCTGTCTGTCTCATCCTCAGATAGCTGAAACATTTCTGAGCCCTTCTTATAGAAGCTTGCTGATGGGGTTACTCTATTTAGAATTTTACTATCCTGGGCCTTATACTGAGAGACCCATGAAAAACCATAGCTGAACTTTGGCTGGGGTATATCTGAGTAATCGCACCTAGGCTTCATGAGTGACAGAGACTCATGAATCCTGCGTAGGAGGCCCCATCGGTGTTGGATGAGCCTCTTTTTAAGGTGATGCTCAAATGTCTTTCTAAACTCAATGCTGAGTGGAAACTCGAAATGATCAATGGGGATGGAAGAATGGTCCTTAGCGGGTCTGCGGTAAGGAGAAGCTTCCCAAGAACTTTGAACCAGAGAGGGTAAACCTTCCAAACTTTCCTGTTTCTTCTTTAACGCATTCCATCCCAGTTGTGCAGTATCAGATGAGATGAAACTTTCTGATTCATTCCAGGGTGTTTGGCAATACACTCCACAAACCTGACTCTGGTATATGGAACCAGATGGTAGGATTGGGAGTGGGGATTGAAGGTGTACTTGGGGTTGGAGCTGAGTGACAGGTAAGTGATGACATAGGGGCAGATTTTGAGGCATAAGTTGAGGTTGAACCTTAGGCAAGGATGGAGGTAGGAAATAAGGAAGTCCTGTACATTCCTGGCTTGTAAAGGCATTTGAGATGCTATTGAAGATTGAATAGTCACCTGAGTCATGGACAGTAGAGAGCAAGGACTCACTGTGCAGAGATGGAAGACCCCAGAAAAGCTGGATAACTTCTTGCTTTAAATTGTCCTCCCAGGCCTTAGGATATGAGTGTTGCTCTACTGAGTCATGCTCACCAGGGCTGAGAAAGAAGAGTTGTGTAGGTTCTGTATGTTTGGCTGCATATTCTTCCACAGAAGTGGTTTTTGTAGAAAGGATGTCAGGCAACTTTTGATGGAAGTCATATTGTGTCAAGGTTGAAGAGAACAAGTCTTTGGGTTGAGGTGGGGGCTTCTGTACTGGAAATTCAGATTCTGCATGTGAGGAATGCTCTAGAGGCAGAGTTTGATATGATGGTGAGAGTGAAAGGGAATTACCCAAGGTCGTCATTGAGTTTAATGGGAGAACTGAGGGGGGTGGATGGGAAGGTTCAGTCAGAGGGACTTCTGGGAAAGCAGAAGAGTGCTGGAATGAAGGCTCAGTCACAAGAGCTGTCACAGGAGCTGTGGAAACCACAGGAGAAACAGATGGAGTAGAAATTTCCAGAGCCTTTGAGAAGAGCTGATTGATTTCAGCAGTTAAATTGTTACATGTGTCACAGGAGGGGTCTGGACATAACAGTTGACGAAAGTGAATGGAATCATGATTCCGTCCCAGGGGGCTGCAGGAGACAGGAGGTAAAATGATGCAGCCAGGACCACAACAAAGCAAGGAGGACCTATGCCTGGTCAGGGAGGGGCCATCTGAAGCCTGCTGCCCCTACACATTGGTCCACATCCATGACTTCACAATTCATTCATCCCAAGGCATTCACTCACATTCCTGATCCTATGGCAACCCCTCCCCATGACTAGGGAAGTCTCTGCTGAATCCTAGAATAGCACATAACAGGCTAAAGGGAGATCAGGAAAAAAGGGAACAGACTATTCACCTTTTCAGGAAAGCAATCAGTTCCCTTTCCTCCTCTCCATCGCTCTGGTAATATGTTGAACCTGGGAAACCAGAAGAGTGAGTTATATGTAATGAAGGTAGACATGTAGGCATTACACGGGTGTCCTTTTATGGGAGAAAATTGGGATGTTAGACTCTGAAAGCCCCACAAATTATTAAATGAAGTAAAATGGTCAATGATATATTAATAAGGTTCCCATGTGTGTGTTACTTAATTGATAAAGTAGTTTTATGCACATTATCTCATTTAATGCTTAAAACCACTCTGTGAAGTAGAGAGACCAATGTTCACAACAAAGAAGATTCTGATCATCCTGAAGTCAAACTACTTTCTCAAAGTCAGGAGACAGAACTTCTGACTCTCAAAATCTACTGCAATACCCATGGCGTGGGTCCTTCATTGCTTCTTACTCGGAAGGAGAGCAGGGAATCTTAGAAGTGTCTCAGGTTCTGTATTTCCATGAGCCTCTCTTCTAAAGGCTCTGGTTCATGAGAGGACTGTATTTACTAAGTGACATAAGAGACCATGGACCTGGGACCTCATGTAAAGGAGAGAGAAAGGGTCACTTTTGGGGAGCTCAATGGAATAGGCAGAACCTTACCTGACTCTGTCCCACCTTTCCTTCTCCTCTTGACTCTGCCCTGAGAACAAAAAGGAAAGAATGTGAGGTTGGGACTCATTATTTCTCTTCTCCTCTCCCTAGGAAACTCTGCATTTACTATCTAAGAATAATGGCTTTCTGAGCAAAAGGCATTTTAACTAATGTAACTTAGTGTTCATTTTACCATTTTTTAAAGCTTTCACATATTTTAATTTTATTTATTTATAAAACTTATAGAACAATTTTGTCTTTTAGGTTCAAACTTGGTATTTACAGAGTTCCTTTGCTAAAGAGGGCATATAATCTGAGGCCTACAGTTGCTTCTTTGTCCCCTCAGATAGGACCCAATAACCTGATGTACTCAGAGGCTCTCAGAGACTCAGCATTGATAAACCCAACACAAGGCTTGGGCAAGTGATGCCTGACAGGGCAGCATCACTCAGGATGAAGTTCTAGTTAACTCTGATGTCCTACAGAGATCCCCAAGTCTTTAAATAATTGGATCCAGAACAAGGGAATCAGTGTATTTGGAGCCAGAAACCTCCTCTACACCCAGATGGTCTGTGAGATTCATATGGAAACCTGAGTCCCCCCTGAGCCCCCAGCCCTGTTTGGTCTCTTCCCCTAGAAGAGTGATGTTCTGTTCTCTTCTCAGATGTCCCATATTCAGTGTCTTTATGTCTCAATCAAATTCATTTAGAAATGTGGGAATTTAGAAAAGTGGAAACAACATGAAAGAATGCTGTTGGGGCTCACTAACTCAGGGTTCCTTACCTTATGTGTATGTTCATTTTTCCAGAAGGTTGGGATTGATGGAATTCCCATAAAGAAAATGAATAAGAGGAGGACCAACCACAACACAAAAATATAAATTATGTTGCAGTTATTATATAAACATTCTGTGCAGAAGCTCAGATAAAACTCTAGTAAGCTAATCAGAAATAGACTGAGTCCCATTTTCCAAATTGCAAAGATGTTGAAAAACTGAACTCTGAGAGCTCAGACTCTTGACTTTATAGCCAGCCTGCATCACAGAGCATTGTGGAGTCACAGCAGGTTTCTGAGAGTGGGGTCAGGTACACCTTTAAGAGGGTGAGTCCACAGCTCCTCCCTCCAACCAGCCCAGCACATTCCCTCCACCTCTCTTAGGCCTCTAGATCCTTCTGTCTTCTACTATTATCTGTTTCCTAATTCCTATTTTAACATGTATTTACCTTAGTTAATGCTCTTCTTGTTTCATCTGGGATCCATATTTCACCTGGATCCCCCTTTAATGTTGAAGACTAAGACTTTTATGTCACCATGTCCGCTACCTTGCAAGTCTGAAATATTCCTTGAAAATTTTGCTTATGCCCAGACATTTACACTGAGGATCATATATGTCCTCAAATCCAGCTTAAACAAATGTAGATAATGAACTTAAAGGTCTTTTAGACTTCCTTAGTTTTTTGAATGTTAAATAGCAAATTTTGTGTGTGTTTTTTCCAATAAGTTATAAATGAATAATACCAGTTTAAAATAGCATCCCTCCCAGGAATACAACTTACAAATTTTACATATATCTAACCCCTAAGGTTTGTAATAACTCTCTCCATAAAACATTTCAGGCAGACATGGAGGTGACTGAGATGGTGTGTGTCAGTATAATCCACATACAACCCCATGACAATCTCTCAATTGAGGTACATCCCTACATAGAAGTGCAGTCCCAGATTTAAGACTGCACTTGGTTATATTGTCTACAAGGAGAAATGTTTTCCAGAATTTTTACTAGAATAATGTGCTTCTATTTGAGGAAGCTTATTGGCTATAAGTCATTAGGACTTTCAATGTTTTCAGTTTTCTAGGGACAATCCTTAGTGCTCTGTCACTCCCAACCATTTGCTATCCCCTTGCTTAGCCACATGCATAAAGCTATTTTCAGGTTCCCCAAAAGGCAGCTGGTTCCAACAAAATGATGTAGCCTCTCAGGGTAGTCAGCACCCCCATCTACTTTGTCTTAGAGCATGCTTACCTTGTACTCATTTGAGTCTCACTGAACATTCACTATTATGGGTCCATGGAAAATCTGGACTTTGGGGCTTCCCAGATGCTATTTGTGAAGGAAAGGGTAGATAATCACATTATATGCACTCCTTCTGCTCAGGTGCATGCTCCATTGTTCCTTGGATTTCACTAACCAACCCCAGGTCTAAGATACATTTATTAAAAATCACAAAATGATGACAGCAGAGCATTAAATCTAGCAATGAATGCTCCTAAGAGTGTCCCCTGGGAGACATCACAGGTTGTATTCCTGTGACCTGCTTTGTAGCTTCATTCCTCACCTTGGTTCACACTCTGGTCTTACATTTTACTGTGTCCACTTGAGGTTCCTCTTGGAACCTCAGCTTTCTTATTGGTAAGATAGAAATGCACATAGTGCTTATTTTCAGCTTTGGTATAAAGTGTTCTGTGTCTATTATAGAATTGGCCAACAGAAATATGTGAGTCAAGAAAGCCAGTCCCATATTTACTTTAATTTTGTTACCAGTCACCTTTATAGAGCTCACCTGCCCCTCTGAAGTCAGAGAACCTGACTACAATCAGTTAAAAATGTGAAACCAGATGTGAACACACTAAGATAGATCATGTCAAGTCTCAATCTCAGGATTTTTTGGTCTCAAACCAGTGATTGATTAATGTTATTTATCCATGCTCAATTAAGAGTCAAGAACATGCTTCCTATTTTAAACTAAATATGTTTTCAATATACAGATGAAGGCTCTAGCACAAGTTGTTTCTTATACTACCGCCTATATTAGGAACATTTGGAAATAGCCCAAAGAGCAAATAATGGAAGAATTGTTAGACAGTAGCATACCCACTCATTGCAGTGTCGTCCCCAGGAGTGGTGGCAGACATCCAGGCTTGGACCTGACGGAGGACTCTCCTTAAATATATTTTTCAACATTACCTTGTCCCACACTGAACACTCATGTGGGTTAGGGATGTTTGCTATGAGACACTGGCCATATGGGAACAGGCAGTGTTGCAGAGTCTCCACGCCAGTCAGGAAAAATTGAGAGCCAAGAAACAGCCCCCATAAGGACTTCAGAGAGCACCTCATGCCTGGCAGAGATTCCACTCTAACTAGCATCACCCACAGCTTACCATTCCATGGGTCGCCCTGGGTGATCTTGGAAGACACTGCCCTTTCTGGGGATATGCTGTCTCAGCTCCTGCACTCTGTAGCCAAACACTCAAGTTCTCTATCTGTTGTTATTACAGAACCTCTGTCTGTCTGGAGTCTGTCACCCTCCTTACAATCCTATATGACATAGCACAATTATTTGTATTTATAAAAACAAAGAAACATAATATTCAATAATTATTCCTTAATGTTAAGTAGAAAATGCAAATATAAATGTACCCTATTTGAAAAGGAACAACTAATCTTAGAAAGAAAAAAAAAAGACAGAAAACCCTGGCAGAGTAGGTTAGTAGGTTAGAAGGTCTTCCCAATACAAAAAGGTTTCAGATTTGAACTCTGGTTACAGCACATATAAGAAGCAACCAATGAATACATAAATAAGTGGAACTACAAATCTCTCCTTTCCTAACTCTCTACAATCATTTATACAAATACAATAAATTTAATGAAATTTAAAAGTACTTCCATATGCAAATAGATAATTCTATATAATAAAAGAGTGATATGCAAATTAACCATCACTTCACTACACCCACAAGCCACACCCACCAGCCAATCAGCAGTGAGTATGCAAATTAACTCAATCAAGATGGCTGAAGCCATGAAGCCAGCAGGAGGCTTGAGTTTCCCTGGCAATGGAGGAAGCCAATTTTCTGCAGCCCAGGCCTGCCTTGGTCTCTACTCAAGGCTACAAGGTTTCAATTATAGAAGATAAATAAATCTCAACAAAAATGGGTGGAGCCACGGAGCTGGAGAGAGCAGGAGGCTTGGGTTGCCCCTGTAAATGGAGGAAGCCAAGCTCCTGCAGCCCTTGCCTGCCTTGGCCTCTGCTACAAAGTTTCAGTTATAGAAG
Source organism: Lasiurus cinereus (assembly GCA_011751065.1). Taxonomy (NCBI): domain Eukaryota; kingdom Metazoa; phylum Chordata; class Mammalia; order Chiroptera; family Vespertilionidae; genus Lasiurus; species Lasiurus cinereus. The sequence goes on from JAAGEH010000226.1 coordinate 39,986,458, forward strand.
ATAAATAAATCTCAACAAAAAATAGCTTCAGCAACAGACCCAGCAGGATGCTTGGCTCTGCTCAAGTCTACAAAGTTTCAATTGTAGAAGATGAATAAATCCCAGATCCCAGGGCCTCCGCTTGGATCGCCGGAGGATGTGGCCAGCCTGCAAACCACCACAGGCCTCTCACCCCAGCCGACCTATGCCCAAAGGGAATTCTCACCCTAATCTGGGACATACTTCAAGGCAAGCCAGCCAGCCCCCACCTGTGCACCAGGCCTCTATCCTATCTAATCCTATCTAATAAAAGAATACTATGCAAATTGCTTGTCACTCTAGCACACAAGATGGCTGCCCCCATTTGATCAAATATGACTGCCCCCATGTGGACACAATATGGCTGCACAAGATGGCTAGCAGGAGCCAGTAGTTGGGAGGGACCAAACCTGCAAGGGAGGGCAGTTAGGGGTGACCAGCCCAGCTGAGGAGGGAATAGGGGGTGACTGGGCCAGCAGAGGAGGGAAGTTGGGGGGGACCTGGCCTGCAGGGCAGGGCAATTGTGAGGGACCCGGGTCTTCAGGGGAGAGCAGTTGGGGTGGGGGGGGACCAGACCTGCAGGGGAGGGAAATTAGGGGTGACCAGGCCTGCAGAGGAGGGCAATTTGGAGCAAACAGGCTGGCAAGGGAGCAGTTAGACATCAATCAGGCTGGCAGCAGAGTGGTTAGGGTGTGATCAGACTTGCAGGCAGAAGTAGTTAGGGCCAATCAGGAAGGCAGGCAGGCGAGCAGTTGGGATCCAGTAATCCTGGATTGTGAGAGGGATGTCCGACTACCTAAATGGGCAGTCAGACATCCCTCGAGAGTTCCCAGATTGGCGAGGGTGCAGGCCAGCTGAGGGACACCCCCCATGCATGAATTTCATGCTCTAGGTCTCTAGTGTAAAAATAAGGGCCTATTCTCTATCTCTTACTTAACATCTTTGATGAGCATAGATAATTTTAAATAGAAATATAAAATTCATTTTTAACAACTTGTTATAATTCTCTTCCTTTTTAGAAAAGATTCTGTAAATTTTTAAAGATGCATTTTGGTTCATCTGTGCAAATAATTAGAATTCTATTGAACACTCATGGACTTAAAGGAGAGATCAAGGATGAACAAGACCATAGCTAGTTCCTACTTTTTTTTTATTTTTATTAACTGTAATCTCTTCATGATATCTTTGCCCGGCCCACATGCTCAAGATCTTCTTTATTTCTGATCTTGTCATTCCAAGAGCAGACCCACAAGAGGCTTGAGAATTATAAAATCCAATAAAGCTTGAGCTTCAATCATGGATCATTGCTCATGGATTATGGATCACAAGGTGTGTCAAAAATGAATTCTAGGTTCTTTAGAGTCTCACATAGGTTAACTGCCTGAAAGTATAAAAAAGAGTTGGGATCTATAAGGATAATATAAAGGATGGATTTTTTCAATTGGAAGATGTTATCCTAAAGATTTATACCAAAGAAAAATATTAAGGGATATGTGTTTGTGCTTTTGACACCATCAAATTTGATTGTTTCTTTATGTATATGAATTCAAATATGAACTGAGAATTTAAATAAAGATATAATCAAGTATTACTATCCAGAATATTAAAAAGAAATCTGAAAAAAATGAATAATAGACAAACAAATATAAAAATTATGCAGACAATGAATGGTTTACTTAAGAAATATCACACAAATTTATGGAAAATTAATATTATTTGCAATTATTTAAAGGGAAATTAAAAGTAAAATGTGTTTAAATTAAAGATAAAAGTTAAAGCTAAAAGTAAAAATTAAAATTTAAAAATATTTTTATAAATACCTGACAATAACACATAATTGTATACCCAAATTTTTACAAGGAAATCTGAGAATGATTTTGTAATTTGGGATTGTTAATTAGAGCCATTCAAAAAAAGTAATATTATGCACCTATGTAAATCAATAACATGTGCATATATTTATGTAAAATAAGTACATAAAATGTGCTACTACTACTTTTAAAATATTGCACATACATATATACTACGTGCATGCATAAAATACAGTGGTATCTCGAGATACGAGTGCCCTAACATACAAGATTTTTGAGATACGAGCTGTTAAGCGAGCTATTTTTGCTTTGAAATACGAGCAACATTTGAGATAGGAGTAATCACGTGGATCGGCCGGCTGCACACGACCCCACCAGTTTGCAGCGACTCGAGCATCTCATAGTTCCCAACGCCTCAAGGTTACGGAACGAATTAAACTCGTATCTCGAGGTACCACTGTATATCTAAAACAGAGGAAATCACTTCTGCAGGAAGGACTGGGGTAGAGATTCCTACATCCAGCTGGCCCAGGACAGTAGCTGCTTCATTTAGTCATATCACCTGGCTGCGTGTTGCCCCAGCTGCTTTTTCTGGTCATGATTCATTCAAACCCACTTTCTGACTCTTCTAGAGACACTGCCAATTCATTAATGTTTTCATAAACCATTTTACCTTAAACTATTACTTAGCAGCAACTAAGTACCACAAACAATACAGACTAACAAATTATGTCATTATAATACTCATTTTTTTACAAATTAAATACATTATTTTCAGTGCACTGTGCTACCCAATCTAGAGAGATAAAGTACTTGAAAATTGTTGTCCTTATTCTATTTAAGCTTTCAACCTAAAATAATAGACATATTATAAATTTAAAAGACATATATTGAGATATGTACAGCAAAGGATCAGCCAGATAGGCAAGCTAAGAACAAATGAATATGGAATGATCAAAGACACAACAATATTCAGAAGTACTTAAAAATGAATATTTTTATTACTATTCATGTAAAATTTATTGTATAAAACTATTTATAGTTAGTTTTATTAAACAATTAACTAGAAAATATTTTCCACTTCAAGAATAATTGGTCATATTAGTGAAGTCATAAGTTACAGAATTTTTCAGAGTATATGCTACTTTAATATCACTGACTTAGAATAAACTTATTGATGGACATTCAGGTTGAGTATTATGAATACTGTTATGAACATTTGTTTACAAGTTTTTTTTGGACATGCATTTTAATTTCTCATGAGTGTATTCTTAGAGGTGGAATTGCTGGATCATATGGTAACTCTTTTTGACAATTTGAGGAAGGGCCAGACCATTTTTCAAAGTGCTTGTGCCATTTTACATCCCCACAAGTTATGTATGATGGTTCTGCTTTCTCTGAAATCTCAGCAAGACTTACCTGACTTTTTTTTATTCTAGCCACTGTGTCTGTTACTATCTCATAGTGTTTGTGATTTGAGTTATTACTAATGACTAATGGTGTTAAGTGTCTTTTCACCTAATGTTTTTCTTTTCTTTTATTTCTTTTATTTCTTTATTTATTAAATTTAATTTTATTGTAGTAGTAGTAAATAAGTCTCCTCCCCTCTCCCCCACTGACCTTCCCCTGGCCTCCCCTATCCCCTGGCACTTGCCCTTGTTCCTCTGCCCCCAGTGTCTTGTGTCTGTTGGTTGTGTTTATATGCATGCATATAAGTCCTTCAGTTGATCTCTTACCCCCTCAACCCTCCCTTATCTTTCCACTGTAGTTTGACAGTCTGTTCAATGCATCTTTGCATGGATGGATCTGAGGAGCATTATGCTAGGTGAAATAAGCCAGTCAGTGAAAGATACATACCACATGATCTCACTCATTTATGGATAATAAAAAACATTATGAACTGTTGAAAAAAATAGACAGAGGCAAATAAGCATCAAACAGACTAATATTTTACTTGTAATGGAATTTTGGGAAGAAAAAGAAAAGCAAGTGAATTTGACCTACTATGTTTAAGTCATTGTTATGGGTAACAGAAACATTTTTTCTTCTAAATATTTGAAAACACATATAGCAATCCCAATTTGGTAGTTTTCTACTTCTATACATTTATATGTTAGTATATTTATCATGGGATTAAGGAACAGTGATACTGTGCACTGGATTTGCTCTGTAAGATTACTTCTTGTATGGAGTTGTGAGAAGAATTCACTCAAATGACTCCTTAGGGTTGATTAAAAGGGGAGGGAGGTAACAAAAGGATAGCAGCAAAGAGTTCATTAGTCCATCAAGATGACAATATATATCTCATTAAGAGAGTGTCATTAATTCCTTTGAGATTGGGAAGGAAACTTCTTTCCATTGAACATAGGAAGAAAAAAGGAAAGGAAGAATATGAAAATGGTATTGTCAGTGTTTTTTTGAAATATTCTCATCTCATGGATTCTAACATCTCTGTGAACAGTGGTCCAGCACACCTATTGAGTAAATGATGGCCTCAGTTTGAGGAAAGTGAGATTTTCAATGGATATTTGTAGAGAAAATAGGCCAGACAGGAAGGATTAAAGGGGACTGGAAGGGCCCCATTGTAGTGGAGCTTTATAAATGTTAGTCAGTAAGACAGTAGATAGTCCATCAAGTCTACTTAATAAGGGAGGAAACCAAGAGTTTCATGTATTGACATGGAGTAAGTGGATAAATGAATGACTTGGAGTTGAAAATTAACAGTGGGCATTTATGCTGGAAGGATAGCAGATGAGGCCAAAAGATAAAAGGTCAGACTATATTATTCCTAAGGGCAGAGATGTTCCTAGTCATAAAGTCTACAGTGGAAGTAAAGGACATTATGATGATGAGGAAACTGAGAGGCTATGTTATTCATTGTTTGTCATATGGATGTTAGAGCCCTCTACTGCCTGCACACCTCTTCATGTTCCCTGCATTTGGCCTCATTAAATTTATCTCTAGTAGGACTTGCACAAAATTTGCATTTTTCTGTGATCTCTAGCTTCAGATTGTAAAGCCAATGACATAACTCTGGATAAGAACTCTCTAGTGTATAGTGAGAGAGGGCTTTGGTGGACACTGTTTCTTGGTTGATCATTTTTTTTCTCTCTCTCCAATCAGGATTCAGAAGGCTTAGTTGAAGAGCTCCTGAAATGCTCATGAGGATGCTCACTCCATTTTTGTGTTTCAGACTGTACAAGTGGATTTGTCTTCCCTCCAGACCACTATAATAAGGGTGGACATGCGTGAAGATTTGCACCCCGCCCCCCAAAAAAGCATTCCATGGAAATACATGATAGCCCTCAACTAACTATAATACCTGTGTATAGTAGAACTCACCTCTGGCTCATGACCTGTAGGTGTTTCAGGGGAGATTCATTCTAGCTCCACCAAAACCATATCAAAGGTGGCATGTCCATCCTGATAGGTGAACTATACACAATAAGGGCAAGACCCTCTATATTTTTATCACGCATGGATGGAAGGAAGGCAAAAGGAACGCCATGCCTGATGCCATCCCTGCAAATACTGCTTAGTGCTCAGGGAAAAGCCCCATGCCTTTTGGTGCGAGGCTTCAGTGTGCCATGATATGCTCTGACCAGCTTCGGCAGATGGAACTTAGGTCCCTGAGAAGAAAAGTGGGGAGCAAGAAAGTTTCCACTGTGTGGCTGATGCGGTTTAAACCTTTGTTCCACCAGCAAGGTTATTCTTTCCCTTCTTCATTTGTTCTTACTTTCTCACTCACTCTAAGGCATCTTTTCAGTTTTATTTGGCCTGGGAGGTAGGTAGCTGACTAACATTTTTATCACTGATAAGCTGAGTGATGCTTTTCATTAGGGGGAAAAAAAATCCCTCAGCCTGAAGAAATACCCAGAGCTCAGAGAGGGGAGCCACTTCCCCAAGGTGACATTACAGAAGGCATACTTCAGGGTAAATGTTAAAGTATACTTCCCTAAAACATTAATGTGACCCACATCAAAGATTTTTAAATAGTGTCTATGCTGTTCGGAAACCATATCCAAACCAGCCCAAGATCAACTGCAGCAATTTTCTCCCCAAACACACCCATTCAGTGTTCACCAACCTGAAGGGGATCCTTTGATCACTGACTTCTAAATAATGATTAAGCCACTGTCTTTTCTTCACTGACACTTTCTGAAAGTGATACCCATCCTTGATCTTCTTCAGATATGGAAGGCCTATCTTCTCTACTAACTCAAACTACATAAAGCATTCCCTGCAGGGAAAGGTATGGGCTGCTATCCATGTACACTGAGATTAAGCTATAAGGTAGGAGACAGAGCTCATCTACTCAAACCTCATCAGGGAGGAAGTGGGCTTTGGGGGAGGGCACATACCTATTTATCAACAAGAGCTCCAGGGAATGGTCACTTTTGGAAGCCAAAGGAAGCAATCAGTAGGAGCTGAACTTCCTCCTTTCTTTTCCTAAGCACAAGCCCTGAGAGACCCTAAACCCATGCCCCCAAGTCAGGACACAGAAAAGACATCACTATTATTATAGAAACATTTATTAGTCAAGTCAATATTCCCCTGGAGGAAGGAATTATTTAGGGGCGGGAAATGTTTCCCCCTGGAAATTATAGAGAAGCATTGTATGTCTAAATTGTGGAGACCGATTTTTGAAAGCAGTGCCTCCAGCAGTGGTGAGAGCAGTAGGAGGCCCTTGGGCAGCTTTAGGCCTGCAAGTGGGGCTTGGATGGGCCACCATACCCTTGAGACAAACAGATTGGGGGTGCTTCTGACTTACTTGCTGGCCCTTTAATGCTACAGGTTTTGAGCGGGAACTGTCTTCATTCCTGGTATGTCTAATACTTGTAGATCTCTGGTCACCAGAGATAGCTGCTTGGAGGCCAGACTTCATGTTTGTCACGTTATAGAAGGGAGCCCTGCAGTTTAAAGGATGCTTCTGCACGGGCTTTACCCTGGTCTTCACTGCTCCCTTCTGCACAGGTTTCCCAGACTGTGCTGCAGAGGGAAAGGGCTCTTGAGGGCAGGTGGTAACTCCTGCATGCCCACGCCCCAGGTTCTCTTCTGGGAACTTCCCAATGTCTGACATGACTCTGTGGACTTGCACTCTTCCAGTAAAGGCAGCTCTGCTTTTAACTGGGCCACTACTCTGTGCAGATGATATGTGCCTTCCCATTTCCTGGGTGGTTTCTTGCATTGTCCATTTGATTGCAGGACGAAGCCTTTGAAAAAGGCTCTTCATTTTATTTAGGAAAAGGCTATCAGGAGGAGCCTGTCCCTTCTGTGATAGGCTGTGGAAAGACTTGCTCCCACGCATGTCATCTAAAGCTGTGTCCTGAGGAGAAAATCTCTTCCCTTCAGGTTGAGAATTTATCACTCGTGCATCTCCTGCACCGAGCTCTTCATAAATGTGGCCTGTAGGCTTTGGGAGAGGGCGCACAATATCTTTCTTTACTGCTGGTGGGAAATTCTGATCCTGGCAGGAGCTTAATGCATGCCTGGGAAGCCAAGGTTCCTGCTGCTTCTCCATCCTGACTGTGCTGTCCTCCGAATGGACATGCAGCACCTGGTGAACTTCCTTGTCCACAAAGGAGACACACTTAGCAGGAGTCAGGGAGGCTTTGTTAGTCAAGCTGTCTGAGTCATGTCCCCTGTCCAGGGGTTGGCCTTGGGTCTGGCTATGCTTCCTGCTCTCCAACTTCAAGTTCATCTCAACAATTAGTTGCTTTCTAAGTTCTGATAACTTAGGAGCTTGATCGGATGTTTTAGGTGGTGAGTTTTCAGTAATCACAGTGGTGTCTCTGTTTATCTTTTGGGAGATTCCTGGCTTGCTGGTTGTTACAGACTGAAGAGCATGGAGCTCCTCAGCCCTGGCTATCACCCTGGGCACGGTAGTCATGGAAGTTTCATCCCTATTTGTGGCCTCTTGCATTTCAGTTCTGTCAGTAGAATTCACACTCTTATTCTTTGGTACAGATTCTCTATTTGCTTGCCTAGCAAGCAGCTCTGAAGGTTGAACGTTGCCTGTCAGAGAATGACTCTGACTTGTTTTGCCAGGGATGGTGTTTGTGACAGGCAGAGGAAGTGGCTTGGCTTCCAAAATTGTCTGAATTTTCTCTGAACGTTCTTGTTGGATCCCATGTCCCTCCTTCTCCACAAGTAGGGTGGCAGGGAGATGAAGATTGAGGTTAGGGGTTGAATTTTCTGTTACTACTTTTTCACTGTGAAGACTCAGAGTCATAAAGACCCCAGATTTGGTGTTTACCTCAGAAATCACTTTGGTTAAGGAGGAAGTGTCAGGATTGATCAAGGAATGGGGGGTAGTGCCTTTTGATTTGAAGTCCTCTGTGGATTCAAGGACTTTGGCAGATAGGCCTCTTAATGTCTCCATAGGCAAGTTGGTATTATGGTCTTCTACCATCTCTGGTGCACCTGCCTCAAGGAGGGAGAGGTCCTGGGACTTGTTCAGACAGTAGTTCCCACCCTCTGATGGTGGCAGACTTCTCTGTTTAATTTCCTTGTTGGATTCTACAGGAAGTGTATGCTGGATAGAGTGCTGTGAACTCTGCACAGTCCCAGGTAGGTGACCCTCACTGATTTCCCCAAATTTTTTACTCAGATGTATTTTCAAAAGATTTTCCAATTGTTTTGGGTGTGCATTGTGCCTTATCACTCTCTTCATATCATAGTCACTTTCCAGATCCTTATCTGAATCATGGTCAGAGTCACTCAACAATCCTTGTGGATAACTAGCTAAGCTGTCTGTCTCATCCTCAGATAGCTGAAACATTTCTGAGCCCTTCTTATAGAAGCTTGCTGATGGGGTTACTTTATTTAGAATTTTACTATCCTGGGCCTTATATTGACTGATCCATGAAAGGCCATAGTCGAACTTTGGCTGGGGTATATCTGTGTAATCACACCTAGGCTTCATGAGTGACAGAGACTCATGGATCCTGCGGGGCAGGCCCCACCGGTGTTGGATGAGCCTCTTCCTAAGGTGATGCTCAAATTTCTTTCTAAACTCAGTGCTGAGAGGAAACTCGAAATGATCAATGGAGATGGAAGTATGGGTTTTAGAGGGCCTGCGGTAAGGAGAGGTGGGAGCTGAAGGACAACTGGCTTCCCAAGAACTTTGAACCAGAGAGGGTAAACCCCATAAACCTTCCTGTTTCTTCTTTAACACATTCCATTCTACTTCTTCAATATCAGATGAGGTGAGACATTCTGACTCATTCAGGGGTGTTTGGCAATACACTCCACAGATCTTAGTCTGGGGTATGAGACCAGCTTGTAGGATTGGGAGTTGTGATTGAAGGTGGACATGGGGTTGGAGCTGAGTGAGAGGTAAGTGATGACATAGGGGCACTGTTTGAGGCAGAAGTGGAGGTTGAACCTTAGGCAAGGATGGAGGTAGGAAATAAGGAAGTCCTTCAGATTCCTGGCCTGTAAAGGTGTTTGAGATGCTATTGAAGATTGAATAGTCACCTGAGTCATGGACAGCAGAGAGCAAGGACTCACTGTGCAAAGATGGAAGACCCCAGAAAAGCTGGATAACTTCTTGCTTTAAATTGTCCGCCCAGGCCTTAGGATATGAGTGTTGCTCTACTGAGTCATGCTCATCAGGGCTAAGAAAAAAGAGGTGTGTAGGATCTATATGCTTGGCTGCAGATTCTTCCACAGAGGAGGTCTTTGTAGAATGGATGTCAGGCAACTTTTGATTGAAGTTATATTGTGTCAAGGTTGAAGAGATCAAGTGTTTGGTTTGGGGCAAGGAATGGTGTCCTAGAAATTCAGATTCTGAGTGAGAAGAAGGCTCTGTAGGCAGAGTTTGACCTGATGGTGAGGGTGACAGAACATTACCCAAGGCAATCATTGAATTAGAGGAGATCAGAGAGTGGGGTCGTGGGTAAGGCTCAGGCAGAGGAGTTGGTATGACTTTTCCTGTAGGAATTCCTGGGAAAGTAGAAGAGTTATGGAATGAAGGCTCAGTCACAAGAGCTGTCACAGGAGCTGTGGAAACCACAGGGGACACAGATGGAGTAGAACTTTTCAGAGCCTTTGAGAAAAGCCGGTTGATTTCAGCAGTTGCATTGTTACATGTGTCACAGGAGGGGTCTGGACATAACAGTTGACGAAAGTGAATGGAATCATGATTCCGTCCCAGGGGGCTGAGGAGACAGGAGGTAAAATGATGCAGCCAGGACCACACCAAGGAAAGGAGGACTTACTGGCCTGGTCACAGTGGAGCTACCTGAAGCCTGCTGCCCCTACACATTGGTCCACATCCATGACTTCACAATTCATTCATCCCAAGGCATTCACTCACATTCCTGTTTCTATGGCAACCCCTCCCATGACTAGGGAAGGAACCACTGATTCCCTAGAATATCAAAGGTCAGGCACTATATAGCTCAGGAAAAAGGGGAAAAGACTATTCACCTTTTCAGGAAAGCAATCAGTTCCCTTTCCTCCTCCATTTTGATGCGGTAATATGTTGAACCTGTGAAACCAGGAGAGTGAGTTACTTGTAATGAAGGTAGACATATAGGGAATACACAGGGGTCCTTTAATTGGATACAATTGGGATATTAGACTCTGAAATCTCCAATAATTATTAAATGAAATGGTCAATGATATATTAATAAGGTTCCCATGTGTGTGTTGCTTAATTGATAAAGTAGTTTTATGCACATTATCTCATTTAATGCTTAACACCACTCTGTGAAGTAGAGAGACCAATGTTCACAACAAAGAAGATTATGATCATCTTGAAGTCAAACTACTTTCTCAAAGTCAGGATATAGAACTTCTGACTCTCAACATCTACTGTGCAACACCCATGGCCTGGGTCCTTCATTGCTTCTTACTCAGTTACAGCAGAGCAGAAAATCTGAGAAGTGTCTCAGGTTCTGTATTTCCATGAGCCTCTCTTCTGAAGGCTCTGTTTCATGAGGGGACTATAACAAGTGACATAGAGATCATGGACCTGGTACATCATGGAAAAGAGAGAAAAATGGTCACCCTTGGGGAGCTCAGGTGGAATAGGCAGAATCTTACCTCTCCGTGTCCCACCTTGCCTTCTCCTCTTGACACTGCCCTTGTGCTGAGGACAAAAAGGAATGAATGAGAGGTTGGGATTCATTTCTATTTCCCTCTCCCTAGGAAACTCAGCATTCACTATCTAAGAATAATGGCTCTCTGTGCCAAAGGCATTCAAACTAATAGAACATTTTGTTCCTTTTACCAATTTTTTAAAGTTTTAAAATGTATTAAATTTTCTTCTTTGAAAAACTCCAAGAATAATTTTGTCTTTGAGGTCTACTCTTGGTTTTCTCAGAGTTCCTCTGCTCAAGGAGGGCATGTAATCCAAGGCCTAAGTTACTTCTCTGTTCCCTCAGATAGGATCCATTAACCTGACATTGTACTCAGAGGCTCTCAGAGACTCAGCACTGATCAGCCCAACAAAAAGCCTTGGCCAAGTGATGCCTGACAGAGTAGCATGACTCATGATGAAATGCAGGTAACTCTGATGTCCTACAGGGATCTCCAAGTCTCTAAATAACTGCATCCAGAACTAGGGAATCACTATAATTGGAACCATAAATCTGCCACCACACCAAGATGGTCTGTGAGTTTCATATGGAAACCTGAGTCTTCCCTTAACCCCTAACCTTGCCTGGTCTCTTCCCCTAGAAGAGTGATGTTCTGTTCTCTCCTCAAATGTCCTATCTTCAGTGTCTGTCTGTCTCAACCAATGTCATTTAGAAATGTGGGAATTGAAATAACAAGGAAGAACACTGTTGAGGCTTGCTCAGGGTTCCTTACCTTATGTGTATCTTCATTTTTCCAGAAGGTTGGGATTAATGGTATTCCCATGAAGAAAATGAAAAAAAAGAATAAGCTCAACACCAAGATGGAAATTGTGTTGAGGTTACTATATAAACATTCTGTGCAGAAGCTCAGATAAAACTCTAGTAAGCTTTTCAGAAATAGACTGGGTCCCATTTTCTGAATCACAAAGCTGCTTGAAGCAACTGAACTCTGAAATGCAGACTCTTGATTTTATAGTCTTGCCTGCATCACAGAGCATTGTGGAGTCACAAAAGGTTTCTGAGAGTGAGGGCAGGTACACCTTCAAGCAGCCCCAAATTAGTGCTCTGCATGTGTCCACAGCCCCAAATTAGTGCTCTGCATGTTTCACCTGTAACCCAGATATTAGCTGGGTCCCCTTTTAATGTTGGAAACCTTGACTTCGGTCTCACCAAGTCCACTACCTTGCAAGTCTGACATATTCTGGAAATTTTGCTTGTGTCTAGATATTTACCCTGAGGATCATATATGTCCTCAAATCCAATTTACACAATGCCAGGTACAGAACTAAAAAGTCTTTTGGACTTGCTTAGTTTTTTGAATGTTTAATAGCAATTTTTTAAAATAAGTTATAAATGAATAACACCAGTTTAAAATATCACCCCCTCCCCAGGAATACATCTCACATACTTTGCATATATCCAACCTGTAAGTTCTGTTATAGAGCTCTCCACAGGACATTTCTGCCTGCCATGGAGGTGGCCAAGTTGGTGTGGGCAGAGTGTGATTACCACCCTACCCCACCCCATGACTTTTCAGTTGAGCTACATCCCCACACAGAAGTCTGATCCCAGATATCAGACTGTACTTGGTTATATTGTCTACAAGGAGGAGTGTTTTCCAGAATCTCTACTGGAATAACGTGCTGTTGTTTGAGGAGGCTTGTTGGCTGTAAGTCATTAGTTTACGGCTCAGGCGTTTTCAGATTCCTAGGGATAATCCTCAATATTCTCTTTCTCCCATCCCTGTTACTAACCCTGGGCTGAGCCACATGCATATAGCTGTTCTTAGGGTTCCCAAAAGGCAACTGGTTCAAATGAAAAACATGTAGTCTCTCAGGGCTGTCAGCACCCCCACTTACTTAGTGGTAGAAAGAGCAAATTTCTTGTACTCATGTTGAGTCTCACTGAACTCTCACCATCGGTCCACAATTTCTGTGCCATGGGGCTTCCCAAATGCTGTACGTGAACGGAAAGGCAGGTACTGATGTAGCACACAGCCCTACTGCTCATGTGCATTCTCCATTGTCTCCTTGGTTTCACTGGCAAACCTGAATTTTAATGTAAAATTGCTAAGAATCACAAAATGGTGGCAGTGAAGCATTAAACCCAGCACTGAGTGCTCCTGGGTGTGTCCCCTGAGTGACAGCACAGGTTGTATTATTGTGACCTGCTCTGTAGCTTCTTTCCTTGCCTTGATTCACACCCTGATCTTACCACATTTCACTGTGTGAACTTGAGGGTGTCAGTAAACCTCTTGGAAGCTCAGCTTTCTCATTGACAAGATAGTGTGCTTATTTTCAGCTATGGTATAAAGCATTTGTTGTGTCTATCATAGAATTTGCCAACAGAAATATAATGTGAGTCAAGAAAGCCAGTCCCATATGTACTTTTAATTTTGTTAGCAGTCACCTCTTTAGAGCTCATTCTGATTTTTTCCCTAGGTCTTTGCTCAAAAGTAACCAACATGTAAAGCCCTTCCCTGACTATCCTATCACTCATTGGGAACATTCTAAGGTGGGCCCTATGATCTCTGAGGTGTACTGCCTGAGCAGGTGGAAACTGTGATTCAATAGGATCCATTCTTCATGATTAGGTTATTAATACTTGACTCTGAATGGAGATTATCCTGGGTGGGCCTGACCCAATCAGAGTAGTCTTTAGAGAGGAAGAAGCAGCTATAGTAATTTTCCTTCTGCCTCCATGAGTTCTAGTAGCTGCAGGAACTGAAATCTTCCAACAAACATGAGTCTCTGGTTAACCCAGCCCTGCATGATTAAACTTTGACTACAAGCTTGTGTGGCTTCAGCAGAGAAGCCAGTGAACTCTAGGCATTGATTCCTGACCTTGGAAAATGGGAGATGATGTTTGTGTGTTACTGTAAGCCACTAAGTTTGTGGTGATTTGCTATCAGCAATAGAAAACTGTATGTCTAAAATACACTCTCTACATGTATTCTCTGTTCCTCTTTCCTGTATTATTTTCCCTCAGAGCATTTTGCTACCTGAAGTTATATTATGCAGTTATTTCCTTGTATAGTCTGACTCTCCCACCAGATTATAATTTCCACAAGGGAAGGGATTCTGGCTTGTTTACTACTAAATTGCCAGCACCTTACAGCAGTGCGTGGCACACAAAAGGCACTCAGTCCATATTTGTTGAATGAACTCATAAACAAAAATGTGTGTGTCAGTGTTTACGTAATTTAAAAACAGTTCTTATAGGTGTACTTCAGTTCAAGCAAACTTGGCCTGGGAATCTTAATTTATGTATAAAAAAAGAGTTTACTGTTGGTTCTTATTTTCTAAAAGAATATAAAGTACAAATCAAGTCACCACAGATAAGACTTAAGTGCAACATTTTAGGAGTAGATGTATATTGCAAGGCATGCCTGGAGCTTCAACAGCCTCATTGCAGTTTCTTTTAAGAAATGTTACTGTATTTTAACATCAAACATATTGGGAATAGGACAGAAGACAGATAACCTTGATAAGGTGCACTTGTTGAAGGATATCTCAGTCAGAAAGTGTATTGAGTGGACTGAATGATCAAAGTGCTACCAATGTAGTTTAATGGGTCACACCAATAAAATTACATTAAACATATTTCAGTGATGGCGGTGCCCAGAATACGTAATGTAATGGGTTACTTAAAGTTGTTATAATGGTGAATAGCTTTGTGAATTAAAAGTTATTTCCAAATGAAAATGGACAAAATAAACTTGCTAATACCCACTGCTCTCCTGTGGGTGTTCATTTGTGGTGCTCAGTGATACACTGGGACACTCAATTTCACTTATTTTCATGAGGAGCAATATAACAGGTAAAACTACAAACAAGACAAAGAACACACATTTTCTCCCCTAAGGAGGTGCTTCCCATTGTGGTGCAGCCAACAGTGCTGTCTGCTAGGGAAGAGTTTCTTGGCATCATTGCTGTTGGCCTGGGGTGAGGACTTACAGTTGGGTGCCTTCTACTGGTCACACAGCTATGTCCCCTTCACCTCCTGCAGTGTCCCAGCAGCACTGCTGTGACAGCACAGATTTGTCCTGAAATCCTGAGAGATTTCTCACATAGGAGGTGGAGGTTTCAGTGGAAAAAGACAGTAGGGTAGGGAAGACCTGGGGAGCAGGGTAGTTGTTAGGTGGAGAGGGATAAAGGAGGGCATCTACAATACTGTCAACAACAAAATATGTATTTTAAAAAGCACAGAATTTGAGATGTTGGCTTCATGTGTTACCTCCCTGGCTATGTTGTTTAGCCTGCAGCCATGAGGTATAGGGGGAGCATGGAGTTTGGTGATGCAGGGCAGCTCTGTGGTGAAGCAGAGCATCCATGAGCCCTGACTATGAACACTCATTCCTGGTTCCATACATGATACAAAGTAGTTTCTTTTCCTCAGAAAAAAAATACCTCCTAGAAGAACAAAAGCATCCTGCAAACTTTTAGGAAAATGGGAGTATTGTCTTATCTGAGCAAAAACTTTTCTTTCATGAGCATCCAACTAGTTCTCATCTGTTATTGGAGATGAAAAAACCTGACAGACATGAGCTCAGCCACGTGATCCAGGCTGACATTACCAGTGAAAGCATGTTGGTATACATACACTGGATATTATGTCATGGGTATAGCAACTTACTTTCTTCTGTGATCTTCCTCCAAAAATATCATAATTCCAGTCCAATTATAAGAAAAACACCTAAATCTCAAATAAGGTATATTTTACAGACTACTTCAAAAAAGATATATATTCTATCTAATAAAATAATAATATGCAAATTTACCATCACTCTGCTATACCCACAAACCAAGCCCACAAGCCAATCAGGAGTGAGTATGCAAATTAACCCAACTAAGATGGCTGTGGCCATGGGGAGAGCAGGAGGGAGGCTTGGGTTTCCCCGGCAATGGAGGAAGCCAAGCTTTCCACACACCCTGGCAGGCCTAGGCCTCCACTCAAGGCTACACAGTTTCAATTATAGAAGATAAATAAATCCCAACAAAATTGGCAGCAGCCACAGAGCTGAAGAGAGCAGGAGGCTAGGGTTGCTCCTAGCAATGGAGGAAGCTAAGCTTTCCACACACCCTGGCATGCCTTGGCCTCCGTGTAAAGCTACAAAGTTTCAATTATAGAAGATAAATAAATCCCAACAGAAATGGCTGCCCCCACGAAGTGAGCAGGAGGCTGGTCTTCACTCCAGACTACAAAGTTTCAATTGTAGAAGATAAATAAACCCATGGTATCTGGGCCTCCGCTTGGGTCGCCAGGGGGCATGGCCAGCCTGAAAACCACCACAGACCCCTCACCCAGGAGACTCCACTTCCCAAGGCAACCCCTACCCTGATCAGGAACAGCCTTCAGGGCAAACCAGCTGGCCCTCACCCGTGTACCAAGCCTCTATCCTATCTAATAAAAATTTTGTGTGTTGGAGTGATGGTCAATCTGCAATTTATGCAGATTCCCCATCACTCCAACACACAAAATGGCTGCTCCCATTTGGTCAAAGATCCTGCCCCCTTGTAGACACAAGATGGCCACCACAAGATGGCCAGCAGGGCAGGGCAATTGAGAGGGACCAGACCTGCAAGGGAGAGCAGTTGAGGATGATCAAGCCTACAGGGGAGGGATGTTAGGGGTGACCAGGCCCCCTGAGGAGGGCAGTTAGGGGCAAACAGGCTGGCAGGGGAGCAGTTAGGCATCAATCAGGCTGACAGGGAGTGATCAAGGGGTGATCAGGCTGGCAGGCATAAGTAGTTAGGGGCAATCAGGAAGGCAGGCAGGTGAGCAGTTGAGAGTCAGCAGTCCTGGATTGTGAGAGGGGTGTTCGACTGCACCAAAGGGGCATTCGAACATCCCTTAAGGTCCCAGATTGGAGAGGGTGCAGACTGGGCTGAGGGATAACCCCCCATGCACGAATTTCATGCACTGGACCTCTAGTGTATATATACACACACACACACATACATACACAAACACACATACACCTATATAAAAATATGTATTTCCATACCCAAATTATATGTATGCATGTGCATATAAATATATCTACAGTATAATGATAAACTATAGGATTTTATTTTTGCTAAAGAATAGATAGTTGAACAAATGTAAGTAATAATAAAAGAGGCACAAATTTTAAAGTTATGATAATTTAATATTAAAGAATAATTGTTATGAAAGTGATTTTAAATCAATTGTAATTTCTGTAATTTTGTTACATCCGTAATTACAGGGTTGTTATATTCCTCTCAATGATAACTTTCTAAATACCTATAATTTCTTTTATGCTAAACTAAGTTGTACACTTTTTATATTAATAATTTTTTGTACTTAAAAATTGTGGCTGATTTTCACATCATTAAGGTCACATATTTTACAAATAGTTATAAGCATTCCCCCTGTTCTATAGTTTTTACAGTGGGAAATCTAACCTAATAAAATTCATTTCCTTCAATAAAATAATGAGTGGTATATATCCCCTAGTCAAACTACTTTTGTATTAATTTAGAATCTTGCCCAAACCTGAACAATGTACCATATATATTTTGTCAACCTTATACATAAAATACTTGCATGTGTGTGTGTACCCACACATTCACACATACTGAGAATAAAAACAAAAAACTAATTTTTCTGTATGTCTATGTTTCAAAGAGGTACTAAAATGGCATTATTTCTATCTCTAACTGGTATTTTCTATTTGGAAATTGGTTACATAGGCAAGAAATTTCCTATGTGGCATATCCTAAAGCTACTAAATTCATTTCCACATTTTGTTCGATAATATAATGCATTCTTCATAATGCTGATATTGATTCATAATATTAGACAACACCTGACCTCAATAAAAATAATTATTTCTACTAAATTTTAATTTAGTAAATATGGGTACAATGTACATTATTTTAGAGCAATTACTTCATTGTTTGGGGAAGCAAACATTTGAAATACAAATATTTTTAAGGATAATATATGTTGCAAAATGAGTTGGCAGAAATATATTAAAGAAGCAAAACAATTTAAAAAATTTATCTAAGTTAGCAGTTAATGGAGTCAGATTCATTTTAATATAAAACTTAAATATCATGAACTTTATTACCTTTTGCAAATGTTTGTTTTCATGAGAAATGTATACAATAAAAAAATAAAAGTAGACTACTTGCTCCTGTTGTAACAGACATAAGAGTCATAAAATTACTGTGTGGTAAATTGAGGGTTGGTTGTTTCCTCTGAGCATGTCTTTGTCCATATAAACTACTATTTACCTACTTTAGCCCACCTCTGTATAGGCATGTACACTGGTCATTTCTTCCTTGCTCATAGTTTCAGAGAATCACATAATCTATATAATAAAAACCTAATGTGCTAAGTGTCTGGTCAACCAATCAAAGTATAATATGCTAATGAAGGCTAAGGCCGCTCAACCACTTGCTATGACGTGTACTGACCACCAGGAGGCAGACAGTTTACCAGTGGACCTGTCACTATGATGTGCACTGACCACCAGGGGGCAGATGCTCCAACTGGTAGGTTAACATGCTGCTGGGGTCCGGCCAATCAGCATTGAGCAAGACAGGCTGGACATGTCTTCATGCTTTCTGAAGTCCCTCCCAGGCTGGCCAACCTCCTGTGTCCCTCCCCAGCCACAATCATACACTGATGTGGTCCTTCAGACTGGCCTGTGCCCTCTTGCAATCCGGAACTCCTTGGGGGATGTCGGAGAGCCAATTTTGGCCCAATCCTGCAGGCCAAGCTGAGGGACCCCAGTGGTGCACGAATTCATGCACTGGGCCTCTAATCTATATTTTTACAGGATAGCTTTTGGGAAACTAAAGTGTCTCAATCTCTTTAGCTCTAACAAAAACATTTTATGGTACTTTCATCTCTAATTTGTTAAAAGGTGGTTGCATTCCTCATTTTATGTAAACATGAGGGCACATTCAGGCATTGCTGATCCACTTGTATCCCCAGTTCTTTATACATAGAGCAGAAACTTGGGTTCAGTATGCTAATTAGACTGGACATCTTTCAGGATGACCTTCCAGACAAAGCTGGGGCTGTGAGGAAAGCCTGGGTTCCAGGTGCCTACTGGTGGCCAGAGGGAAGCCTGGGTCCTGGGTGCCAGTGGCTTGAGGGAAGCCTGGGTACAAGAGGGAAGCTGGTGCCAGCAGCCAGGGGAAGAAAGGCCTACTCTTGCACGAATTTCAGGCATCAAGCCTCTAGTAATTTTATAATTGCCATAAAACTCTTTCTCAGAACTATGTTGAATCTAATAAATTAGATGCCTGTTGCTTTATATTACTTTTTATTTCATAAAGGTAACTCTAGCTAGCCAGGGCTTAGGAAGCTGAATAAAACAAAACATAATAATAAATCCAAAAAGATCAAGATGATCTGCAAGTAATTTAATTGCCCTCTTAAGGAAGTGCTATCACTCTGTAAAAGAGGGTAACACAATCTAGATACCAAAAAATATACCGTTACTATACCCATCTTCCAATAAAATGTAAGCAGACATGTAAATACTAATTATGTTTCATGACCAGGAGAAATATGAATCAAAAGAAATAAGAGATAGAGTGGCAGAATTGATAGCACTGCCCATAAGAACTTAAAACAGCTAATAAAAATATATTCAAGAGCATGGTCAGTATGGCTCAATGATTGAGCAACAACCTCTGGACTAGGAAGTCACAGTTTTGATTCCTGCTCAGGGCACACACCTGCGTTTTGGGCTTGATCCCCAGTAGGGGACCTTCAGGAGGCAGCTGAACAATTTAATATTAGAAAAATAAAATCATCATTGATGTTTCTAACTCCTTCTCCCTCTTTCTCCTGTCTTTCTAAAATCAATAAAAAAAACATAGTATGAAATATGTTCAAGGTTTAAAGAAAGCCTGGATGTAATGAAAATTTAAATGAAAATGTAATATAATATTAAAAGGACAAAAAGGAAAACCCTGTGAAAAATGAACCAAATAGAATTTTCTAGGAAGTTTCGGGGAGAATAAAATTCAAAAGGAATTGCTACACCAATGTTGGTAAGGGTGTGGAACAACTAGAATTCTCACTTTCTACTAGTATTGTTGAGGTTATCAACTGGTTCAACAACTTTGCTGAGAGTTTAGTCTATTTCTTATAGAAACAAATATAAACTATATTACCCCCAAATACCTCTCCTTACCATTGATTCAAGCAAAATAAACACATAGACTTTAATAAAAATTTGTACAAGAATGCTCACAACATTTTTATTTATTGTTTCTAAAAACTAAATATACCAGGTGCCTGTTGAAAGAAGAATGTATGAACAATGTGATTTTTTTCATACACTCATCCATGCAACATCTGGGATTAATTTCTGAAATATTATACTACATGTAAGAAGTCCTATACAAAAGAGCAGGCATCATATGATTCCATTTATATTAGGTACAGAGCAAACAAAATTAAGCCTTTGTGAAATAAAAGTTATAACAACAATTGCTTCTCCTGGGTACAGAAAGGGACGCTTGTGAAGGGCTAAAGTGAAATTTCTTTGGATGATAATGTTTTGTATTTTAATAGGGACTTGGGTTACCATTACTATCCTTATATTGGACAGGCAATTCCATGCCTCAGTAGGCCCATACTATGGAGTACCTTTTAAAAAAAATATTTAGACACTATTTGTTTCTAGTTCCCATGCGTCCAGCAGTACCACATGGGTAAAGCAAACCAAATCCAAATTTGCATCTGTGTAGACCCTCGTCCCTAGTTCTCCTTTATTGTATTGGGGGTAAGGAGCCAGAAATAAAAGAGGTTGAGTGGTATGCTTCCATATGCATCTACATATTAGACAAAGGGAAAATAAATCAAGAGTGGCAGAACCCAGACTAGTAATTGCCTATGTGGTGGGAGTTGAGTGCACTGTGGCACAATGGAAACTTCTGGGCTTATGCACATGTTCTATAAAATAATTAAGGTGGTGGCTATGTGAATGTTGTATGCACTTGGCAAAACCCATCAAAATGCACAAGGAAACCAGTGTATCTTATTTAATTTATCTATATGACAACAAATAGACATAACAATTAAAAAATAAGTGCTAAACATGATATAGACTTGAAGTCAAGAGAGATTATATAGATCATATGAAGTTAGTCATAAAAGCTTACATATTAAATATCTGTAGGTCTTGTTTTGTTGTGTTTGTTTCTTGACAAGGGACTTTAAAAATACCTCAAGTTTAACTTGGCCTTTGTGAATTCCCTGTTAGAAGCAGTACTCATCATCATTCATAGATCTCATTCTGGGGCTTAATCTTACTGATCATCTTTCTGTCACTTGACATTAGTGCAAAGCTACA
The DNA here is from genome assembly GCA_011751065.1 of Lasiurus cinereus. Taxonomy (NCBI): domain Eukaryota; kingdom Metazoa; phylum Chordata; class Mammalia; order Chiroptera; family Vespertilionidae; genus Lasiurus; species Lasiurus cinereus. Next base: position 40,007,718 of record JAAGEH010000226.1, read on the forward strand.
TAGTAAGTAAACCTTCGTGGAAAGTGGAGAAATTTCTCTATTAATACAATGATGCACCTGATACGCATGGAGAATTTGATAATGAAAGCAGATTACTTTTTTTTTTCTTTTCATTAGGACTTTGCTGCTTTTTCACAGTCTGGTCATGGTTCTCCCTAGCAATGAGAATCCTGTGGCAACAAAATTTACAGTAGGAATATTTACATTTCCAGATAGCTAGCCTAAGAGCATTTAGATGAAATTAATTTCCATCAGTGAGCATGTTAGCACATTGATCCCCCTTAAGTGAAAGTGAAAAACTGTCAAGGTCTATTGGAAATTTGCCTGTTAGGATTAGAAAAGCCAACATAGAAAAGGTAATGAATAATATTAAAAATAAAAAAAATGCATAGCAAAGGATTTGCTAGAACTAGTGCAGAGAGAGACAGAAAGAGAGGCAATAATATTCATTTCATTAGAGCTTTTATTGTTTTATACAACATCTCATTTATATCTTATAAAATTATGTAGAAATTGTAATTTATATTTTTGTATTTGTGGCATACTTATTTTATTATTACATTTTAATTTAACAAAAATAAAGTCAGTTTTAAAAACATTATGGCTAACTATGGTCTCTTTAAAAGCTATTCTACAATAATTCTTTTTTTATATATAGCAATGAATAGTTGTATTATTGTTTCTCCTTCCATGCCCTCACAGCAATTTCTATTATTTTCTACTTGCTTTTTTTCAAAAGGATGATTCCCTCTCATGGCCACAGGCTGCATTCACAACCAGATGTTACCTTGGGTCTGCTTGGTTGAGCAGCAGAGATTGGAATTGCAAGGAGCTATCTTCTCTTTCCTTTTTGTAGATTACCCATAACTGCTCTTTACCAGAATGTAATCTTGAGTTTCTCTTCCTCTCAGACACCTACCTTGATCTATACACTGCAACTATCATGCTGACAGCAAAACAAAGAAAGTAATAGTAAGAGTTAGTTCCAAAAGCTAACAAATATTGAGATCAAAACAAGCAAAAAAAAAAAAAGTGTTCCTTTGTTTCTTTGTTTGATTTTTTTTCCCCAAAAGGCAATAGGCACTCCTGTAAATCAGGAAAATTAAGTTTTACTTCCTGTATTGCAAATTACAATTGATTACAAATTGGGATTAGAGAGTAATAAAACTGCTCTCTAATGAAATAGCCTAGCCAGTGGTTGGCAAATTCATTAGTCAACAGAGCCAAATGTCAACAGTACAGCGATTGAAATTTCTTTTGAGAGTCAAATTTTTTAAACTTAAACTTCTTCTAACACCACTTCTTTAAAACAGACTCGCCCAGGCCATGGTATTTTGTGAAAGAGCCACACTCAAGGGGCCACTGCATGTGGCTTGTGAGCAGCAGTTTGCCAACCACTGGCCTAGGCTGGTTTAAGGAAGCACTGACTCCCTATATACCGTCATTTATTTTCTTCTCCACTGCTTTATACTCCAATGATATAATAGAAATAATACTCTTTGTGGAGAAACTATATGCATTTCTTTGGCAACAAATTTACAGTAGGAATTACAGAATATAAATATTAACATATCATGCAAAAGTAATATAATACTTATAATTATTTATTAGTCCTGATATATGATCAAATTGAAGTGTGTTTTTGGCTCTCAAAATTCTAAAATAAAAATATGGAATTATATCCAAAAGTCAAAGCATCTCAGGAATCATTATTTTCTTTTCTTTTATCTAAGCCTAAATATGAGTTTTCTTATTGGCAGTGAATGAAACAAACTATAGTGTGACAAACTCCACTTGAAGACAGTGGGAAAATTGATTAGACAAAAGAGTATTGCAAATACCACACTGGAAACCCTCTTTAAAAGTTTCATGGTGATAAAAGCTTAAGCACCTTCATAATTTTTCTTGGAGCTCAGAAACTTAATAAAATTCTAAGAATTCTGATGAGGAAAACGAATATATATATATTTAACCTGGGAATAATTTTACATTCTCTCAGACATTGTCCCTTGTTAATGATCTTTTTACTTATCAGTCTTTCTGTGCATCCTAGCTTTCCTTTCATCAACTAACTTAATCTTTCATTAGTCATAATAGATGAGCTATTACACTTGAACTGCCTCAATTTACTTCCATAAGGACTTTTCTACTAAATAGTCTATATTTTCTCACATAGCAACAGCAACAAAAAAAAAAAAAAAAAAGAAAAGAAAAAGAAAAAGAAAAGCCAGATTTTCATGGCTATCTCTGCTTATTATATACTAGAGGCCTGGTGCATGAATTTGTGCATGGGTGGAGTCCCTTGGCCTGGATGGCAGTTGGGGCTGATTGGAGCCATCTCATCCAGTCCTGATTGGGGCCAGCTGGCTGTGGGGAGGCACTGTGGGAGGTTGGCTAGGTATGGGAGGTCGGCTGTGGGAGTGCACTGACCACCAGGGGGCAGTTCCTGCATTGAGCATCTACCCCCTGGTGGTCAGTGCATGTTATAGCTAGTCATTCAGTCATCTGGTCATCCAGTCATAACAGTCATTTAGGCTTATATATGTACTAGAGGCCCAGCCTGCTCCCTCTCCAATCTAGGATCACTTGAGGGATGTCCAACTGCCCGTTTAGACCTGATCCTGGCCTAAACGAGCAGTCGGACATCCCTCTCACAATCCAGGACTGCTGGCTCCCAACTTCTCACCTGCCTGCCACCCTGATTGCCTCTAACTGCTTCTGCCTGCCAGCCTGATGCCAAACTGCTCCGCCACCAGCCCATTTGCCTTTAACTGTCTTACCCTGTGGGCCTGGTCACCCCCAACTGCCCTCCCTTGCAGGCCTGGTCCCTCCCAACTGCCTTACCCTGCTGACCAGCTTGTGGTGGCCATCTTGTGTCCACATGCGGGTAGGATCTTGTGTCCACATGGGGGCAGTCATCTTGTGTGTTGGAGTGATGGTCAATCTGCATATTACTCTTTTATTAGATAGGGTAGAGGCCTGCTGCATGGGTGGGGGCCAGTTGATTTTCCCAGAAGGGTGTCCTGGATCAGGGTGGGGGTTCCATTGGGATGTGGGGTGGCCTGGGTGAGGGGCTTGTGGTGTTTTGCAGGCTGGCCATGCCCCCTGGCAACCAAAGCCAAGGCCCTGGTAACTTGGATTTATTTCTCTTCTACAATTGAAACTTTGTAGCCTGGAGCAGAGCCAAACTTTCTGCTTGCACAGCCATTGAAACTTTGTTGCCTTAATCTCCACCAGGCAGGCTTTGTGGAAAACTTGGCTTCTTCCATTGCCAGGGGCAACCCCGGCCTCTCTTGTGGCTCTCTGTGGCTATAGCCATCTTGGTTGGTTAATTTGCATATTCACTCTCATTGGCTGGTAGGCATGGCTGATGGGCATGGCTTGTGAGTATAGCAGAGGTACAGTCAATTTGCATATTACTCTTTTATTAGGTAGATATCTAATAAAAGAGTAATATGTAATATATATAGACTAGTGCCCCAGTGCACAAATTCGTGCACATTTAAAGGAAATTAATTAGAAGGTGGTTGGCAGGACAGAACTGGATAAGAAACACCCTGGATCCAACCTCCTGCAGTCCCTTCTCCACCAGCTGCACTTGGGGCAGTGCTGTGGCTCGAAGGGCATCTGCAGAGTGAGCACGATCCCTAGGGCAGGTGGGGGTCCCTCAGTCTGGCCTGAGGGGATCAGGCTGAAACTACTTCTCCAATATCCACTGAGGGGTCCCAAATTGTGAGAGGACAGTTCTTGGGTGACACATCCCAGATGTGGGCTGCTTCCTTATGGTTCCGGGTGCATCACCCGAGAACTGCCACTGCCAAATCACCGCAGCTCAGCAGCTCCTGCATTGAGCATCTGCCCCATGGTGGTACTGGCCGGATGGTCGGATAGTCACTTTGCCTTTTATATACTGCATATAGATAAACAATAGAATACATATCTAATTGTTATCTTCATTGGGTTGTTATTATCAATATTAAAATACACAATTTTTAATAAATTATTTTGTAGATTTGATTAGTCCTATGTCATATGAATTACTTAATTTTAAAACAGGGCTACAGAATGTTGTTTTCTCAAGATTACCTGTGAAACAACTAAGTACTAAAAATTTGAACATGGGTAAACTGGCATATGGCTTACTTTAAATGAATGCCTTGTGGTAGTATAGCTAAATATCAAAATCTGTAGCCTTCGGACAAGGTGATGTATGGATTCAGAATTTTCCTGAGTTTGGAATTTCTCACTAATCAGATAACAGTAAAAGCAGTATCAATAGGAGCAGGGACACATATTTCACCCATTTTTTCTCTGGGAAACTATACCGAGGAGTATCAACTCATGAAACATAATTAATGACTATGAAATAAATACAATTGCATACACACTTGGATATGTCAATGGTATTTTGCTATCCAAAAGCAAGTATCCTATATAATAAAGATATAGTATGCAAATGATCCTTATGCTATGCAGCATAATGATCAACTGTGTAATGACTGTATCACGGATCAGCATGAGAGTGGGGCAGCAAGCTACAAGCAGGCAGCAGAGAGCTACAGGAGGGGGCAGGGAAGCAAGCTATGAGGGGCAGGTGAGGGGTGGAGGGAGCTATAGGAGGGCAGGGCAGCAGGTGGAGAGCTACAGGAGGGTGGCAGCAAGCTATTGGAGAGCTACTGTCACATGGATTTGTGGGCAGGCCTACTAGTATAATATGATAGCCACCATTTTATAGAATTTTATCTCAGGGGGGAAAAAGAAAACCTAGGTGTTTCAATGTCTTTTAGAAATCTTGGTGCACATAAGTAGCTTAAAGTGATTTGTGAATTTAAGTACTTAACGGTAGATAAGTAATAAACTGTCAGGAAGTTGTGAAGATGTTATTTTATATGACAGAGACGTGGCAGATACAATTTGGGTAAATGATCTTAGAATAGGAAGAATGTCCTGGATTAGATAATGGGCCAAATCTAATAACATAAAACTTTATGGCTATTATAAAAAAGACAAATACGTATACCAAAGATGTGGAGAAAAAAGAATAGTTGTACACTGTTAGTGGGAATGTAAAACCATGCAGCCACTGGGGATAGCAGTATGGAGTTTCCTCAAAATATTAAAAGTAGAACACCCATAAAATCCAGCAATTCCAAATTAGGGTATTTATCCAAAAAAAACGAAAACATTATTTGGAAAAGATAAGTGTACGTTTATGTTCATTACAGTATTATATACAGTAGCCAATACATGGAAACAGCCTCAATGCCCTTTGATGGATGATTGAATAAATAAGAGGTGGTACATATACATAAGGGAATATTACTCAGCCATAATAGGAAATCTTGCCTTTGTGACAGCATGGATAGACCTAGAGGATATTATGTTAAGTGAAATAAATCAGAGAGAGACATACAAATGCCATATGATATCACTTCTATATGGAATATTAAAACAACAACAAAAAAACAAAATAGAAATAGACTCATAGATAAAGGAAACAAAGGAAAACAATGTAGTGTTTATCAGAGAGGGGAGATGTTGGGGGGCAGGCAAAATAACTGAAGGATATTAAGAGGTATAAGCTTCCAGTTGTAAAATAAATGAATCCTGAGGATGCAATATATAGCATAGGAAATACAGTCAATAACATTGTAATAACTTTGTATGATGACAGGTGGTAAGTAGCCTTACAGTGGAGATCATTTTGTTATGTATATAAATATCAAATCACTGTGATCTACACCTGAAACTAAAAGCATTTTGTATGTAAATTATCTGTCAATTTTTAAAAAAGCAGCTGGAAATGGAGGAAATCAGTAAAATACAGCAGAAGAGTCTGGGGAAATGCAGAAAACAGGAAAGTCAAAGAGAATCCACACATGAGAGGGGTTCTAGATGTCATAGCTGGTTTTAGAAAGGAAGGGCCATATCCAAGGACTGGGGTGGATTCTCTTAGAGTTAAGGTTGGACCCTGGCTAACATCCAGAAAGAAAATGAGGTTCTCTGTCCTTCACCTTTTGAGACCTGAGTTCTGTCAAAAACCTGAATGCTCTTGGCAGCACTTTTTCTCCCAAATCTTAAAGAAAGAAATGCAGCCTGGCCCACAGTTTGGTTTTAGTCTTGTGGACACCAGACCAAACAAACAAGCTGAGTCTTATGGTGCTGAGACTCTTAACCCATGTAAATGGTGAACTAATAAAAGGGTATTGTTTTAATCCTCTATGTTTGTGGCAACTTTTGTGGCAGCAACAGAAAATGGACATAGGCAGAGTTATTTTAATTACTTTGTGGAATGCCGTAAACACTCACTATAAAAGAAGTTATACTGTAAATGTATCAAGTGAAGTATTGTATGCTCATGTGCATTAAAAAAGATAAAAAAATAACACAAAAGTAAAAGAAACAAAACAATGCAGAAGTTATTTCAGCTATATTCCCCGGCATGTACATAATTTGATGAATGTGTATAAAATACTTGACACCTTGCTTTTATAACTATTTGAACAATGTGAACACGAAGTGCAAAGGGGATATGTTCAAGAGTGAAGAAATGCACTGTGGTGGGAGGAGGAGACTTCTCTACCCCACACGGCTCTTTGGCTGTTCTAATTGTTAATTTCACATGTGAGATTAACAAGAGAAACAACCACATCCAACTAATTATATTTATTTTATATTGACATATTTGGATTATTTATATCATCCTTTTTGCCATGCTTTTTAAATATTTTTATTTATTTATTTATTTTTCCTTTCAAATTTTGTTTTTATTTTTTAATTTTTAAAAATTTTTTATTATTTTTTTATACATATCTCCCCATTGCCCCCCTCCCTCCCAGGCATACCCCAAACCCCCAGTGTCTATGTTAATTGGTTATGCGTATATGCATGAATGCAAGTCCTTTGATTGATCTCTTATCTAGCTCACTTAACTTTAATCTTCCTGCTGTAATTTCACAGTCTGTTTGAAGCTTTACTGTCTCTGTATCTATCCTTTTGTTCATCAGTTTATAATGTTCTTTATTATCCACAAATGAGTGAGATCATGTGATGCTTCTCCTTCATTGACTGGCTTATTTCACTAAGCATAAGGTTCTCCAATTCCAACCAGGTTGCTGCAAATGGTAAGAATTCCTTCTTTTTAATGGCAGCATAGAATTCCATTGTGTAAATGTACCACAGTTTTCTGATCCACTCATCTGCTGATGGGCACCTAGGCTGTTTCCAAATTGTAGCTATTGTAAATTGTGCTGCTATGAACATAGGGGTGCATAAATCTTTCTGATTGCTGTTTGTAATTTCTTGGGATAAATTCCTAAGAGTGGGATTACAGGGTCAAATGGGAGACCCATTTTTAGTTTTTTGAGGAAACTCCATACTGTTCTCCACAGTGGCTGCACCAGTCTACATTCCCACCAACAGTGCACAAGGGTTCCTTTTTCTCCGCATCCTCGCCAACACTTGTCGTTTGTTGATTTGTTGATGATTGCCATTCTGACAGGTGTAAGATGCTATTGCATTGTCGTTTTGATTTGCATCTCTTGGATGATTAATGACTTTGAACATGTTTTCATGTGTCTCTTGGCCTTCCTTCTGTCGTCTTTCGAAAAGGTTCTACTTAGGTCCGTTGCCCATTTTTTTATTGGATCGTTTATCTTCCTTTTATTAAGTTGTATAAGTTGGCTGTAGATTTTGAGATTAAACCTTTATCAGTGATAACATTTGCAAATTTTATATTTTTAAAAGTCTATCTTTTGTATTGATTAAAGTGGGTTGTGTTTTTTTTCTTTTTCATTCTATATCCTGTTACTGATTTGAAAATTAAATATATTTTGAGTTGTTATCCCCAATAATCTACCTGTATACTTAACTTTAATTAAAATGAATGAATAGTTCTAGCTGGTTTGGCTCAGTGGATAGAGTGTTGGCCTGAGGACTAAAGAGTCCCAGGTTTGATTCTGGTCACAGCACATACCTAGTTTGGGGGCATGCAGGAGGCAGCCAATCAGTGATTCACTCATCACTAAGGTATCTAGCTCTTTCTTTCTTTCCCTTCCTCTCTGAAATCAATGAAAATATATTTTAAAAAATGAATTAATATATCTTTAAATAACTTCGCTACAAAATAAACAGATGTTAAAAATAAGTGTTATCATTCCTATTTTACAGGTAAAGATTAGGATGAAAGAGGTTCAGTGACTTGCATGCAGTTTGTAGATGGCAGAGATAGAGTCTGAGGCCAAATTTTTTAATTCCTAAGCGTATAATTTTTTCCAATGTGTGTGTGTGTGCGCGCACACGCATGCATGTTTTGCATGTTTTACTTCCCAGGCATTACACTTTAGTGATACTTTCAAGACTCCTGGCAAAAATAATAGGTGCCCTATTGACTTCACACTTTGGTATAGAAATAAACTAATCTATATATTTCAGATCCTAATATGCAAATAGACCAAATGGCTGAACAACCAAACAACCAGTCACTATGATGTGTGCTGACCACCAGGGGGCGCATGCTGAACATGGCAGGCATTAGCAGTGGCAGGATGGTGGAGCGGGTGAGCAGGGCACCAGACCTAGGCAGAGCACTGGTCGCTGTCATCAGGGGAAGCCTCTGGTGGTTACTGAAAATTCTTTGCTCCCATGCACCATGATCCTGCCAGGTGCTCACACCCGCCTCTGGCCCCAGACCCTCTTACACCTGCTATTGTCGTGGGAGCTGCCACTCACACCCACTGCCAGCCCTGATTGCCCTTCAGAGCTTCTCTATTTCCAGCAGCTGCCTCTCTTACCCACTGCCAGCAATGGCCCTGTGTGTACCCACAGCTGGTGCCAGAGCCACTGCTTGCATCTGCTGCTGGTGCCTGGTGCTGGTCCATATTGCTCGGCACCATCAACAGGTACAAGAGGTGGCTGTAGGCTCTGATCACCCCTGAGGGCTTCTCCACCTCCACTTGCTTTTGAGGGGTGATCAGGGAGCATCTGCTGCTCGCACCCTCTGATAGCACTGACCTGCTTACACCTACTGCTGGCACCAACCCCAATCACTCCTCACTGTCAGTGGGTGCTAGCAGGGATGGCAACATCAGCGCATGGGAGCAGGGCTGCTGGCAGACAGGGTACTGGGGAGCCATGGTAGGAGGGGCTGTCTGGGGTGTGAAGGATGGGCCGAGACCTGCCCCTGTGCCTGCTGCAGCCTTGAAACCCACAGTTCCTTTCAAGGTGCACAATTTCATGCACTGAGCCTCTAGTGTATAATAATATAATCATGTGCCTTATCATATATTGTTATTTTGATAGTCAGTATTGCACTTCTCATGAAGATATTGAAAAAATTCTAAGTTAACTAATTCTGTATTTGAATTTATTTGGGAAAAATAAACTTGAACATACTCCCACACATTTGTCCAAGGATGGATGGTCTAATTGAAATTTAAAGCACTCATTCAGCCATTACAGAATCGTGCTTTCTAATATTGCAAAGAAACCAGTGGGGTACTCACTGAGTAGTAGCCACCAAAAGCACAAGCTCAAGACTGACTTTCATGCCTCTATTCTTTGTTAGACAAAGCCAGTCCTCCTAAGGGACCAGGCTTATTTGTAATTCAGGCTTGACCCAGATGGTGAAGTCTAAATGTAATTGCAATATCAGCCTAAATTATTCCATGCTGTTATGGGTGACTCACATGTGCTGTACTCTACACAGATAACAAGAATAAAGCAATACTTAGTTCAAACATTTCCCAAAGAAGTGAGCACATTGGGGTACAATTTGGATCTGGATTCACAGAGAATGCTCATTAAAACCACTGAACATTTTGCACGAGTAAGGATTTTGGTACTGGGCCTGTGGTGTCCATGTTGCTATGGCAATAGCTATTATGACTAGAGCTAATGCATTTCTGACCTACAGTGTTTAGTCACACTCACCCACCTCAAAGGGCTGTAATCAAATTGATTAATTTTTGAAAAACCTTGCCAATTTAAAAATGCAATGTAAGAGCTAAATGTAATTTTTTTTCTTAAACAACTTTAAAAAAATATCTATGTGATAGAATTCAATATAGCCATGGCTTCATTTATAATGTCTTTGATATTAAGGCTTATTATGGTCTCCCTTTTAAAGAAGTATCTTCAAAAGATAGCTCCCCAATTTCTGGTCCTTTACTTATTTCAATTTAGCAGCAATACCTTTTGTGTCCCCTGCTTTTCTTTATTAGAAGAAAAATAAGAATACACCTTAAAAAATATAATGGCTCATTCACTTTTATAGAGTAAGATAGAAAATTTAACACACTTGTCATTAAACATTATAATTTTTATGTAATATATAAATACAGTTCTTTATCCAACAATATACTTTTTTTTAATATAAATTACTGATGACACTGCCAAGTCATATAATAAAGAACAATGTATTTTGAACTTAAATGAAGTACCACTTTAATGAATAGGAATGAATGGAAATTAAACTGTGACAGAATATAGCATTTGGGTAAGCTCTGAGAGGTTTAAAATCATTATATTTATACTAGAAATTTGGTAGATATAAAGTTTGAACATTTGTTTGTTGATCGGGTAAATTAGCAATGATATTAGAAGTTTTCCTATTATTTTTATTAGGCATCAAAGATATCAGTACTAGTTTCCAAATTTATGGTCAGAAACCCAGAATAAATGTCATGAGTAGTCTATAGTAGTGGAAAATATTAGAGAATCCTAAAAGATTGACATAATGTGAATAAGAATATCTCGATTATTAGCATGAGTTCAATGTCTAGCCAACATAATGCATTTGAATCAGTTTCCACAACTATATGATGAAGGTCATCTTAAGTGACAGTGAATTGTACTATCTACCTCTAAATTCAAGAGTTCCTGCTGAAACCGGTTTAGCTCAGTGGATAGAGCTTCGGCCTGTGGACTGAAAGGTCCCAGGTTCAATTCCGGTCAAGGGCATGTACCTTGGTTGCGGGCACATCCCCAGTGGGGGACGTGCAAGAGGCAGCTGATCGCTATCTCTCTCTCATTGATGTTTCTAGCTCTCTGTCCCTCTCCTTTCCTTTCTGTAAAATATCAATAAAATATATTTAAAAAATAAAAAAAAGACTTCCTGCTCATTGTATAAAGGAGAACAATGGGAAAACCTAGAGATTGAAAACAGAGGATTGGAAAAAGGATTCTAAGTACAAAGTAACTTTCATACTTGACTATGTCACTTAGTCACCTGATCATTTGCAAGCGCTGCTGGCAATGCATTTCCATTTGTGCAAAACACTGCAAATGCTATTGCCATAGATCTCATGGGATACAAGAGTCGGAGCTAAAACTTATTTTAGTAGCATAAAAAAAAACAACAGTTGGATATATCAATATCCTTGGAAAAAAGTAAACTAGGTGATTTGGCCATTCTGCAACTGTGATTTTGCAAATTGTAATTGTAGTAGAGCCCCAGTGCATGACATTCATGCACTGGGTGCCCTTCAGCCCAGCCTGTTCCCTCTCATAGCTGGGGAACCCTTGGTGGATGTCTGCCTGCCAGCTTAGGCTCATGGGAGTGGGTTTAAGCTGTCAGGTGGAAATCCCCAAAAGTGTCCTTAGCACTCTTATCACCACCACTGAGCTCACCAACTGTAAGCCTGGCTTCTGGCTGAGTGGTGCTTCCCCTGTGGGAGTGCACTGACCACCAGGGGGGCATCTCCTCATTGAACAAAAACAAACCTACTAGGGGAAAGCTGAGATGTAATTGAAGTGAACTCTACAGATCCCTTCTGTGGACTTCAGCAAAATATGTTTGCCTCATGGCATCAGGCAGATTGATTATAGCAGAGTTTTTATTCAGACACTGAATTTTAGGAAAAAAATATGTAAACTATTTTTATAGGGTTAATTTCAATAGCAAGAAGTAGATGTATTTGGGGAGATAGATCTTGTGATTATAATTTATTTCATCATTTTACCCATATTATATCCTAAGTGAAAAATGGCTACTTGAATAGTTAATATCATCAAATGCATTTGCATTTCTGAGTCCTTGATATTTAACTAGGATTCTCAGACATACTGTTTGACCAGATAACTCAAACTAGTCATTGATCAAGGGATGCCTTACAGAGTGCAGTACACTTGTGGTATAACTGAAAAATCTCTGAATCTTACAGTCAGAAAAAAAAAAAAGTGTTCATTTTGTGACATAAGACTTCCAAATCTGGGAAAGTCTTTTAACTTCTGGAGATTCCGCTTCTTTAATGCAAGTCAGTTCTAGAACTTTCAGATTTTTATGATTACGTAATGACAAGAATTAGAAGTACATTTTACACAACAAAATGCTGCATTTTAATGAGAAGAAATACAATGAGCTTCCTGTTATGCATGAGATGTGAATTCAGTATTTTCCATACAGACTATACTTTTAGTCTTAAGCAGTAATGAATAGCAGGAATGGAGAAGGGATTTTTAACTAATCTAGAAAAAAACATATATACCTACCATGTGTCTTATTCAACAACATAAAAATTATTTTACATGATTTTATAAATTTTAACTCCAAGAGTTAAATATTAGAAAGTTAGCATGTCATAGCACTTTGATAAGCAGAGTTGCATACCAGAAAGTATAATTTGGTAAAGAGAAGACTTTTCTATTTTTTTATTTTTATTTTTTAATTTTTTTTATTTTTCATACTAACCCCAAATCTCTTCTCTCATGTGATGTTCTCTGACTGAAATGAATACTAACAATGTTAAAACTAAAATCTAATCACCTAACCAGATACATGTAAAGTTTTCTTAGATGAAAAAGCATTTACAAACTATATCATCTTAATCATGCTTTAGTTATCCAGTCACCTTTTTCTGATTTTCTTTAAAAGAAAATGAATTTACACTTGTATTATGCACATGCTCTAAAAAGACAAATTATAAAAACTCCAGTCAATCAAGTACAATATATATGACTTGTCAGAGCCTTGAAATTCCTAATAAAATTTACACTGAGTTGGCAAGAGGGAGATTGCATGTCAGTACATGCATCTGATACTAAAAGGCCATTCTCCCTGGCTTTGAGCATGATGACAGTTACAGAGAATCACATTTTTCAAATAAGGCTTTAAGAATGGAAGCAAACTGAAGACTCAGATCCATCATCCTCACAGGCTCATTCTTAATTGGAAATGCCTCTACATTGAAATTCAAAAGTTTCTTGATTACTCCTGGGCCAACAGCAACACTAATGCACTGAACTAAAATTCTCTCTATTTCATTCAAAACAATTCACTATTAAAGATCAGGCTGCAAAAGTTTCCACTTGAAGTAAAGCTGGTTTCAGTATTAATCAAGTTGTCTATTTTTTAAATATTGGGTGAAACCTATATCTTGATAACTAATTATTGTCTTATATTTTACTCATTTGGGGAGAGTATCAAAAGACAAGCAAAATAAAGTTATTTTGGATAATCATAAATATTCCTTGCCAGGTATTTTTATTATTCCCATTGCCCACTTACAGTGTAGAATTGCTTTATCAATTTCTTTGTATTTCAATATGGCAATAAAACTTGTTTTGGGCCATGATTTGTGAATACAGTGGCCCATGTCATTTTAAGGTTGGGTATTGCAATTGTCAGTATGGGACACTCCAGAAGACTCTTTTCTTTGTCACTGTGGTAGTTTCAGAATAAGATGTATATATGAGTCCCCAGCAAACACAAATAACACATAGTGTAAGCATGAAAGCAAACTCTGTTTTACAATCATGAGCTTTTGTGATTGTTTTTTATCTCAATACAACATAGCCTAATATGGCACTGACTTAATAAAAAAGCACTACAATATGTAGCATTGGCTTGAAACAGTAAAGAATATTTTTTGTTGTTGTTGGAAGACAGAAGAATAGTCATTTATGTTCTGCCATTATTAAAAAATATTTGGTCAAAATGCCATCTGTGATAACATTGAGGGCATTTAATAGAGTCAATAAATTTCTACCTCTAAGAGAAGAGAATGGAAAGCATAAAGCTAATTGTATTGTATTGAATGTTGTTGACTGCATCTAAAAGGGAATTGCAAACTTTAGATCAGTTCTCCAGAGTTTAATGAAGAAAAAATACCCAATTTAAGGAATGTAAAGATAATAGAAGGACTCTAGAAATTATGGACATTCTATTTGGAAAGAAGTAACAGCATCGAACTTCTAAAATCTTTGAGAAAGTTCAAACCAAGAATGTAATAGCCATGTATACTGAAAGTTCTGGATGATTATATAGGGACACGTATGATCCAAATTGGCTTAATGTTCTCCTAAGATGGATTAAACTTTAGATGTATTTCTCATTCTTGGCTATTTTAGAGTATTTGCTTTAGAAAACTTGCAATTGGAGAGGGAATCCAAGATGGCGGCATAGGTAAACACCTACACTGCTGCCTCGCACAACAATTTCAAAAATACAGCTAAAAGACAGAATGGGCATCATCAAGAACCACAGGAAAGCTGGCTGAGTAGAAGTTCTACAACTAGAGGGAAAGAGAGGGGCTCACGGAAACCCAGAGGAGCTGCAAAAAGCTGAGGTACGGAGACGCAAGCGAGGAGAGAGCGGGTACCGGAGTTCCTGGCTGGCTTTCTCTGGCGGGAGGGAAACGGAGACTCTCAAAGGCATTGAACTCCTTATCCTACGACACTAAACCCCAGATAGAGCCGAAACTCATACGGGGGGGAGTTTGGACTGTGAAAAGGGAGAAGTGCACAGAAATTTAGGGGAGCCACAAAAGATCAAAGGCCTGGTGGGCGCACGGCACTGCGTGCAGGACAGACTGCTGATTGTGCCGCTGGCTTTCTCGAGTGGGCGGGAGACAGACCCTCCCAACTGTGCCACTTCTAACTTCACTAAACCCCTGTTTCGGACGAAACCCTGGAGACCTAGACTCCTGTGGTCCTGGTGCGCAGGGGATCTGGAAAGGCAGCGGTTAGAGGCACTGCGGGTGCGCACACAAGGACCGCTACAGCTATTACCCAGTCACGTGAGACTCAGGGCTGTGGAGGGCGGGGCCGACTGGAAGGCAAGGCGGTCCCTTAAGCCCTGAGACTCCACCCATCCCAAGCTCAACAGAGGCTTCTGCGGCTTTACGTCTGGTATCATAAGGCTGAATCCAACACAGAAGTTTCCCCGGCATAGTCAAAATGCCGAGACAAGGGAAGGGATCACAAACAAAAGAAATGGAGGAAAAAAAACGACTGGATATAGAGTTCAAAACCACGCTTATTAGGTTTTTCAAGAATATGCTAGAAAAGATGGATACATTTAGTGAGACCCAAGAGGAGATGGAAAAGGACCAACTAAAGATAAAAAAAAGACCAACTAGAAATTAAACATACACTGACTGAAATAAAA
>JAAGEH010000226.1:40028102-40077469 GCA_011751065.1 Lasiurus cinereus
AGAACCCCAAATAAAAGGAATCCAAAGAGGACCACACCAAGACACATCATAATTAAAATACCAAGAGCAAAAGAGAAAGAGAGAATATTAAAAGCAGCAAGAGAAAAACAGTTCATTACCTACAAGGGAGCACCCATACGACTGTCAGCTGATTTCTCAACAGAAACGATACAGGCCAGATGGGAGTGGCAAGAAATATTCAACGTGATGAACAGCAAGAACCTACAACCAAGAATAATCTATCCAGCAAAGCTATCATTCAGAATTGAAGGGCAGATAAAGACCTTCACAGAGAAGAAAAAGCTAAAGGAGTTCATCAACTCCAAACCAGTATTATATGAAATGCTGAAAGGTACTCTTTTAGAAGAGGAAGAAGAAAAAGGTAAAAGACAAAAAATTATGAACAACAAATACATATCTATCAACAAGTGAATCTAAAAATTAAGTGAATTAAAAATTTGATGAACAGAATAAACTGGTGAATATAATAGAATCAAGAGCACATAAAGGGAGTGGACTGATAATTCTAAGGAGGACAAAAATCATAAAGCATCAAACAGACTGAAATTACAGCAGAAAGATTAAAGTTAGGTGAGGTAGATAAGTGATCAATCAAAGGACTTGTATGCATGCATATAAGCATAACCAATGATCACAGACATTGGGGGGTGGGGGTTTGCCTGGGAGGGGGGGGCAAAGGGAAGATATGTATAAAAAATAATAAAAATGAATAAAAATTAAAAAAAAAGAAAACTTGCAATTGTAAAACATTTTCTCTGCCTCTTTGAGATGTATATCTCTTTGTAACATTTTGTGATTTTTAGAACCCGGGGATATATTTTGCAAAGACTTGAGAGTCACCACTTTGAGATGTAAAATTTGTCTTAAATAAACATAATTTTTGATGGTTTAATATACCTCAATGCTGGGGTACAAAAGAAATATAGGACTTTTATACCCCAGTATCTGTGAAATAAAACAAGCCTAACTCCAGTTAGCACCAGTTAGTAAACACAGATGGCCTAATTTGCATTGCCAAACCTCCATCCTAAGCTCTCTAGTACAAGCCCCAGTGCTTTTAAAACACTCCTGCACTTTGTTTCAACAGAGTTGGTTCAGTTCAATTTCTCTACCCCATTGCAGTCATCTTGACTGAAGTCTTGTTTTTCTGTTTAACTTGTCTAGTGCATTTTTGTTTTGACAACTAGACAATATAACTAAGACAGGTAATCTGAGAAATTTAAGTTGGAAGATAAGATTTGTATTTAAAAAGTTGTCAAAGAACTCTTCAGAAATTATACTGAAGGATAATTAGGCAATGCATTTGTGTAAATTGACTAGCAGTATCATTCTTAAGAGAATCACAATGATACAGACATATTTAAAAATAGCCAATCAGTTATCTGGATGGCTCTGATTCAACCAAAATCATGAGTGGTATACCAATAATAATGCATTTGCACCATGCTGAAATCTTTTTTTTTTAAATAAATAGCCTTATATCTTGTGTAGTACCATAAAAGCACAAATTTAAACATCAGAAAGAGAAAATCCATTTTGCATTTTCTCCATTTATTCTTTCAAGGAACGTTCTGTTGAATACAAGGATTCTAGGAGATGTCCTTAGTTATTATTGGTGATCCTGATGCAAAAAAAAAATTATACTTGAACTTCATGTCCTACATGATGTTAGTATTCATGACAATGGATAGCAATTGAGCCGCCCTGCTTGCAATTTTATTAGAGGTTTTTCACAGTAAGACAACATTTTTGTATTTGAGACTCTTTTATTATATTTTAACTTTATTTTTATTAAACTTTTATCTTTGTTAACAGGTACTTTTTCAGATGGTCCTTGTTTCCCCCGCTTTTGCCCTCCTCCTCCTAGCACCCAGACCCCTTGCCTTAGCAAAGCAAAAATTTTCTTTTTATTATTGCCAAGTAGTATTCCCATGTATAAATGTACTGCAGCTTTTTTTAGCCACTCATCTACTAATGGGCACTTGGACTGTTTCCAGATTTTGGCTATTGTGAATAATGTCGCTATGAACATAGGAGTACATACACTGTTTTGAATTTTTGATATGAAATAGGAATGCCGCTAATAACCAGTAAGTGCTGAGTTACACAGAGGAGAAAATAGTGGGTTGATGCCATAGCCTCTCCATCCTAAATTCATTGCTGCAATAACTCTGCTGAGTGACATTTTGCAGCAGGAGAGCGCTATTAGTGTAAAATAATACGGGAGGGGGGGGAGTCTTTATTATAAAGAGGGAATATTGATGTAGTGCAGCTTAGCTCCTTCCCTGTAATAGGGCTTTTTGCAGATATTACAAATTATGGACTGGGTAGGTTAAAAATTATCTTCTAAGATTTTTTATATATATTGTCATTTTTCATTCATTTATTTTTATTTCTATTATATTTTACATGATAGTAGAGTTTATATTTAAAGTATCCAACTAATTATTGTGGAAATTTCTGAAGCAAAGTTGTTCATTGGAAGAGAAGAATTCTAATCCTAGGACCTGGACAATTCTGGTAAGACTAGTGATAAGTAAATAATGTAGAATTTCAACTTACTTGCTGGCATGTAAAATTATGGAGTGGGATACTAGAAAGTGAATGCTGGTTTTTTAATAAAATAAAATAAATCAGTTTGTGAATAGCATGTCACATAGCCTGAAGAGGTTGTATATTAAACTGAAAAATAATAGCTTCTGTATCTGCATTAATGAATAAATAAATTTCACCGATAAATATTATGCTGCAGCATTAATGACATTTGCCTATGATGAGGAAATTAAAGAATACATTTCCTGTTACAGATAGCTGACTGAAGTAAGCGAGTGCCAAGTTATATTAAAGTTTTGTCTTTGTGTCTACAAATAAATGTTCTGTGTTGGGGGGATGCTATTGACGTTGATACTGGGGTTGCTCCATCAGTGGTTGTTTCCACGAGAGTGCTCCCCTGATTATGCAGGTGGAAAAAAAGAAGCCAATGCATACAAACACACTGTTTTCCTCACAGAAAAAGTGTTGGTTCTTAAATTCTTGTGAAAAAAAAATAATAAAAATTCTAGAAGATGCTACAAAAGTTATTATTTTTATTAAACCAAGATTTGTTTATTTGACTGCTCAAAATTCTGTGCAAAACACTGGAAAAAGAACTAATATGTTCTAGTGCATAGAGAAATTCAATAGTTTAACAAAAAAATCTCCAAAACGAAATAGTAAGCAAAATGGAAAGATAGCATAAGGGAGAAATGAATGTTTTTATGCTAAGCTAGTGATATTTGAAGGTTGCTTATTACAAAGGCATATTTAGCTCATTTGAATCTAAGTATCATGTAGTATGAAAAAGGATAAAACAGAAAATATGCATGGATCATGTTTCTAGCAGAGTAGACAATTGGAACATTCTTTCAAACACAGAATAAAATATTATTTTAATCTCCCATGTATTCTTAGAG
Organism: Lasiurus cinereus; assembly: GCA_011751065.1. Taxonomy (NCBI): domain Eukaryota; kingdom Metazoa; phylum Chordata; class Mammalia; order Chiroptera; family Vespertilionidae; genus Lasiurus; species Lasiurus cinereus. The sequence goes on from JAAGEH010000226.1 coordinate 40,031,576, forward strand.
CCCAGGGTTCTAATTAAAAATTAAATTGTGCCCAGATGGTATCACTCAATGGTTGAGCATCAACCTATGAACCAAAACCAGGAGGGCACATGTCCCAGTGGGGAGGGGCGGTGTGCAGGAGGCAGCTGATCAATGAGCTTCTCTCACTATTGATGTTTCTATCTTTCTCTCCCTCTCCCTTACTCTCTCTGAAACCAAATTAAAAAAAAAAAAGAAAGAAAGAAAAAATTAAGTTGTATGTGTATCTAAGAGAACACTGGGAAAATAAGAGTAACTAAAGTTTTATTAAATGGTGATACAGGTAAAGAAATTTAGAAGTGTTCCCATTTGCCTTGGTTACCTGATTAGAGGCATTGTTGAGAAGATGTGTTTCCAATGTAACATACTGATACATTGGTAATGCAATGGTCATTCATTACTTTTTCTCATTGCCTGTATCCAAATTTCCTTCTTAGTTTTTAGGAATACTCCATTTCATGACTATCCACTTAAAATAAAATTATTGATTTCAAAGAGGAAGGAAGAGAGAGAGGGAGAAACGTCAATGACTAGAGACCCTGTGCACGAAATTTGTGTGCAGGTATGGTCCCAAGGCCTGGCCTGTGATCAGGGCCATCTTCCCCAGCTACCCCTAGCTGACCCTGCCCCCCTGCCACTACCCATCCCCAGTTCCCCATTTGCCATTGGGTGATGGATGCCTGATAGCCAGGGGAAAGGACCAAAAGATTGGCTGTTCTCGCCTGCTCACTGGCCCTGCCCCACTGCAGGTGGCCATCAGGTGATCAGAGTCTGCCAGTCAGGGTAAGGAACCTGTAATTGGTCAGCACACCTCATAGTGACTGGTTCAGCAGTTGTTCTGGTTATCCTGCCATTAGGGTCAATTTGCATATTACCCTTTTATTATATAGGATCAGAGGATCATTGATCAGCTGCCTCCTGCATCCCCACTCCGCACACTGGGGATTGAGCCCACAACCTGGAATCGAACCCAGGACCCTTCAGTCTGCAGGCTGACACTCTATACACTGAGCCAAACCAGTCAGTGTAAATATTCACCTTTGAAAATTGAAGTGTATGAGTCAAACCAAGAATCTGCAAGTGTTGCAAAATCAGAACATTACTATTAGATTTAGATTTGTCCAAATGTGATTTTATTAAGCAATTGATGAAAAGTAATTTTTAATAAAAATGGTGAGAATTTATGTATTAGATGTTCACTGGTAATATTATTATCACAGAGTAATTGTGAGGTCCTGGCTAAAATTTGTTGTTCTTTATCTTTCTTCAGTTGCTGCTCAGTGGTAGGACCTGGTCCGTTAATCAGCCAATTTTTTGCTATCAATTAAGAACCTCAAACATTAATTATAAATAGTGGCATAGGTAAACACCTACACTGATGCCTTGTACAACAATTTCAAAACTACAACTAAAAGACAGAACGGACATCATTCAGAACCACAGGAAAGCTGGCTGAGTGGAAATTCAACAATTAGAAGGAAACAGAGGGGCTCACAGAGACCCAGAGGAGCTGCAAAAAGCTGAGGTATGGTGACACGCATGTGGAGAGAGCAGGTGCCTGAGTACCTGGCTGGCTTTCTCTGGCGGGAGACTCCCAAAGCCATTGAAGCCCTTATCCTATGACACGACACTAAACCCTAGGTCCAGCTGAAAGTCATATGGGGAGAGTTTGGACTGTGAAAAGGGAGAAGTGCATGGAAATTTGGGGGAGTCGCAGGAGGGCAGAAGTCGGGCAGAGCGCCCAGCAGTGCATTCAGAAGACTTGACTGCTGATTGTGCCACTGGCTTTCACAAGAGGGCGGAAGACAAAGCATCCCAACTGTGTCACTTCTAACTCCACTAAAGCCCAGATTTGGGCGAAGTCCTAGGGACCCAGATTCACATGGTCCTGGAGCACAGGGGAGCCGGAAAGGCAGCAGTCTAGAGGCACTGTGAGAGAGTACGCATCTGCACACATGGACTGCTACAGCGATTACCCAATTACGTGAGACTCAGGGGCCATAGAGGGCAGGGCTGACTGGAAGGCAGGGTGGTCCGTTAAGCCCTGAGAATGCACTCATCCCAAGCTCAACAGAGAGGCTTTTGCAGTTTTGCAAGTCTGGTATCATAAGGCTGAATCCAACACAGAAGTTCTCCCGGCATAGTGAAAATGCCAAGACAAGGGAAGAGACCACAAACAAAAGAAATGGAGGAAAACAAATGACTGGATATAGAGTTCAAAACCATGCTTATAACGTTTTTCAAGAATATCCTAGAAAAGTTGGATAAAGTTAGTGAGACCTAAGTGGAGATGAAAAGAACCAACTAGAGATGGAAAAGAATCAACTAGAAATTAAACATACACTGACTGAAATAAAAAATATTATACAGAGACCTAACAGCAGACTAGAGGAAGGCAAGAATCAAGTAAAAAATTTAACATGTAAAGAATCAGAAAACACTCAACTGGAAAAGCAAGAAGAGAAAAGAATCCAAAGATGTGAAGATAATGTAAGGAGCCTCTGGGACAGTTTCAAGCGTACCAATATCAGAATTGTGGGGGTGGCAGAAGAAAGAGAGCAAGATACTGAGAACCTACCTAAAGAAATAATGACTGAAAACTTCCCACATCTGGTGAAGGAAATAGATTTACAAGTCCAGGAAGTGCAGAGAACTCCATATAAAAGGATCCAAAGAGGACTACACCAAGACACATCATCATTAAAATACCAAGAGCAAAAGACAAAGAGAGAATATTAAAAGCAGCAAGAGAAAAACAGTTCATTTCCTACAAGGGAGCACCCATACGACTGCCAGCTGATTTCTCAACAGAAACGATGCAGGCCAGATGGGAGTGGCAAGAAATATTCAACATGATGAATAGCAAGAACCTACAACCAAGAATACTCTATCCAGCAAAGCTATCATTCAGAATTGAAGGGCAGATAAAGAGCATCATAGATAAGAAAAAGCTAAAGGAGTTCATCAACTCCAAACAGTATTATATGAAATGCTGAAATGTACTCTTTTATAAGAGGAAGAAGAAGAAGGTAAAAGATAAAAAATTATGAACAACAAATACATATCTATCAATAAGTGAATTTAAAAATTTGATCCACAGAATAAACTGGTGAAAATAATAGAATCAGGAGCACAGAAAGGGAGTGGACTGATAATTCTCAGGGGCATAGGGGTAAGAGGTGTACAGGGAGAGACTGGACAAAAATCATACACGTATGGATGAGGTTAACGGGAGGGAGTAAAGGGTAGAAGAAGGGTTGGAGGGGGAAAAAGAGAAACAAATGTAATAATCTGAATTATAAAGATTTAATTTAAAAAATACATGAATACACACACACACACAAATACACACACACAAAAGAAAAACTGATGCTAGAGCTGTGCATAACAAAATGAAATTCAGAAAGACATAAAAAAGTAGCTCCGAATGCTCACAGAAACAGATTTCCTTAACTTCACCAAATGGCTCTAAAAATGACCTCTAATAGCTAGTTTATTAAAGTATCGTAAAATCATGTAGTTTACTATACAATAGCTATAAATTATACACTAAGTCATACCCAGTTGTTTAAACACTCAGAGCCCACTGTGTTAACTCTCACAGGAAGACTGAAAATTCTTCAACTCCGTTCAGCATGCTGGCACACAACGGAGGTGGACTCTAGCTTGATCTGTTTATTTTTAGTTATTATAACAGGCAGTACATTTAAATCATGTGTATTTGTTTGGATAATGTTAGATGCTGTAACAAATAAATCAAAAATCTAACGTGATGCAAACATGATAGAACTGTTGAAAGCATCATATTTGGAACAGTAAGAATGATGTGAAGGAGTGATAGCAATAGTGAACCCGATGCATGATTAAAGAGAAATCCTAAAGAGACTGGGGCATTAGGGGAAAAAAAAGAGAGTTGTTTCACATATTCTTGGAAGTTTCTTCAATGGTGGGAAGAGAGATAAATATCAGAATTCATGGTAATATTATGCTCCTTTGAAAGGAAACTAGTAGACTTCAGTATAGTTGAATTATTAGTTCTATGGTCTTAGTGTAATTCATAAGACTTCATGTAAATTTAAATAAGTCTTTTAAGTGATAATATCAGAGATGAAAGAATAAAACAAATACAGGTATAAGCAAAATGTCTGTCCAGACATCCTTCCATGCAACCTTCCAGACAAAGCAGGAGCTGGGAGGGAAGCCCGGGTCCCAGGTGGCAGTGGGGAAGCCAGTGTCGGCAGCCATGGGAAGGAAGGCCTATTCTTGCATGAATCTCCTGCATCAGGCCTCTAATATCATATAAAGGCTGGCTGTTATGCAGGCATTATGTGGGAAGCTGATATTCTCTCCATATTTCCCTAGAGGAGAGGGAAATTGTAATACTTTCTAGAAGGGAGTATTGGAACGCTCGTATAGTATTGTACAGGAATACTGTTGAAGAATAGAATAGTATAGAGAGAAGAATTCCTGCACACCCCTCTCTGCTCATGGCTTGCTCTGCCTCACAGATTGATACATAATTGTGTGAAGTTGACAAAAGGCACTGAGCCTGTATTGCTGAAATATGTTTCAATTCTCTGACTGGGAAAACCTGTCTGCAAATATTGTGGTTTCTCTCTGCCCTGCTCTCCATGCAATAAGCACTGGGGAAGGAAGGCTAAGGAGGATATGCTAAAATACCCTCCCATTTCTCTGGGGGCATTTAGAAAGATTGGGCAGCTTATTTTTCTTTAGATTCAAGCAAGATTCTGCAGTCTAGCTTTAAATGTAATTTAGGTGGTCCTTTGCTATATATTTTTCATTTGGATTAGAAAATGTGAGGAAGAATTTAAGATTACTTATCTTCAAACTCCTCCAAACCAGGGTATGAAAGAATCCTATCTAATAAAGTGAGAATATGCTAATTGACCATCACATCCTCACAAAGATGGCGGGCGGTGCTCACAGCCAAAAAGGCAGGAATATGCTAATTGACTGTCACACCCTGAAAGATGGTGGCACCAATAGATACAAGATGGCAGCACCCAGTCCCTTCAGCCCCACCAGGGCTGCAGTGTGCGGCACGGCCAGGCCTGCCCCCTGGTGAGTCCAGCTGCTCTACATGCCTGCCTTCAGAGTCCCCCAGTCCCTACAGCCACCCAGGGTCAGCCCGAGGCACAGGCAAGCCCCAGATGTCGGCTTCCCAGCCACCCAGGTCCACCTGAGGCTCAGGTAACCAGGGTCAGCTGAGGCTTATACTGCCAGCAGTGGCAGCATAGCAGAGGTATGATGGGTATCACATTCCCTGGTTCACCAGGTCACTGCCCACCCCTGAGGGCTCCCAGACTGTGAAAGGGGGGCAGGCTGGGCTGAGGGACCGCCCCCCCCCACTCCAGTGCATCAATTTTCATGTACTTGGCTTCTAATAAAATATAAATGAGGCTGGACTTTCTATTTTCATTTGATTCTAAAGCCTCCCTCTATTTCTGAGTAATATGGAGTTAATTTTATAATACATTTCTAGTTACCTAAAACCCTTCATCTAAGAAACTCTAAATTGTTATGGAGAAAAAGTTTTTTCTTAATGATAGGTTGAGAAAATTGCACAAGGCTTACTAGACTGAGAGAACAAAGTGGGTGAATTATTATGCTGGCTCTTGCAGGCAAAGTTTCTCCTTCTTGTGTTAATAGTATCTAATAAGATGTATTAATCCCATTGTTTTGTTATACTATGCTCTACTATGTTATTTCTACTTCCCAGCAACTTTGTTTTAACATAGCACAAAGTTAAAATAATATGACAGTAAAGAATAAGTACATTTTAAATAATTAGTATGACAGATTGTGCTTATGAAAGAAGATAGCTGTTTTTCCTTTTTGCCTTGGAAACAACCACAGCCCCCAACATCTAGAAGTTAAAGCATTAAAAACAGGTTTTTCATTTCATCTATCACACAGAATGAAAACTTGGTCCATCTACTCCTCACTCTCTCTTCAATTTTTGATTTTTCTATCTAAAAATTGGAACAATATCTAGAGTGTGAATTAAAATAAAATTGAAAAACAAGTGCTTTCTTTTACTCTATAGAAGCTCTGATTTTTATATATACTATAATCTTATGTGATTTGTCCCAACCCTAAAGTCAATATTAAAATTCAAGATTTATTGAGATACCTTACTAGTTATGATGATTAGCTAACAAATAAAATTTATTGATACTAGCTATTGACTTTTCAAAGAGCATTATGAGAAAATTACTATCTTAGCATAAGTCACATTGTCAGAAGTTGATCTGAGAATATATTGATGAAATTATTTGATGCTATTATCTAATAAAATAATTTCATATATTATGTTTTTATTTTAAATAACCTCTCCAACATGAGATACTTGCAAATATTCTAAAATTGCTTGCATTTCTATATTCTGTAATATGTTGGGGCATATTTAATTGTATAATATAATCAATGAAATATTTTTTTGTTGTTGTTAAGTATGTGTCTGTTAAAAGTTATATAGTACCTCACACTAGTTGTCCCCACTGATAACAATATCAAGACACATGTTGGAATAACTAAAATTTTCTATTAGCTAAGGTCTAACTTAAACTTTAAAAGAAATGTTTATATATAATTATGACATGCCACACCACAAAAAGAATTAGCTAAATGAATCATAATATGTTGAATGGTATTTGAAATGTATTTGGAGAGAATTTAATATGTGTCATCCCACCTAAGTGCAGTCTCATTAATAATAAGTACTAATAAGTTTTATGTCAACATCAAAGAGAAAAAATAGTATGAAATAGTGAAATTTTCAATAAATCCAAAGTTGATTTTTAAAGAAGAAAATGATACTACCCATTGTTATTTAACTATGATAACACTATTAATGTAGAAGGAAGCTGCTAGGTGCAGGGTTGAGCATACCCTAGATTGATATTTCTTAGAAATGAATAATGTGCAAAATGAGAAGTTTTAAAGCTACTTGGCATTTTAAATATGATCTCCAATATAAAAGAGCTCCACCCAGTATTTGAGAGGAAGATTACAATTTTGGATTATGCCCAGAATTTGGAATCAGACAGACCTGAGATTAAATGCTGGCTATGCCATATTATTCAATTTTCATTAATTCAGTAAGTACTTCTCAAGCATCACTACATATCACAAACCTGTAATAAATGTCAGTGACATAATTTTAAGGAAATCCAACCAGCTTTCTTGTTATTTATGCTAACTAAATGTAAGCTCCTCATAAATACATTAATTATATAATTAAAATAAAATATTATAATACTTTAGTATAAAATGTTAAAATAGATGTAGCTTTAATACATTACTATATAACGTATATCAAATTTTTCAAGTAAGAATGATGCTACTGATTTCACACTTCGAGATCAAACACTTACAGAGAATCAGTTTAATTATAAGTAAACTGTGACAGCTTCAGTTAACACTGTTAAAAATGAGCAGTTAAAAGTGAATAGTAAAAAAAAAATTTACATGATTCCTCACATCTCGGAGTAATTGATATCAGGAAAAATACTAACTTGCTACATTTCTGTTTTTTGGCATGTAAAATTTTGTTATATAATGGAGATGGGTAGAAGTTCAGAAATTTAAATAAGATTACACAATACATGCCCAGTAAATTGCAGTCAGTTGTTGAACATAATGCTCACCTGACTTAAAAGTCCTGGAGTTTTTTTATTATGCCACTCAAACACTAAGGAGAATTTTAGCATTTAGTGACTCTGAAATACTGGCTGTAGCATGGATCTCACATTATGGAATGGTCTCAAGTGGCTATAAGTAAAATAAGCTACTGAAAATTACAGGATGATACAGGCAGATCTTAAAAAAGAAAACACAGTATCAGAAAAATGTGTTATAAAAACTTCTGTATGCCTTTATTTAGTTAACTGTTTTCTTCTAAAGTCAAACTTTCCTATCACCAAGGAATCACTGGTTGGCTGCCAACATTTTCCCTATCAGTAGAAGTCTCTGAGACACTGGTTACACTGTGTTCCTTCTCGATATGCACACTCAAATTCATTTTAATCAGATATTAACTGAGTTTTCTGGGTTGTTGCTTTTTGTTTTTGTTTTGTTTTTGAATCTGACAAAAGACATTTTATTTAATTCAACAAATAAGAATCTAGAATGTACAAAGTACAGCAATACAACAGAGAACCATAGTCTAGAGTTTATAGTGTGTGGATGTTAGATATTATAAGTAATTAAAAATAAAGTACAACAATCATTACAAGAGGAAGAAATGTAATAAAATGACCAGAGATACTTAATATAGACTAAGTAAAGGCTTCCCAGAATAAAGACAAAAGGCCATTAACAATGGGGAGATGCAAGGTAAGAAAAGGAAGTCTCCAGAGAAAATGATATTAATGTTCAAAGACGCTGGGCAAGAAGGGAGCTTGACAAAATTTGGGATCTGAGCCTCTGAGCCAGATCACTGAGGACGAGAATAAGTGTGTGTGTGTGTGTGTGTGTGTGTGTGTGTGTGTGCAGAAAACTAAAAGAGCTAGGGTTAGGGACCTTGAAGTCATGCTGAACATCTTGCTCTTGAAAGTAAAGAAAGGTTATTTAATCATTCTAAAAGTGTATAATATATATATAAAACAGTAATCTAGCAAAGAGTTTAGAAAAGTTAATGGTTGATATAATTGATCAGTTCAAATATTATTGCTTCTTAACTATTTGGGGGAGAAATAGATTTGTATGGTTTAAATTAAAACTGAACATGGAGAAGGCCATGTGTATGTGAAAAGCATACAGAAGGAAAATGGATAGGCCATGCTCATTGTTTATGCCGGGAACATCACCATGAGGGCAGCCTTGAAGGTGAGTCATAGATTTCTATCAGAGACAATGGAAGAAGTGATAAAGCCTTGGTATGTTTGAAAGTATCATGAGATTGTATTAGGCACATTTGAGGCACCTGAGACAAATTGCAAATTTAGTTCCAGGGAGAAAACAATAAGGCAGAGATTAGTACACAAATTGATGCCTGGAATGCTCTTGGAATGATAATCTTTCTTAGGGAAGGAAGTAAGATTTGATAGAGGAAAAACTGGCCTTTGGTGGCGATACAACCTTGGTGAAAGCCACAGAACACAGCATAGGGGTCTCAGAAATGGATGGACATTTGGAGTTTTCTGATATTGGGGGAGTGGAAAGACATTTAATTTCCACAGTATTCCATGAGAATTCTTTCATTTCACCTCATTTAGTGTTGGCATAGGGAATATTCGGGAATACTTGGAACTTCAACTTTCTTTGAATATCTCCGGATTTTTGGTTATGAACAAGCCCCAAACTTTGTTTTTGGCCTTCTTTCCTTCAGGTTCCAGGTAATAGCCTCTTTATTTACTACGCTGGAAGACTTCTGGCTTTAATATTTAGCTTTCAACAGCTTTTTAATCACTCTCACCCTTTAATTACCTTTTTCCAAAGCCTCAGCTGTCAGTCAAGCTTAGTAACCACCACCAAATTCTCCTGTCTCTTAAGGATGAGTTCCCTGATATTTCCCAAACACTGGACATATCACGGCAGGTAGTGGCTTCTTCATCAGAATATCCTAGTTCATCACTAAGTAATGTGTTAGCAATCACCCTGCCATCTGGGCCAGAGACTCTCTGAGCTTGTCCGATTGCCAGTGAAGGTTTCCTAACTGCCAGCTTCACTGAGCGAGGTGGGATACAGCTAAGAATCAGATTGTGGGATCTACTTATTTTGTTTGTTTTGTTTTGTTTTAAATATATTTTTATTGATTTCAGAGAGGAGTAAGAGGGAAAGAGAGAGAAACATTAATGATGAGAATCATTGATCAGCTGCCTCCTGCGTGCCCCCACCTTGGGAATCAAACCCACAACCCGGGCTTGTGCCCCGACTGGGAATCAAACCATGACCTCCTGGTTCTTAGGTCAAAGCTCAACCATGAGCAAAGCCCGCTGGGCAAGGATTGGTTTTATTGGACCACATCTGGTACCAATTGCCACAGATTGTGCTCCACAAGAAGCAAGCGCTGTGATCAAAAACCACCTGTCGAAGGTAAAGAAAACAAGCAGGGTTGGGCAGAAAGAGTTGTTCTGTGGTGTAGCCTCAGAAGAAGTCAACGAACCCCTCAGGTGCTGGGCTCTTACAGTTATTCCATGTAGGCATACTTCGGAGATATTTCAGGGTTCAGCCCCAGACCACCGAAATATAGTGAGTCATAATCTTTTTGTGGGTGGAGGGTCTTGCCTTATTTGTAAATATGCAACATCTGTGAAGTGCAATGAATTAAAGAGTAATGAAAGGAGGTATGTCTGTACAAGGTTAGAGTGCTGGGCCCTATGCTCCATATTACAAGTGATTTCATGAATAAGTGGAATGAACTTGGGAGTGATGGCTTTCTTCTGCTTAATCAATGCTTTAAAAGAGTGGCAGCTGACAGTTATTTGCTGGAAGTTTCTTAGGAGTTAAAAAAGTAGCCTCTCTACCTTGAAGGGAAAACTGGCAGGATATCAGAGTGCTCCCTGTAATAACTCAGACAAGTTGGACAGGACAGAGGCTCTATGGATATGGAATATCCGGAGGGGAGTCTGTGCTGGGAGTAATGTAAGTTATCTGTGTACATGTGTGAGTAGCTTTATGACTGTGGTAAAACTACTTAGGAAAGGAATATACTCTTCAGAATAAAGGGCCTCAAACCAGGACTCAAGGGTGAATTTGCAAAGGAGATTCCAAAGAGAAGTTTAAAATTATTCTACGTGAATTCAGAGATTTTTCTTCTTAATATTATGTCTCCATTTCCTTGTTGCTATTACCATTCAACTGTTTTGAATTATGTGGGTGGGCATTTAATAATTTGGAACTCACAGCTTTAAAAACAGAATAAAGAAATGTTACATTTATGTGGATGGGGAGGAAAATAAAGTTTCGTTTGGAAAGAACTTGAATAAATTTAGAAGGTAGAAGGATCATTGGAATAGAGAATTAACGTAGTGTATGGTCAGTGACTTGGGATCAGAGTTAGTTCACAAGATCTTTATTCAACTAGGAGAGAAAGACAGAAACAGTGGATTAACAATACTGTGACATAGAGTTTGTAGTTGTAATTGTCATCCTTAAAATGATATATGAATGCAAGCCTTTCAAACTCATTTTGAATCCGGTATCTTTAGAAAAGTGAATTCAGGTCTTATGGAGTTCAGAATGAACTGGAATCACTATTGGTGCTACTTCAGATTTAAGTAAAAATACAAGTGAACAATTCCAGTTTAAAGCATACAAATACATTCTTATTTTACAATATTATGTAACTAGTTTTGGAATTAAGAACGTGATATTCTTATCAGATGAATCAAATAAAGATTTGATGGACATTGTAAAAGGTTGCTTTTAGTTTTTGGTTTGTTTTGCAACATCTGTTATATGTCATATATATATCTTGCATATAGAATTTCTTTTAATTTTATTGTATATTATCTCATATAATATATATTTATTTATATTTGAGATAATTATATATTGGCATGCATTTATATGGATTAATACAGAGTTCTAATTGCTGATATACATTTTATCCAATAGTCTGATATCTGCCTTTCACCCAAGTGTCCTCAATGTTGGGATCTTGAATAACTATAGAACAGTAATATCAAGATTATCCACTCACCTAATTCAGATTTAATCAATATAGCTCACGCTCAGAATATTTGTTAATGCAGAGTATACAATTTCTTAATATCTAAATCAATAGTCAGATTGATGATGCCTATTGGAGATAATTTTGCCTACCACTTATGCTTACATAACCTCCTTTCACATATTTGGACTCTGTTAGCTGTCAATGAACAAAATTCTTTGCAGAATTATTACCTTATAGAAACTAAATATATGGAATAAAAGTGTTTTTCTGCATTATTGATGTTATACTTGTTTATACATAGTAATTATGTATTATTCACCTAAGAGATTGTGTAGAATATAAATACAAATTTCTGTTTTAAACCGAGAAAAGACATATGATTTCACAAGTAATCTAGACATTACTGGGTCATTTTAGATTTACAAATATGATGTTTTAAAAAGCAAAAATAGATAAGAAAAACATTACTTTCTCCTACTTATTTTGTATAACTTCTGATAAGATATATGCTAAGTTTTAATGATCTTATGGAAAAAGTATCTTCTTTAAATAAAAACATGTAACAGGTCTAATCCTCACGTCATATTGATTTTTTCAAAGAAATAGATTATTTTGCTACTGTTGAGCTGAGGCGAAAAGTAGTATATCCAAAAACAATGTAAATTTCACACTGTTCATTTGAATGAAATCTGAGTTTTGTTGTTAACTTCAAGTTGAGAAAAGGCATGGTATTATTATATAAATCAGAATGTTATTTGTTTTTTAAATTTATTTTCTCTTACTGTGGAGGGGCAAGGACCAGACTGCATTCCCCCCATAAGGAGTCGAATTAAGGCCAGGGTGACCTCAGGGCTGGAAGCAGTAAAACCAGGAACTGGTGGTTTTTGTACACAAACACCAGGTACCTAAGGCACACCCAGCTCTGAGGAACCACAGGGTCTTACAAACCACCCCTAGGAAGGACATCTACATTCCAAGCTGCTTGCTTAATCAGAGTTTAGATAAAGAGTAATGCTTAGACAAGTCCTCCTGCACTGAGGATAAAAGGCATTTGCTGCGGAAGTTCAGGGCTCTCGTGCTTCCCTGCTGTGTCAGTGGAACCGGGAGCCCGGACTCGAGTTCGTAATAAAGGCTTCCTACATTTTCCAATTGGCTGTCTGGTGGTCGTCTTTCTCGGGTGGGTTCGAGTCCCACCTGGGTCGCCCCACAACATTACTATTTCTGATTGAGATAAGCTGCTAGAGAAAAAAAAGTAAAAATTAGTCCATATTAAATGTGTTTAATATTGAATTCTGGTGAATTCATAATAGATTTTTTTTTACCTTGACAGATAAACAAATGCTTCAATAAAATATATATCAATAACAGATGTCTGTATAGTGGCAGAGGTTGGTTGCAAACACACACCCAGTGCTGGGGTCAAGGCAAGCAGCAAAGGCTGGGACTATGTACACCCTGGCAGCTGTGGCAGCTTTGGTTGACAGCGTATGTTAGTGTGGCTGCTGGTTCTCACCAGACGTGAACAGCATTGGAGGCCAGTGAATGGAGGTCATGCTGAGAGTGTGCAGTATACCTGGAGGGGCTGGCTGCATGTAATAGTTAGCTGTGGCATTCTCAGCTGGCATCTTGCACTCACATCTTCAGAGGTCTGGCATGATTGCCTGTATGGCTCCTGGTCTCTAGCACAAGAGAGGAGGAAGTTGCTGGAAAAAATTCAGGTGGCTTGTAAGAGCAAACATAAGACTGAGGGGAGGAGTGTGTGTTTGTGAAGAATGGTTAAATCTGCAGGAATCAGGGGGTGATTGTGCTGGCTGTTGGTGCCTTCAGTGAGAAATGCTGCTTGAGTTGTCTGCAGAGCAGACCCTGGGAACTGTGTTATTCCTGCTGCTTGGTTGAAACTGGGAACCCCTCCTGTTCTTCCTCAGACCCCAGCAATAACCATGGGTCCAGTTTTGCTGGTCTCTGGATGAGTGAAAGTGAAGAGGGTTGAGGGGAATTCTCTCTAGCTGGGAAGTTCCCTCTTGGCTCTGAGTGATGCCTGCTTGGATGATGGGATTGATTGATGCAAAAATAAAGCTGTTCTTCCTTCTCTTTTTGTGCAGTTCTTCTCATGTTTTTTGTTCCACTGAGTTGCTTGTGATTTTAAATGGGTTCCAGAGTTTCCCGAGAGCTGGTTTTGTTCATGGTTAGCTGACTAATTGCTGATCTCTGTGCGGGCATGGAGGCTGGGGTTCCTATTCCAAGGTCTTGGTGATTTCATTCCTCTCCTTTTCATAATCACTCCCATCTCATTCCCATTCCCAACCTTTTATCAATCTTGACACCAGATTGATCTATTTTCAACTTCTATAATTGTGTTATATTAAGAAAGTTCTATAAATGGAATAATATTTGGAAATTTATTCAGCATAATTATTTTAAAGATTTATCCAAATTCTGGAACATGTGGACAGTTTGTTCCATTCTATTGTTGAGTAATATGGATGTACTGCAGCTTTTAATTTAGCTCTTCACTCATTTAATTATGTCTAGGGTGTTTTCAGTGTTTGACTATTATAAATAAACTTCTAGGAACATTTGTGTATAGACTTTTGTCTGAACATAAGTTTTCATTTCTCTGGGATATATACTAAGTGTGTGCTTAAATTGAGACAGTAGTAGCTGAAACAACTTCCCCATCAAATAATCATGTAAATCCTTACTGATAAGATAATCTACCTGTTACTGGAATTGCCTGTTTCAGGGCAAAGAGTATCCCAAACCTGAATAATAAAAAAAAAAGGGATGGAAAGGCCAAAGAAAGGGGTAGTCTTCTCACTAGAGGAAGGCTTCCGCTTGGCCCCCCAATATTCCCAAATTAATACTTTTCTAGTCTCTCTTTTCGTTTGCATGTGGTCTCCTCCAGAAACTGAACCCTGAACCAGGAACCCTAAACCACGCAAGATGTGAAAGGGGTTCCCACAATGGATGTATTTCAGGGCATTTATCAATTCACCTCCTGAAGGACATCGATTTCCAATTTCAGTTGAGGCAATTGTAAATGAAGTTGTCATAAACATCATGTACAGGCCTTTGTGTGGGTACAAGTTTTCAACTTCTTTGGATAAATACCAAGAAGTATGATTGCTGAATCATATTGTAAGAATATGTTTTGCTTTGTAAGAAATGGTCAAACTGCTTTAAGAAGTGGCTGTGTCATTTAGCATTTCTATCAACAAAGAGGCAAAGTTCCTCTTGTATCATATGCTCACCAGCATTTGTTATTGTCCCTGTTTTGGATGTCAGCCATTCTAATAGTTGTGCAGGTGTATATTATTCTTGACTTAATTTGCATGACCTAATAATATATGATGTGGAGCATGTTTTCATGTGCATATTTGCTTTATGAATTTTTAATGAGGTATCTGTTAAAGTCTAATCCATTTTTAATCAGGTTGTTTCTTTGCTTACTGTATAATCTATACAATAAAGGGCAATATGCTAATTAGACTGAAAGACCAGACGTCTTCTGGATCTCCTTCCGGACAAAGCCCCAGTGGCTGCAAGGGCTGGCGACATGGGAGAAGTGGTGGCGCAGGAGAGGCAGTGGCGTGGGAGAGACTGCATGGGCTGGTGGTGCAGCACCACGACCCCTTCCACAGGGGCAGCAAGAGAAGGGGCTGCAGGGTCCTGGTCCCAGTGCTACCCTTTCGGCAGAGGCAGGCATAGAGGCAGCAGGACCGGGTCCTGGTGCCACACCTCTGCAGAGGCTGGACAGGGTGCGACCTGCAGTGCCTCAACCTCTCGCAGCCCTTCCCCCAGCTGGCTAGCCCCAGATAATCCCCCACCCAACTAGTGGGTAAAGGGTAGGGTCAATGCTAAGAAGCAAGGGCCCAGGGCCAGCAGCCTCAGTGGCTGACAGTGGCGGCAGAGCCATCAGCGGGGTGATGCGGGCAATGCCTTCCCCTGATTGACCTGGTCAGAGGGAGGCCAGAATATGGCCTAAACCATCAGTAGAACATACTCTGAAGGCTCCCAGATTGTAAGAGGGGGCAGGCCAGGTTGAGGGACACGCCCCTCAGCGTATGAATGTTCATGCACTGGGCCTCTATTTTAAATAACAATGATCAGATGTCTTCTGCAAATATTTTCTCCCACTCTATGGCTTGTCTTCAGTATTAATACTGTCTTTTGTGCAGTGGAAGCTTTTCTTTTTAATCAAGTCATTTCTTTCAAGGATTGCGTCTTTTTAAAAAATGTGTGTTTATTGATTTTAGAGAGAAAGGAAGAGGGAGAGAGGGAGGGAGAGGGAGAGAGAGGGAGAGAGAGGGAGAGAGAGGGAGAGAGAGAGGGAGAGAGAGAGGGAGAGAGAGAGGGAGAGAGAGAGGGAGAGAGAGAGAGAGAGAGAGAGAGAGAGAGAGAGAGAGAGAAACATCGATGATGAAAGAGAATCATTGATTGGCTTCCTCATGCATGCCCCACACTAGGATCAAGTCTGAAACCCAGGCATATGCACTGATCGAGAATGGAATGATGACTTCTGGTTCATAGTTTGACGCTCAACCACAGAGCCACACTGGCCAGCCTCATGGTTTGTGTTTTAAGTGTTAAATGTAAAAGCACATCATCATACCCAAGAACATCTATGTTTTCTCTTATGTTATGGTCTAGGAGTTTATAGTATAGTTTTGCATTTTATGTGTAACTCTATGATCCATTTTGAGTTAAGTTTTGTTTTCATGTGGATGCCCACTTGTTTCAGCCTCATTTTGGGATTTGATTTGCAAATATTCTGTGGAGCTGAACTTTATTTTAATAGACAATTTCTGGTTTTGGTTGAGTGATCTGCATAATTAGTAGTAACTAAATTAAGTAATTATTAATTTCTACTATGCCATTGCTTTAAAAAGATGATTATTAATATTGTATTCTAATTAGGTTAAAACTGCTGATTCTCATAGAATTGAACAATGGTTATCGGAAATTTTACAAAATTTGTCAAGGCCTATAGTGTTAAGTAAAAATAAACAAGTTGTCAAAATTATATCATATGCTTAAACTTTTCATATTAACTATAATTTTTAAATAAATTTTAAATGTATAAGTTTATGATTCTGCTAAAAGAAGTGGGTGTGACCTGCTATTGTATATGTATTTGCTTTTTCATCTTTAGGATTATTTAGAGAACACCTCTGGTGGATCCAAATCCATTTAATTGTGGGCTGGACAAGCCTTAAGTAAGCCATAGATAAATTCATGTTAATTTTGAATTGAGACTAATGTAGATCATTGTGGATTTACTCCACTTTTATATAATCTTTGCTCTAGTAGTACTGTGGTTTATGTTCAAACCTTTTGCTTAGTGCTTATGAGTTAGAACATTAGAGTATCTTTAATGGCTTTTCCGACATTCAACATCTCTCTATCTTTGTCTATCTCTGTTGTTCTACCCTGCCCCAACATAGAAGGTAATGATCTAATATTTTCACTCACTAACTTGATCACAGTTCACTTGGAAACCTTGAAACCAGTGAATTACATATGAAAGACCTATAATACCTATTGCCACCTGCATAGTCAACATATGTCACCTATATAATAGCATTGTTCCAATCTCAGATCGCATTCTCATATCTGTGACAAAATTCAATTCTACTCTGAATATAAAACATTCAGTGCAGTTTTCTAAAAATTTCCAGCTAAAGTTTATCAGACAATAAAATTTCTAAAAGCCAATATTAAAACATATACAATGGAGAAAGAACATACAATCAAATATCACTCTGGGAAATTAAACCTCGAGCTTGCTGTGTATGCCTTTGTTCATAATGAAATAGACCCTATTTAAATAATGCCATGCCTCTATCCACATATTAATCTTTATAAGATGAATGCCTGTTGAGAGCTTTCACTACCACATAATATCATGCTTGCAGTAGCCTTAGGGCAGTGGTCCAAACCACTGCTCCTGAGCCACATGCGGCTCTTGGGCCCCTTGAGTGCGGCTCTTCCTCAAAATAGCACGTGGGTGCGCATATACAGTGCGATTGAAGGAGTATCCTAATTAAGTTAATAACAATGTACCTATCTATATAGTTTAAGTTTAAAAAATTTGGCTCTCAAAAGAAATTTCAATCATTGTACTGTTGACATCTGGCTTTATTGACTAATGAGTTTGCCGACCACTGCCTTCTTCTAATGCAGTGGTTCTCAACCTGTGGGTCGCGACCCCTTTGGGGGTCGAACGACCCTTTCACAGGGGTCACCTAAGACTATTGGGAAACACCTATTTCCCATGGTCTTAGGAAACAACACACCGCTACTCGGTGTAGCAAAATGTAGCAATGTAGTTTACTGTTGTCATATTAAGACTGTTACCCATGCTACACCACGATTCAAGACAAAATTTCATTTATTTATAATTAGAAATAAATATTTCACAATATACAATTACATATTGTTTTTGTGATTAATCACTATGCTTTAATTATGTTCAATTTGTAACAATGAAAATACATCCTGCATATCAGATATTTACATTACAGTTCATAACTAGCAAAATTACAGTTATGAAGTAGCAATGGAAATAATTTTATGGTTGGGGGTCACCACCACATGAGGAGCTGTCCTAAAGGGTTGCAGCATTAGGAAGGTTGAGAATCACTGTTCTAACGCTACTTCTTCAAAATAGACTTGCCCAGACCATGGTATTTTGTGGAAGAGCCACACTCAAGGGGCCAAAGAGCCGCATGTGGGTAGTGTGCCATGGTTTGCCGACCACTGCCTTAGGGAAACACAATTTCCCAACACTTTAATTGATAAAATTTTCTGAGAGTATTTATGTATTAATTGAACATCACATTATACAGTTTAAATGTGTTGTTAAAAGATGCATGTCCTTAATAAAGGAATAATATTCATGGAGGGTGGTAAAGAAGAAAATATAAAAATTGTAATTTAATATTTATAAATCTTGCTGCTTCTATATTTTTAAATATGTTATTAGTGGAAATACCATTATAATATATATTCTACCTTTTAGTTGTAAGGGTGACAAAAAGAAGAGAGACAATGGAAGAACCATATACCTAGGACTAATGTAATAATAAAAGTATAAAAGGTATTTTCATTTAAAGGCTTGAGAATCTGCTCTGTTTTTAAGTTAATATCAGGTAATTAAATTTGAGATCTAATTGTCTAAAATGCAAAAGATAAGAATGGTCTATGTGGAGTTTTTTTTTTTGAAAATGTGCAAGAAACAGATAAAATACATGATTTGGAGATTCTGGAATTATTTAAAAATAGTTATTTACTCATACTTCAATAGTAAGTATTATATTGTGGTGGGGTAAAGTGAAATAAATGAAAATGTTGTCCATTTTAATGCCATTTACTTAGGAATGTATTGTTTACACCTAAAAATAAACCATTGTTTTTCATACACTGATCTCCTCAGGTCACAATGCCATAGCCTGAGGTTGTGTTAGTGAAAGATACTGATGCTGAGGTTTTTAATAGTGTTAGTAAGATGTAGTTTGTGATTTGTTCCTTTTGAAATTGTCTTTTTATTATATCTAAATACTTTACAAAACATGAAAATAACAAGGTTCATTTCCTAAAGAGAACTATTCAGGAATCTAAAACAAATAGGAAGAGTGTTATATAAAATAAAAGACATTTCTGGCCTCATAAATTCACCAGAATCATTTCCTTATTGAAATCACTTAGTTTCAACCTAACCTCATGAATTATAAAGACTTTGGAGGTGTCACAGGTTTTCATGTTACTCTTGCTAAATTTATAATTCTTTGAAACTTGAAAGAATATAGAATAGTTTTAAAACCAGGATAGCAAATAATAATGGTTAGTATATTTAAAAAGTATTTTGTATGTGTTTTATGTCTGAAGCATTTATTTTAAAATTTATTGGATTATTTTGGAAACAAATACTTTGTGGGTCTGTGTCTTTGATGATCTTGCACCTTTTATTTGTTTCTGGGAAAACATATAACCTACTGAACCAGAAACATAACATTATTGTTTATCCTTTTTTAACCTTTGCTACTGCAATCTAGCAGCAAGCCTCTTCCCAACCATAGAATGAATTGCGTGCATCCCAATTGTGGAAAAAAAAAATAGATTGGTTTCTGTTACCTTGAGAGTTTCTTTTCCCTTGCCTCCCAATAATTCATTTTTCTAGAGAAAGTTTTGTTTTTAAATTGTTGTTTATTCTTTATTAGCTTACATTTTCATGGTTAACAGAAATGAAATGGTGCAAACCATTGAAGACAATCAATTGGTTAACAATAAAATTTGCTTTGAAAGTAGGCATGGATTTGCTCATTTTCAGTGGACTTTTGTATGAAGAAATTCCATTCCTGTGTTGTGACTCTATGCAATTTCCACACAGGGAGCCAGGAAAGCCAGCTCACAATCATTTCATTTTTATATTATGTTGAAACATCTAAATTTGCTATTTGTCTGCTTTTGACCTTAAAATTATAGTTTATCTATCTGAAAACAAGATGAATAGGATATTGTTAGGTGAACAAGACATCTCATACTAATTTTACATAATTTCTAAGGAAATTGAAAAGTTGAAAATATTATTTATTTATAATTATATATGTGCCCAGCATCATCAGATCTCCTAAGTATATAGGGCAAATATTAACAAATCTGAAGGGAGACATTGGCAGCAATATAATTGTAGGAGAGTACATACCCTACGTTCAATAATGCATAGAACATCCAGACTGAAAATCCATAAGGAAACATGAGTCTTGGACAACACTATAGACCAAATGGACCTAACAAACATATACAAAGGTTCCCCCAACAACAGAATAATACACATTCTCCTCAGTTATGCATGGAACATTCTTAGGCTAATTCACATATAGGTCACAGGAATTTATTAATACAATAAGATAAACTTTGCTTGACATTTATCTAATTTAACACACCAAGCCTAAATTGTATTTGTTACAGTTATCAACTGATTTTTGGAATTGTATCTTCTGAAAAATTAGAGGCCCGATGTACTAAATTTGTGTAAGAGGAGGCCTGCCTTCTCCTGGGCTGCCAGCACCAGCTTCCCTTTGGCACCTGGGACCCCGGCTTCCCTCTGACATCTGCAGGCCCCTGGGATCTGGGCTTCCCTCACAGTCCCCGGCTTCGTCTGGAAAGTTGTCTGGAAGGATGTCTGATCTAATTAGCATATTGCACTTTTTTATTATAGATTCCAAAATTCATTGGAAAGGGATAGAGAGATAAATTATACATTGAGTAATTTACTGATTCTTAAATGAATATGTCATAGAATTAGATGTAAATTTTATATTAGTTAATGATTAACATTATTAGCCATCACCTGATAATGCTGTACTTTTTACAATTTTTTTTCTGATTTTACACATTATTTTCTACTTATATTTCATAGCACGAAATAGGTTGTGCCCAATAAAGGTCAAGTTGATTATTAGATGTCATGCCAAAAGATTGAATGCATTCTATGCTTGCACATCTATCTATATTTGGTAATTGTGTTCTTTCATATTTACAACTAAGTACTGCCCCTGTTACCATTGCAGATACCTCACTACAAGCGGTGAAGAAGCTCTGTGAGAACACACAACTATTGCCAGGACTCAATTGTTCTTCTAGGACCTTTGTTCCAAATCCATAGAAACATTAGTGATGCATTTTAGAAAGTAATCAGCAAAGCTGAAAATGGTATACATAAGGATTAAAAGGAGAGATGGAAAGGGAATGCATGTGTTTCAAGTACTGTCAGTCTCACCAGTTCAACCTGCCCACTTTTTCTGTATTAAGACTCGGTAGATTACTCCAAAGGGAAGGAAAATGCTATGTGAGAGCCACTGTAAGCAACATTTTTACCTATTAACCACTTATTTGAATTTATAATCCTTCAAAGTTTGGAAACGCGGAGTTATCAAATTAGAAAATCAAAATTAATTTATATGATTATAAAAAATAGTGAATTTTAAATCTGTCTTCAGTATTTGAAGCACATCCCAACTGTTTTTGCTCTGTAGTTGAGCGTCCAGCCATGAACTAAGAGGTCACTGGTTCAATTTTCAGTCCAGGCACATGGTTGGGTTGCGGGCTCTATCCACAGTAGGGGGCATGCATGAGTCAATCAATTGTTGCTCTTTCTCTCCTGATATTTCCATCTCTCTCACTTTCTTTTTCTAAAAATCAATAAAAATATATTTTAAAAAATATCAAAGCACAGATTCCAAAATTAATTGGGATGCATGTAGAAACAAATATATTATGCATCTGTGTCCTTAAGTAATCTTGCTTCTCTGTTATTTCAGTTTCCTGAGGAAACTTAGAATGATGTAATGAGCCAGAACTAATTCCATAAGCAAAATTATTTCATTTACCCTATATTATATATAACCACCAAAATTAATTTAAGAGCTCATGCACTTTACCAATTTTTTTCTTAGAAAATTGTTATATTATTTTAAACAGTAAATGAAATATGTGCAATATATTTAATAAAATGTGTATTTTAATGTGAACAATGAGTAATAAATATGATATGCATGTACTTTTCTTACCTTCATAAAAACACAGCCCAGAATCTACAGGTCTCCATAT
Source organism: Lasiurus cinereus (assembly GCA_011751065.1). Lineage (NCBI taxonomy): Eukaryota > Metazoa > Chordata > Mammalia > Chiroptera > Vespertilionidae > Lasiurus > Lasiurus cinereus. The sequence continues at coordinate 40,053,846 of JAAGEH010000226.1, forward strand.
ATTTCCATTTCTAGAACAGTTTGTGCAAAGTTGTCATGATTTCTTCCTTAGTGTATTGGCAGAATTATTTAAGCTATCTGTTCTGCAGTTTTCATGGGGAAAATATTTTTTAATTATATATACAACTACTTCAGTTGATTTAGGACTACTCAAATATTTTATTTCTTCTCTATTTTTGATATGTTTTATTTTTCAGGTGTTTCAAAAATAAAAGTTGTCAAATTTATGGCCCCTGGAGATTTCATACCTTACTTTTGAATGTCTGAAATATTTGAGGTATCCCCTTTTTGTCAATTTTTCTTTATAAGTTTGTGGATGTTCAGCTGAATTTATACTTAAATATCTTCCCGCATATGACTTTAGTGGTGAATTCTCTCATTTCTGAAAGAACAACATTTTCATACATACTTATTTGCATTTTTTAAAAATTTATCACTTGAAATATCATTCTATTTTTTTTCTGGCTTCTATATTTTGTTGACAAGCCATTAGTTTTATTTTTGCTCCTGTGAAAGGGGGATGTTTTTACCCCCCACACTCCCTAGTTAATTACGAGATTGTTTTAAAAACTTGCTATCTATAATGCAATACAATGCCATCATATTAATATTATGAACAGTGGAATATATTCTATTTTATTATACCAAATATTAATGTGTATTTCTTTATATGTATATAATGTATTACTTTCTATAAATAGTTGCTCAAGACATATAGTACATACTTCATATATTAACATTAGAGTCCCAATGCACAAAATTCATGCAAGAGTAGGCCTTCCTTCCCCTGGCTGCCAGCACTGGCTTCCCTCTGACACCCAGGAGGTCTGGCTTCATTCCTTGCAGTCCTGACTTCATCCAGAAGGTCATCTGGAAGGATGTCCAGAAGGATGCCTGGTCTAATTAGCATATTATGCTATTATTATTATATATTACATATTAATATATTAAAGACTTCTTCCATTTTCCATTGTAGCATGGGTATATGTATGTGTGATAATTTGCTCAGAATTCACCAAATTACTAAAAATTTGTCTCATAAGTCTTACAAAATTCTCATTCCTTATTCAAATGTTTTGACTCATTTTATAAGTCCTTTCTTTCCAGAGCACAAATTATAGATTTAGCACATGCTTTGACAATATCTCTATGTCTTTTAATTTTGGTAGTAGTTTTTATTCTTCTTTGTACTTAAATTCCAGTATTTTCTATCAACCTGCTTTTAACCCTATTCTTTGCAATATCTCAGATTTAATTTAAACCCATTCAGTAAGATCAGAATATTGTTTAAATTCAAGAATACAATATTTACACTTTTTATCTAATTCTCTAATAAAATTACTTATCTTTAATAAATTGTTTATCTTTTCTATATTTATAATAGCCCTTTTTAATTTTACTTACTATTTCTAAGACCTGAACCCCAGTTATTCTACTTCTACTAAATGATGTTTCCCTTAACTTGTTCAATTCCAATATTTAGCAAGCCTCCTAATTTTAATTGGATTTCCAACATTGTGAGTAAATAAATTTAGATGCTTTAAGAGACATTTTTTCCTAAGACTTCGTTTTTTTTCCCTGGCAGGTTGATAAAATAATACTAAATCACTTTTTAAAAAAATATATTGATTTTTTTAAAATATATTTTATTGATTTTTTACAGAAAGGAAGGGAGAGGGATAGAAAGTCAGAAACATCAATGAGAGAGAAACATCGATCAGCCGCCTCCTGCACGCCCCACACTGGAGATGCGCCCGCAACCAAGGTACATGCCCCCGACTGACATCGAACCCGGGACCTTTCAGTCTGCAGGGCAACACTCTATCCACTGAGCTAAACCGATTTCGGCAATACTAAATCACTTTTTGTTGTGGATTGGGAGATAGTTTTTATCTTGGCAATTAATTATGGACTTCCTCCTTATTCTTAATAAACTATGTAAAAACCTTATTTTTCATTACCCTACCTATGTTTCTGGGACTTAAATTCTAAATTCTAGGACCAAACAACTTCCATATCTTCTTGGCATTTTAGCCACGTATCTCCTTTCCAAAGGTAGTCTCCTCTGAACATATTGAGGAATTTGGGGATTTTCAGATAAAGCAAATGATTTATATGCATATATTTAGGCACTGACAAAGTTTCTCAGCTTTCTATAACTCTTCTCAATTTACATAAACTCTGCTCTTTTTAATCACTTCAGTGGGTCTGTGTTTTCTATTTGACTTTCATTCTATGTTCCTATGAAGTGACTGAATCATGCCTCAAGGCAAAGACATCATTCTTTCAAGAATCATGTATCCTTCAGTTTCTGCCTGCTTTATTTACTCTCTAGTGCCTTCAAATATTATTTTTTTTTCAATTTTTGTTTTTGTCAGAAAGGTTAAGTCAAAAGATAAGCTACACCATGATTGGAACTTGAAATTCTCAAAAGCCCCACAATTTATTATATTGGTGTATCATCCAAATGAACAAAAACAACTTAAACTTCCCAAATATGAGGGAATGTAAAATATTTTAGAAAAAAAGACAGTTTAAAAAATTGGGAGGCACTGGACCTGTGTGCATGAGAAGAGACATTGTTTTATGACAAGGCAACAATATAATTTTAAATTAAGCTTGAAAAATAAAGGTTACACGATAAGCTCCATCCCATGAAGAAAAAAATAAAATTCTTCAAATAAGGTCCCTCCAAATTCTATTCAATAACCAATAATGTTTCTGTGGGTTTTTTAGTTTTGTTTCTTTTCATTAAAAATAATCTGAACTTGGAGATTAATTTATCCTATGTTTGTGGTAACTCAATCATAAGCATTTTAACATTACTTGGTAATAGCATAGGAAATAGGCCAGCAGTAGATGGCTGTTTTTTTATGATGTTCTTTATGTAGCAACTCAAAGATTTGCTAATTTTCTTACTAAAAGAAAGAAATATGATATATTATACATTTGGTTTTAGCACCTGGAAAACAAGAACAGTACACTGGATTAGAGATAGTAGAAAATGTAAGGTTGGTGTTTTAAGCCAAACTTAGTAAAATTATTATTCTAAATACAAATAGGTATTTTAAGGATAAATTAGCCTATCTTATCTCAGAATTCTCACATTTCCTTTTATTATAAAATTACATAAAGAAAGGGTGAAATGAAAGATGCTTTTATTGGGGGCAAGTAAAATGAGGTGATTAGGAAAGATGAAGTGTCTTTTCATTAAAATTTCAAATGTATAAAAATAGTTATTTTTCATGATCTCACAAAATTTATGTGGAAAGTTTTATTAAATGATGGTTTGCATCTAATTTTATAATTTTATACAACTTTCACAAACAATAGTGCCTCATTTTATTATTAAATACAGCCACCGATACTTGCATATTGGAAAAGGCTTAAATGATATGTGTATTTGTGTGTGCATGTGTAGACTATCTGGAAGATATAATATTGTCAATTATTTAAGACTAGTCTAGTAAACACACTTTGATAGAGTGTTTTACTGAGATGGTTTAGCCTTTGAAGTTACTTATTCTGAGACATATTCTGTAACTTGTCCTGTGATAAATAGCAAATAAGATATAGCTTTTGTAATGCAAGTCAGGTTTTTCTTCCTGTAAAATCTTTCCGGTTTTCAATACATTAAAACTAGACTTCTTGCAGTAACACATCATGCAATCACACCAAAAAATGCCTAATCCAATTTCATGGTTCATAGTAAATGTTTAATTAATTCTTGTAAGTTAAACTGACTGCATTATCAAATCCAAGCCAATCCACACCATGATCAGAATAAAATACAACTTTCTAACCCATAAGTAATAGATTATAGCAATTTTTAGCCTTTGATTTAGGGTTAGTTACATTTCTTTTTAAAATTATTGGGCTTATTGGGGTGAGATTGGTTAATAAAATTATAGAATTTTACACCTAAAACCTATATAATACATCATCTGTATATTTTATTGTATGTTCACAACCCAAAGTCAAGTCTCCTATCACTGTTACCTGTCTCCCCTCCCTTTCTCCCTCTCCCACTTTACCTATCTCTACCTCCTGCAATGCTCCTTTCACTCTGGTAATCACCATACACTTGTCTGTGTCCACAATTTTGTTTTTCTTAATTCCTTTACTTTTCTCACCCATCCTCCAAACACCCTCCCCTCTGATAACTGTTAACCTGTTCTCTTATCTATAAATCTATTTATATTTTACTTGCTGTTTTGTTCATTAGATTCCACATATAAGTGAAATGTATGGTACTTGTCTTTATCTTATTTCACTTATCATAATACATGCCATGTAATCACAAAGGGAAAGATTTCTTTCTTTTTTATAGCCAACTAGTCTTCCATCGTATAAATGTCCCACACATTTTAATAGAATGAGATCGTTTAGCCTTTTAAGTAATTTTTTTATCCACTCATTTACCGATGGACACTTGGGCTGCTTCCAGATCTTGGCAAGTATAAATAATGCTGCAGTGAACATAGGGGTGCATATATTCTTTTGAATTAGTATTTCAGGTTTCTATGGATAAATTTCAAGAAGTGGAATCACTGGATCATAAAGCAGTTCCATTTTTAATTTTCAGAGATAACGCCATACTGCTTTCCACAGAGGCTGCACCAATTTGCATTCCCATCAACAGTGTATGAGAGAGTTCCTTTTTTTTCATATCCTCTTTAACATTAATTTGTTGGTTTATTGATAATGGCTATTCTAAAAGACATGAGGAGATATCTCACTGTTGTTTCAATTTCCATTTCTCTGATGATTAGTAACATTAAGCATCTTTTCATATATCTACTGGCCATCTGTATGTCCTCATTGGAGAAGTATCTTTTCAGATCCTTGGCCCATTTTTTTTTTAAATTTGATCGTTTGCTTTATTGGTGTTGAGTTATATAAGTTCTTTATAAATTTTATCAAAGGAATCATTGCTGAATATGTTTCCAATTTAATTGGTTCTCTTTTAATATTTTAAAATTTCATATGTTTTATTACTAGCTTATTACCTAGGATTAGTCTTTCTCTGTGTGTGTGTGTTTTTTTTTTCCTTTATTGATTAAGGTATTACAAATGTGTCCTTATCCCCCATTGTTCCCCCACCCCCCACTCATGCCCTCACCCCATGGTGTCTGTATTCATTGATTATGCTTATGTGCATGCATACGAGTCCTTTGGTTGATCTCTCTCCCTTAGCCCTGTCCTCCCCTGTTTTCCCTCTGAGGTTTGAGTATCTGATCCATAATTCTCTGTCTCTAGATCTACTTTTGTTCATCAGTTTATGTTGTTCATTATAATCCACAAGTGAGTGAAATCATGTAATATTTATCTTTCTTTGACTGACTTATTTCACTTAGCATAATGCTCCCCAGCTCCATACATGTTATTACAAATGGTAGGAGTTCCTTCCTTTTAACAACAGCATAGTATTCCATTGTGTGGATGTGGCAATGTTTTTTTTTGTTTTTAATTTTTTATTAATTTTTATTAATTTTTTATACATATCTTCCCATTGCCCCACTCCCTCCCAGGCATACCCCGACCCCCCAGTGTCTGTGATCATTGGTTATGCTTATATGCATGCATACAAGTCCTTTGATTGATCACTTATCTACCTCACCTAACTTTAATCTTTCTGCTGTAATTTCACAGTCTGTTTGATGCTTTATGATTTTTGTCCTCCTTAGAATGATCAGTCTACTCCCTTTCTGTGCTCCTGATTCTATTATATTCACCAGTTTATTCTGTTGATCAAATTTTTAATTCACTTAATTTTTTAGATTCACTTGTTGATAGATATGTATTTGTTGTTCATAATTTTTTGTCTTTTACCTTTTTCTTCTTCCTCTTCTAAAAGAGTACTTTTCAGCATTTCATATAATACTGGTTTAGAGTTGATGAACTCCTTTAGTTTTTCTTCTCTGTGAAGGTCTTTCTCTGCCCTTCAATTCTGAATGATAGCTTTGCTGGATAGATTATTCTTGGTTGTAGGTTCTTGCTGTTCATCACGTTGAATATTTCTTGCCACTCCCATCTGGCCTGCATCGTTTCTGTTGAGAAATCAGCTGACAGTCGTATGGGTGCTCCCTTGTAGGTAATGAACTGTTTTTCTCTTGCTGCTTTTAATATTCTCTCTTTCTCTTTTGCTCTTGGTATTTTAATTATGATGTGTCTTGGTGTGGTCCTCTTTGGATTCCTTTTATTTGGGGTTTTGTGTGCTTCCTGGACTTGTAAGTCTATTTCTTTTACCAGATGTGGGAAGTTTTCAGTCATTATTTCTTTAAATAGGTTTTCAGTATCTTGCTCTCTCTCTTCTTCTGGCACCCCCACAATTCTGATATTGGTACGCTTGAAGCTGTCCCAGAGGCTCCTTACATTATCTTCACATTTTTGGATTCTTTTCTCTTCTTGCTTTTCCAGTTTAATGTTTTCTGCTTCTTTATATTTCAAATTTTTGACTTGATCCTTGCCTTTCTCTAGTCTGCTGTTAGGACTCTGTATAATAGTTTTTATTTCAGTCAGTGTATGTTTAATTTCTAGTTGGTCTTTTTTTTTATCTTTAGTTGGACCTTTTTCATCTCCTCTTGGGTCTCACTAAATTTATCCATCTTTTCTAGCATATTCTTGAAAAACCTTATAAGCGTGGTTTTGAACTCTATATCCAGTCGTTTTTTTTCCTCCATTTCTTTTGTTTGTGATCCCTTCCCTTGTCTCGGCATTTTCACTATGCTGGGGGAAAACTTCTGTGTTGAATTCAGCTTTATGATACCAGACACAAAGCCTCAGAAGCCTCTGTTGATCTTGGGAGGGGTGGAGTCTCAGGGCTTAAGGGACCGCCTTGCCTTCCAGTCGGCCCCGCCCTCCACAGCCCCTGAGTCTCACGTGACTGGGTAATGGCTGGAGTGGTCCTTGTGCACGCACCCGCAGTGCCTCTAACCGCTGCCTTTCCAGCTCCACTGCGCACCAGGACCACACGAGTCTAGGTCTCCAGGGTTTCATCCGAAACAGGGGCTTAGTGGACTCAGAAGTGGAACAGTTGGGAGGGTCTGTCTCCCGCCCACTCGCAAAAGCCAGGGGCTCAATCAGCAATCTGTCCTGCACGCAGTGCCGTGCGCACCACCAGGCCTTTGATCTTTTGCGGCTCCCCTAAATTTCGGTGCACTTCTCCCTTTTCACAGTCCAAACTCCCCCCGTATGAGTTTCAGCTGGATCTGGGGTTTAGTGTCGTAGGATAAGGAGTTCAATGCCTTTGAGAGTCTCCGTCTCCCTCCCGCCAGAGAAAGCCAGCCAGGTACTCCGGCACCCACTCTCTCCTCGCTTGCGTCTCTGTACCTCAGCTTTTTGCAGCTCCTCTGGGTTTCCGTGAGCCCCTCTCTTTCCCTCTAGTTGTAGAACTTCCACTCAGCCAGCTTTCCTGTGGTTTTGGATGATGTCCGTTCTGTCTTTTAGTTGTAGTTTTGAAATTGTTGTGCGAGGCGGCAGTGTAGGTGTTTACCTATGCCGCCATCTTGGATTCCCCATCGGCAATGTTTTTTAATCCACTCATCTGCTGATGAGCACTTAAGCTGCTTCCAAATCTTAGCTATTGTATTACAAGAAATGTCTGAGATTTTACTATCTATGTTTTCTTCTTTTATTTTTAAGATTTTGAGGCTAACATTTAAGCCTTTAATCCATATTGAGTTTACTCTTGTGTATGGTGAGTGGCCTCCTTTCATTATAATTACATGTTTTTATCCAATGCCATTTATTGAATAGACTATCTTTATCCCTTTGTATGTTCTTGCCTCTTTTGTGAAATATTTATTGACCGTAAGATGTGGGTTTATTTCTGGGCTCTGTATTTTGATCCATTGACCTATATGTTGTTTTATCATGCCATTGCCATGCTGTTTTGATTACTATGGCCTTGTAGCATATTTTGATACCAGATAGCATTATTTCTCCAACGTTTTTTCTTATTTCTCAGGATGATTTGCTATTTGGGGTCTTTTGTGGTTCCATATAATTTTTTTTGAATATTTGTTTTAGTTTTCTGAAATATACCATTGTTATCTTGTTAAGATTTGTGTTGAATATAGAGATTGCTTTGAGTTATATGAACATTCCATTACTTTTATAGTCTTCAATTTCTTTCTTCAGTGTCTTATAATTTTTAATACAAATCTTTTATATCCTTGCTTGAATCTATTCCTATTTTTTGAACTATTGCAAATGAGATTTTTTTTTAGTTTCCTTTTCTAATAGTTCATTATTAGTTTATAAAAAATGCAACCAATTTCTGAATATTTATTTTGATTCAGTATTACTCAATTCATTTATCAGTTCTAGTAGCTTTTTGGTGGAATCTTTAGAGCATTCTATATACAGTATAATGTCATCTTCAAATAATGACAGTTTTCCTTCTTTCTTTCTAATTTGGATGCATTTTATTTATTATTCTTGTCTTATTGCTGTAGCTATGAGTTACAGTACTATATCAAATAAGAGTGGTGAAAGCAGATATATCTGTCCTGCTCCCAATCTTAAGGGAAACACTTGTAGTTTTTGCCCATTGAGTATAATGTTGGCTATATAAGGGTTTGTCATATATGGCTTTTATTACATTGAGGTATGTTCCTTCTATTCCTACTTTGCTGGGAGTTTTTATAATAAACTACTGGCCTGGTGCATAAAATTCATGTATGGGGAGGGGGGGTGTCCCTCAGCCCAGCCTACAACCTCTCCAATCTGGGACCCCTTGGGGGATGTCCAACTCCTGGTAGGGATTGGGCTTAAATAAGCAGTCAGACATCCCTTTCTCAATCTGGGACCACTGGCTCCTAACCGCTTGCTTTCCTGCCTGCCTGCCTGCCATCTGCCTGATTGCCCCTAACTGCTTCTGCCTGCCTGTCTAATCACTCCCTAACCACTCCCCTGCTGGCCTGATTGATGCCTAACTGCTCCCCTGCTGGCCTGCTTGCTCCCAACTACTCTTCCCTGCTTGCTCCCAATTACCTTCCCCTGCTTGCCCCCAACTTCCCTCCCCTGCCAGCCCGATTGTCCCCAAATGCCCTTCCCTGCCAGCCTGATCACCCACAACTGCCCTCCCCTACTGTGACCTGCCTCTTCCGCTTGGACCCACCTCCTCCACACAAGGCAGCAGAAATGCCAGGACCAGCCTCCTCTGCACCATGTGGAGCCACGGGACCCCGAGGCCTCACTGTGCAGAGTGACTGCAGGGCCTGGCCTCCTCTGTGCATGTGGTCATCTTGTGGCAGCCATCTTGTGGTGGCCGTCTTGTGACAATGTCACACACAAGGGCCACCTATGCTTTTATTAGTATAAATGATTGCTTAATTTTATCATGGATAGGAATAATTAAAATTTTGGTACAGCCACTTTAATAATACTAAATTGCCCTCACCTGGTTTCCCAAACCAGGAAAATTTAACTTACCAGAGAAATTATTATTATCCCTTTTGTAAAATAAAGGCCTAAAACTAAGAGTGGTTAACTTCTTAACAAAATTTTGCCTTGTGATTGATTAGGTGGATTTTTATTTAGGTTGTAGTCTCTCTGAATCCAATATCTGGGTACATCTTGTATTGTTTAATAACTTGAAACTGAAGAAAAAATAAGAATTGCACACAAAGTTAGAGAAAATGTTAGCTTGCTGTGTTGAAAATATTGTGCTGTCTTTAGATAGAAAGCAATGTGTATCTCTTCATATGTGAAAAAAGAAACATGTCTGAAGCATTAAACCTCTATGTCAACAGAAATAAAAAATTTTTATATCCCAAAGATGCTTATTTTCATTGATGTCCACAACTGCTTTGCAGAATTACCCCAGAGTTCTATACATGTTTTATCTTTCCTTTTCTCCTTTTCCTGTTTTTAAGCACAGCATCATCAATTTTATGAGTAAAGGTAAAACAGTCTCCTTAAATTGTATTATTTAAAAAATTCCCCATTATTGCAAATAATACATTACAACTTGCTAGAAAACTATAGAGACAGTTCCAAAAGTAGTGTTGATATGTGCAACTGTGCTATAATATTTAATAAAAAAGAAAAAATTAGCATTAGTTTTCCACATATTAAAATGCAGTATTTAGTACTATTAATGATAACCTATTTATAATCAGCATAAAATTTCATATTTTCTTCTATTGTAAAACATATTCATTACTACAGACTGATCACATTAAAAATATATATATCTCAGTCAGTTTGAAAGTCAGAAAAAAATCTATGTGAGCATGTGCTTTGGAATACCAGTATATGTATGCATGTTTATTTATCTACCTGAATGTGTAAATGTATACAAAGTGTTTGTGAGGAAACAAATATATACATATACTATACATATAATATTATTAAAAGTTTGAAAATACCTGAGATCAGTCAGTAAGATATGGGGGGGGAGGAAGAATCAATTTTATAATTAGATTACTTCAATTTAAAAGTCATAATTTTGTAGTTTGATAATAATATAACTTTTGCAAGTTACCTAATAAACTACTGAGTTATTATATTTGTCAGAGTATTGCTATACAAATCAAATAATTATTATATGCAAATTATGTTATGTGTACAATAAAGTTCCTTGAAAATAAAAGTTAATGATCTTGAAGACTAGTTGTAACATACAGTTGTTTTCCAGTCACTATACTCCTTAAGGCCTTACTTGACTTTGCAATTTTCAAGCTAGAAGGTTAGCATAGCTGTTTATTCTATACACAGCTAAGATATTCTCTAGCCAGCAGACAGAATTAGTGGCAGCTGGTGTCCAGGCAGTCCGTTATACTACTGTTTTAATAAGCAGGATTTAAGCTACAAAGGATTGACCGATAGGGAAAGAGTAAACATTTTCTTACATTCTGGCTGACAGGATGGCAGAATGTTTCTGAATTTTTATGAGTGCTTAACTCATAAATGATAGATGAAATCTGAAGAAATAGCAGATTTAATGCTTTCAGTAAAAGTCTCTTATTTAGATTAGATAGATAGGTAGGTAGGTAGATAGATAACAGATAGAATGTTTTGTCAATAATTTTACTCCCATTATCATGAATTGTTCTTGCAGGATTTCTGGAAGAGGAAGCTATTTTTAGGAACCATTTTCATTTTTCTGATGGAGTAATAAAAGCATTGAGAATTTTAGGGAACATTCCCAGAGTTTACCACCAGCTGATAATGATGTTGCAATAATTTTTCTCACATGGGTTAAGTATCATTTCTGCTCAAAATAAAGCAAAATAAGTATTTGTAATAGAATCCTGAATGAGGTATTCAATTACTTCCCAAAAGACAATCTAAAGAAAAAAGAATATTTTAATAGTAAGATACCAAGCCAATAAGCACAAGATAAGAGATTCAGCTTCTCTCACCCAAGCTCTAGTCCTCATGGAAAGTACCCAGGAGGTCCTGGTGCAATAAATGGTAGTGCTTCCTCATAAAGCGAACCACACTGATTTATAATCTCTTCTAAAGCTTAAGCATCTAGATTAAAACCAAACATAGAGCAAAGAAAGGGCAAAAAGAAAATGCTTTCATTCTGTAATGCTAACAATATTACTTTATCTGAGTTTTCTGAAAATACCTTTTTCAAAAATGTTGGCTAAGCTTAACTAGGTAATGTATTCACAAAGGCAGCAATACTGATGTAATTGTTGATGTCAGAATAGTAAACAAAATTGATATTATATTATGTTTTCATTAGGAAAATAAAATTATGCTTCCCTAATTACCTCACTGCCCATTTACATGTCTTCTTTCTAAGTGGCTGTATCAATTGTAGAACTTAATGGGTGCAGAGTGTTAGCTACCTGCTGCTTTCATTTAATCCCCAGCAAACACAGAAATTTACAAACCTAAATAATCTGAGACTTAGGGCCCTGATATTCAACTCACAGGAGCAGGGAAATTTAATAATATTAATATTTTTAGAAGTGCTCTAAGCCACACTGTAATTAGTTAACAACGACAGTTATTGTGTAATGAAGGGGAAAATTACTTTTATTGAATTAGTTGATATTTTTTTTCCTTATTATAGCACTGCAGGTGTTTATATCTGCAGATTGCATTGGTAAGGTAATTAGGTCCAGCAAGTGTGTGAATTATATTAGGGTAAATTAGTGTATCTCCAGATAGGAATTTAATGAAGTGGAAATGTTCCTTCCCAGGTTATGCACACGAGTCATCAAAGCTTGCATTGACCACTTAATATGATATTAGGGAATGAGTTCAACTTAGGAAGAATTGCCCGAGGAAAAATTTCATTCTTTAAGAGACTTTTTCTTTTAGGAAACATAAATCAAAGTGATGAATGGTGCAAATTTCCAATATTCTTCCATCATCCAGTCACTTTAATCTGATAATCTGTCTCTGAACATCATCCAGTGGATTCAGACACACATTGATTCGGTATGTATTCAGGAAAAATAGTCAACGAGTTATCTTTTAGATCTTGTTACTTCAGCTCCAAGAGACATTTAGTCAGTTGTCCTAGAAGCTAAACAAGATAGAAAACATCTCAGTGACTGTGCCTAAACATTTTCACAAACACAAAAATAACACTATATTGACTTCTTTAACAATCAGTCTACTTTACTAGTATAAAATAAAAGTTTATATTTTCCCTTATGTCATATAAAACATATATTAATCATTTCCAATTTCCTTGCCTATCTGGACAATAAGATCTAAATTATATGTTTATTTAAAGTTGCCTTAAAAACATTTTTCAACAAATTAAGATCACAGGCAGTACAAGAATCATTGACATTAACACAAAATTCAACATATAGACACTGCATTCATAATCCTAAGGTGGGTTGAAACAATCTTTTGATCCATGTGTGTCCATGTTCTGTATTCTAAGCTAATAAAGGAAAACTGGAACATCAATATAATTGCATTTGTTGGCCCTATGAAAACCTTTTACAAACCTTTTGTTCAAACTAGAATTATTATACTAACTTGAATGTCCTCATGCAAAGATCAATAATTTAGGGAAGCTACCAATTAAATGATGCTAAAAAATATATTCTAACAAGACAAAATTTAAACAAAGCAACAGGTTACACGTTGTGAGACATCTTTATATTTTTAGAGGAGGGTTAAGTCTCTAGTAAAATCAAAGGGAAACATAAAAGAAAGTTGCTCATTAGGACTGCATAATGCTCACACTTGAAAGCCTAAGGTGAATTTTCTCTGGATGCTTGAAGAGATCATTGAAAAATGAATGTCTACTAAATAATAAAATCAATTAGAAATGGCCTGGTGAAAGGTTAAAACTCATTAGAGCATAATATATTTTTCTTTTTTTGCTAGTATTTATTTGAGGATTTTTGGTACCTCATCAACAATGTGAACTGGATCAAAATAAAATTATGAACTTGAAGCTAACATAAATATAAGGAATTGACAGTATGTGTGGGATTATGCATCTGCCTGCGTGTGTGTGTGTGTGTGTGTGTGTGTGTGTGTGTGTGTTTAAAAAGTGCTTTCATAATCATTTCATTTTATATACTCAGCAACTCTTGGAGGTAAATGAATTATATTTTAAAATTAAAAATCAAGAAAATTGCAACATAGTGATGAAGTGATATATCTAAGGCTATGAGATGGGTGGGGGTTAAATGAAATAAACAGGCATTTGTTTTTAGATCTAAATCAGTGGACGTCTTGGAAATAATATATTCTAATGACAAAATTTAAAATTCTGTTTTTATAACTTTTTAAAATTCTTGTTTCTATGCAAATGCTAAAAGAAGAAACTGGGATTCAGAGTTTAAGAAAAAAAATCTAATTCTATTTTTTTCTACTGTTACCAATCATGGTCTGATAAATTCTTTTTACAATTTTTTTTAATTAGTCTCATTTTTTATTTGAAAAAGAGAAAGGAAAGTATGTAACAATATTACTTTAGAGTATTAAACTGCTTTAAGTGTAGGAAAAGTGATAATTCCCCTGTGCAGACAAAACGTTGAATGTAGTGAAGCATCCATCTTATATAAAAACTGCTGTTTGAAAATGTAGCTTCTGTAAATGCTTGCTTGCTTAACTGATAAGGAAAATAAGACTACTCCCACTTCAGAGAGGCCATTTAACCTTCCATGGACAAAGTTATCAATGCTGGCACCAGGCCAGGCCTTTGGTTGCGGTCTCAAGGCCCCAGCACATAGGGGCTCTTTAAGAACTTGCAAAAGGGTCTGGAAACACCCCATATTTAGGAGACATAGAAGGTAAAAACATACAAGTAGGGAAAATTCCTCCATATTGGAGTCCAGAATTTGAGAGACATTTTCCTCTGGACTCATGTGTAATAAATGTAATTCCATCTCTCTAAGTATTGCTTGGTTCATCTCTGATTTTCTATAATAGTAGGACCTACTTAAGCATATATTTTAGTTTTCTCCTTTATGGTTCCAAAATAAAATTATGGATTTGAAGCTACCATAAACATTAAGGAACTGACAGTGGGATTATGCATCTGCCTGTGTGTGTGTGTGTGTGTGTGTGTGTGTGTGTGTGTTACATTAAAAAGTACTTTCATAATCATTATCTCATTTTATATATGGAGGTAAATGGATTATATTTTAAAATTGGAAATCAAGAAAATTGCAACATAGTGATTAAGTGATATATCTAAGACTATGAGATGGGTGGGGGTTAAATGAAATAAACAGGCATTTGTTTTTCTAAATTAGTGGACGTCTATCACAATTGCAATACTTTCTTATTATGTCTTTGTCTGGTTTTGTTATGAGGATAATGTTGGCCTCATATAATGAGATAGGATCCCCCTGTTTCTATCTTCTAAATGAAATTGTAGAGAATATGTATAATTTCTTCCATAAATGTATGGTAGAATTCAGCAGTGAATCCATTTAGGTTTGGTACTTTATGGTATTAACTGCTGATTCATATTTTTCAGTAGATATAGACCTATTCAGATTGTCTACATCAGTGGTTGGCAAACTGTGGCTCGTGAGCCATATGCGGCTCTTTGGCCCCTGAGTTTGGCTCTTTCACAAAATATCATCGCCTGGGGGAGTCTATTTTGAAGAAGTGGCATTAGAATAAGTTTAAATTTAAAAAATTTGGTTCTCAAAAGAAATTTCAATCGGTGTACTCTTGATATTTGGCTCTGTTGACTAAGTTTGCTGACCACTGGCCTAGGTCTATCCACATTGTTGCAGATGGCGAGATTTCATTTTTTTTTTTTTTAGTCTGAGTCATACCCTATTGTATAAAGGCACCACTTCTTCATAATCTATTCATCTAGTGATGGATAATTTTGTTGCTTTCATATCTTGGCTATTGTACCTAATGCTGCAAGGAACATATGGATGCATATGTCTGTTGGATTTAGTGTCTGGGCTATTCTTGGGTAAATACCTAGAAGTAGAATTGCTGGATCCTTTTTTGTCTTGTTACAGTCTTTGTTTTAAAGTATATTTTGTTTGGTATAAATATTGCTACCCAAATTTATCTGTTATGTTTTAATGTTCATGAAATGTCTTTTTCTGTTCCCTTTACTTTCAGTCTGTGTGTGTTTTTATCTGAAGTGGGTCTCTTGTAGAAAGCAGATGTGAGTATCTTATTTTGTTATCCATTCAGCAACTGTATATCTTTTCTTTTTGTACCCTTGAACTTTATTTTTTTAAATTTATTTGTTTATTATTTTTCCCCTTATTGGCCCTCCCCACCCCCCCCATACATCCCCTCATCCATCCTCCTCTCCACACCCCTCTGCCTTCCCCCATTGCCCTGTATCCACTGGCTATCCCAACACACACATGCGTACAATTCCTTCGATTGATCTCCTATAGGCCTCTCCTCCCCAACTTCCCCTGCCTTCCCACTGTAGCATGACAGTCTGTTCATTGCTTCTTTGCCTCTGCGTCTGCTTCTCCCCTTCCCCCTGATTCTTGTCTTTAAAAACATCTTTCCCCTGTAGGCTAGAAATAACCCACCAGAGCAAAAGAAAAATGATTGAGTCTCAATTTCAATGTCCAATAGATTTGAGAGCCAGTTTCAATGTCAGACAGTTCCTTATGTGTACATGTCATCAATGGTATCTGGATACTGGAAAAATGGTGGCGATGCCGGTCCGACCCTCTCTGGTTTGGTCCTGGGCATCCTGTAGCGATGCTCAGCTGCTAACTGCTCACATGGCAAGGCATCGTCTTTGTCTTCCATCTGTGGACTGTTTCTCCTCTTGCCTTTGTGTTTGGCTCAGATCTGTCAGTTCCTCTCTGTTGCAGGAGTCCACTTGGTCTTGGAGTTGTTTTCTGAAAGTATATAAACATATTCTCGACCAAGAGTTAATAAAGGAATCTTTTCTATAAAATTGACTTGGGGTCCTTTTTATTTTTGCCTACCCGCTTTTCCTTTGGCTTATGTGTGTTTTTCATGGGTGTCTTGCTATTAGCATTATAAATGGAAATTAATTTTCTAAAGTGAAAATTTTTTAATGTAATTTACTTACCAGATATTTTTCCTTACATGCTATTATTCTACTCCCCCCCTTTTTTTTTGATTAATGGAAAAATGTGGTAAAATTTTTTAATGCAATCTTGATAACTTTAAATTTTAACTTTTTGTACACAAATATGCCTGTTTTCTATTCATTACATATTAAGTAATTTTACCATGAGATGAACTATTAATAGAAATTTTAATTAATGCTTTAGAAACAGCTTTTTATCCAGTACACTTAAATTTTCTTGGGTGTTCGCATTCAGCAACTGTATATCTTTTATCATTTTATTCTTTCTATTGTCATTTATCCCCCTATACACTCTTCTACTTCCACCTACCCTCCTCTACCTCCCTGGAAATTACTACTCTGTTTTCCATGTCAGAAATTTCTTTCTTTCTTTTTTTTATTTTTCTCTCAATCTCTCCACTGTCCTAGCCATGTCCTAGCCAACAGCTATCAACCGGCTCTCTATCTGTGAGTCTGTCCCTATTTTGCTTGTTAGTTCATTTTATTTATTAGATTCTTCACATGGATGAAATAATATGATAGTTGTCTTTCTCTGATTGGCTTATTTCACTTAGCATAATGATCCATGCTGTCACAAAGGGTAAGAGATCCTTCTTTTTGATGGCTGAGTAGCATTCCATTGTGTACATGTAAGACTCATTTTTACTCACCTATTGATGGGCAATTAAGTTTCTTCCAAATCTTGGCTATTATAAATAAGGCTACAATTAACATAGGGGTGGATAAATTCTTTCAAATAGGTGTTTCAAGTTTCTTTGGATATATTAATGGAATCACTGGGTCAAAAGGCAGTTCTATTTTTAATGTTCTTTTAAAAAATATATTTTGTTGATTTTTTACAGAGAGGAAGGGAGAGGGATAGAGCTAGAAACATCAATGAGAGAGAAACATCAATTAGCTGCCTCTTGCACACCTCCTACTGGGGATGTGCCTGCAACCAAGGTACATGCCCTTGAATGGAATCAAAACTGGGACCTTTCAGTTCACAGGCTGATTCTCTATCCACTGAGCAATACCATCCAGGGCTATAATTTCCTTTCTTTATCTGCTAAAAAATAGATAAGGAAATTAATGTTACCAGTAGAGTGGTAAAAAATATTATTTAACTCCTAGAATTGTTACCAGAGACTGGAGCCAGTCTGCCCACGCTGGCCAGTAGCATGTGGGTTTTCGACTTTGTGCAGGAAAGATTTCACAATGTGAGTCCAGGTAATTGTGAAAGGATGTTTGTTAAAGCTGGGGACAGTGAAACAAAAAAGTGCTAAAAGTATAAGAAGCAACAAGAGTGAGCCTAGGTGGGGCTGCTTTGGCTGCCTAGAAATATTATAGGGAAGAAATGTGCCACACTGGGCTGCATGAACTCATGGAGAAGCAAAAATCACAGTGACAGAGTGAGCCAAAGTGGGACTGCTGCTAACTCACAAAAAAAGGTCTCTGGAGAGGGTCTTACAGAATATTCATTAGCTTTCCACCCAATTCATCAAAATATGCATACACAGTGGTTGGGGGTTATTTTCTGGTTAGTTTTATTTTCAAAGAACATCATTAAAGAGGAACTGGGACCAAGGCAGTTCTGTCCTGGGAAGTTCTGGTGTTTGTAAACCACTTGCTCCTAAATATTCTTGGTTAGGGAAGATAAAACCTTGTGATTATGAATGGCAATAAATTTCTCATAATTTTTGGCCTTGTTTAATTATTTTGTCTCAGTTTCCCTTATTCCACTTGCCAGGGAATTTTCCTAGTTTCCTACCATCCTGCCTCAGAATAACCCTGAGTTTATGGAATTTAAATGAATAAATCTATGTACAACATTTATGACAGATCTTGGCATATTGAAATACTTAGTATTAGATAGTATTGCTATTTTTTAAAAAATATATTTTATATGTAATTCCCTCAACTTATCCTGAACTAGTAGAAACATTAATGTCAGGATATAGGAATTTATAAACACCTTACCTCTGAAACCAATAATTTGTATGAACTTAAATGCATAGCTTTTATAAAATACCAGTGATCCAGTGCACAGATTTGTGCACATTGAAAGAAAATTAATTGAAAGGTGGCCAGCAGGGCAGGACTGGATGAGATGGGCTAGACATGCCCTGAGCCAACCTCCTGTGGTCTCTCCCCAGTATCTGTGGAGTGAGCAGGATCCTTCTGGCAGGTGTGGTCCCTTGGCTAGCCCTGCAGGGATTGGACCTAAACCAACTCTCCAACATCCCCTGAGGGGTCCCAGAGTGTGAGAGGGCACTCTACAGAGTTGCTGTGGTACAGGGTGTGGGATGCAAATGCAAGTGTGCAATAAACCAGATTCAGAGCCAACAATACCCCAGCAATAACATAACCTATGGCCAAAGGTGGAATCGTACAGCCTCACAAGGAATTGAGCTCCCTCCTCTCTGGTTTCAGCGTTCATCACCAAGAACCGCTGCTGCCAAGATACTGCAGCTGGGCAGCTTCTGAATTAAGTGTCTTCCCCCTGGTGGTCAGTGTGCATCAAAGCGACTGGTGGGATGGACAGAGAGACATTTAGCATATTAGCCTTATATATATATATATAGACTAGAGGCCCAGTGCACAAATTCATGCATGTGTGGGGTCTCTCAGTCTGGCCAGTGATCGAGGTCAATTGGGGTTGGCCAGCCAAGGGGAGGGACTGCGGGAAGTTGGCTTTGGGAGCACATTGACCACCAGGGGGCAGCTCCTTCATTGAGTGTCTGCCCCCTGGTAGTCAGTGTGAATCATAGTGACCATTTGTTTGGTCGACTGGTAGTAATGGTCACTTAGGCTTTTATATATATAGACTAGAGGCCCGATGCACAACATTTCTGCAAGAGTAGGCCTTCCTTCCCCCAGCTGCCAGCACCAGCTTCCCTCTAGCATCCAGGACCTGGGTTTCCCTTGCATGCAGTCCTGGCTTTGTCCGGAAGGTGGTCCAGGGAGACATCTATTCCAATTAGCATATCATACTTTTATTATTATAGCTAATAAAAACTAAATCATCAGTGTGAGTGCAATGTATAAAAAAGTGAGTAATGTTACCCTTAATCTCCTCCACAACAGTAGACACTCAATACTCAGGGATTTTCTTTTGAGTTGGATGAGATTGGAGATGATGTGCTGTTTGACACCTACCACATCTAAGATTTAAAGAGATTTTTTAAAATATATTTTATTGATTTTTTTTAAAGAGACAAAGGGAGATGTATAGAGGGAAACATTGATGAGAGAGAAACACCGATCAGTTGCCTCATGCACACCTCCTACTGGGGATGTGCCCACAACCAAGATACATGCCCTTGACCGGAATTGAATTTGGGACCCCTCAGTCCACAGGCTGACACTTTCCACTGAGCCAAACCAGTTAGGGCTAAAAAGAAGATTTTAACTAACAGGTTGTATGCCATTGCTTCTTAGTCTAATTTTCTTGTCATCCTATCTAATAAAAGAGTAATATACAAATTGACCATTACTCCAACACACAAGATGGCTGCCCTTATGTGGATACAGCAGGGGAGGGCAGTTGGAAGGGACCAGGCCTGCAAGGGAGGGCAGTTGTGGGTGATCAGGCCAGCAGGGGAGGGCAGTTGGGAGGAACCAAGCCTGCAAGGGGGGGCAGTTGGAGGTGACCCGGCTGGCAGAGGAGGGAAGTTGGGGGCAACCTGGCCTACAGGGAAGGGCAGTCGGGGGGCACCCAGACCTGAAAGGGAGAGCAGTTGGGGGAGACCAGGTCTGCAGGGGTGAGCAATTGGCAGGGGCAGGACCAGGCCTGCAGGGGAGGATAGTTATGGCAAACAGGCTGGCAGGAGAGCAGTTAAGCATCAATCAGGCTTGTAGGTGAGTGGTTAGGGGGTGATCAGGCTGGCAGGCAAAAGCAGTTAGGAGCAATAAGGAAGGCAGATAGGTAAGTAGTTGGGAGCCAGCAGACCTGGATTGTGAGAGGGTGTCCGGCTGCCCATTTAGGCCCAATCCTAAACGGGCAGTTGGGATGTTGGACATCCTTTGAGGGGTCCCAAATTCGAGAGGTGCAGGCTGAGCTGAGGGCCATACTCCTCTGTGCACTGAGCCTCTAGTTGATTTTAAATCAGATATAAACCAGTGATCCTTCTCAAAGTCTTCATAAGCATGGAAAAAAATATCAGATTATTTATTTCTAAATCCTATTCAGTAGTATCAGCAATATAGTTAATATGACTGAAATGTTTAGTTTGCTTAGGAAATAAAGTCATTTAACAGATTAAAAAAATCATTCCTATATTTGTTTTCTTACGACTGTATAACTATTAGTATTATTTTAAAATTCCTGTGATTCATAAACTACTTATTTCCTTTCATCATTATCAAAGGCATTCTATTTACAAAAATCCTTAAACACTAGAGGTAAATTCTCAAATACATTTTTCATAGTAACTTGGTATGTATAATACTAAGCAGTAATTTTAGAATCTAAGAAAAGGCAAATTGCATGTGAAGGATTCTCCACATGCATTAATCTATAAATCAATCATTTATGGAACACATTCTGAGAACAAAAACCCATCCTTGCCTATCTTGATGTGAATTTTTCTGACTATAATTTATTACAATACTATATCTAGTTAGTCATAAATGAAAATAGGCGTAAATATCCATGACCATCCCAAAACAATTGCTGAGGGTTGGAATTGTTATAGTTGGATGTGTTTTAGAAATGTACTTTGATTTGGATGGATAATAAACAGTCTGTTGATTTACAGGAAAAGATTGGATTAAAATTAACAAACAATGCTCAGGATCACTGGCAATTTCACTGGAAAGGTGCAACAAGGTGCCAAAAACAGTCTCACAGAAGCACATCTTCTCGCTTTGATATGAGAAATTTTAAGCATATTATTGTCCCAGTACCTAAAAGTCTACAATTAAAATTCTTATTGTTTTCAGTGTTCTATTAGGAATGTGCCCCTAGTAAAAGCAATACTCTAATTTAAAATAATTTTACATTTGAAAAACTCCTTTTCAATAATATCTTTAATCATTTTCTAATACAATTTCTTATTTAAAAGATCTTTCACTTCATATGCATAAAAATAACTATGAAGGCAAAAATAGTCCATTAGATATTATTTTATTGTTTTGTTTGTTTTATCTAAAACATTTTACAGTAAATGATTCATTGATATAATGTTTATTTTCAGGAAGTATCCTTATGTATTGAAAAAAGAAACTTCAGTAAACATTATTAATGGTAATGTTATAGTATAAAATTATTGTTTAATTGTGGTAAAAAATAATAGGCATAAAATTGTGTTTTTAATTTTATAATTTGCTATATATTATAGGGCATGTACTAATATTCAAAAAATGTTAGAGATAAAAATGAACATTTCTAGTATCCCAATGGTCAGATATACTCTATTGTGTTTCTTAATAAACAAACTATTATATACATATATTTTAAAATCCTAAGCAGAATATTCATGCTTAAAATGAAGAGAAAAATAATCTTTTTTTCCCAATCCCAAGGTCCTCTCCTTAAAAGTAAGCCTAAGTTTCTTGCGTTTATCTTTTAAAATATTTTAATGCTCATAATAATATTGTCAATATTATTTTCCATATCAAAATAATTATATTTGCCTAATTCTTTTAACAAAATATTTATTATATTGTGTAAATGAATCATACTTTTTAACGAGTTTACTATACAATATCAAGTTATTTTCATTGCAAGTTTATATTAAAAATTTTGATCACCTATTTTCAACAAAAGGAAATATTCCTTGGTGAGAATTATATTGTATTTTTCTTTCCTATCCTTTATTATAACATTAAGACTATTTGATATTAGAATACATATCATTAGATCATAATGTAGGGAAGTAGCTAGCCAATAACACATCCTAGGTTATACAAAAGAATCAAACAGTATTTTACTCAGCTTTTTCTATCCTGAGAACTAAAATGTAGAAATATGATGATAAACACAAATTTGTGAAAATGTTTCACTTCACATTTCAATAACATATCTTAACGTGAAAGCAAAGCAAAATGGGCAGCACTTTCACATCTAAGGTCTTATTTTTCTGCCACTCTGGAAAGCAAGGTCAAAGAGGTTACAACAGTGGTTCACCTTGGATATAAGCATCCCCATCAAATTGCAGGCTGTTATATAAGGCTGGACATTTGCCACTGGCTGGCAAACATGTGTCCTATATTCATGTTTAAATGAGCATACAGAGCATATATGCATTGGTGAAATTTAATAAAATGATATTCTAGAGAGCAAAATTATGGTAATTAGTATAGGTCGAAATTACTCATTTAGCAAAGAATTTGAGACATCAGTGATGCAGATGATAGAAATGGGATATCAGCTCATTCATTTTCAGAATTATAATTTTAATAAAATAAGTTTATAATTGCTTTAGCTTGTTATTCTAAAGCAGCTTTTTAAGATTGTTTTTTCTTTTGCAACTAAGGATAAAATTCCCAAGTAGAAAAAATTTTAAAGCCTCACAGAGAAATGATTTGATTAACTAATGAATAATTTTCTGTGATGGGGTAAATGGTAGTGCAGTCATTCTGACTGTTGAAGCAGATGAACTGAGAAGGGAGTGATAAAATGTGTATCAACATAATTGGTGTTAATTTAAACATATGTAACAAGTAAACTCAGAAATCAGCAGAAGCATAGACCATTCTGGCATTCTAAAAACCTTTTATTTTCCAAGTATCTGTAAGAAAGTAAATAATCTGTTCGTTTTTATAATTAGCAAAAGACAATTTTAGTTTTTGCAATATTTTTTTGCAAATATAATTGATAGGTGGTCACTAAAACATTCATGAACTAAGAAAAAATTGAAGTAGATAAAGGCAATGAATATATACTCTAATGTTTCTTAGGGTGAACAATTAGGAACAAATATTTAGAAAGTTTATATTTATATTTATCTTCACCAAATAAATATTTTTAAGTGCTTATTGTTGTATTTTGACACATAGTTTTTCCATTTTTCAGATATCACCAACCATTATACATTATTGTTTTATTATATGGAATATATATTTTGGGAACAGCAAACTTCTTAGTAATATAAATAAATATATATATATATATATATATATATATATATAGCTTCTTTAAA
>JAAGEH010000226.1:40079751-40239173 GCA_011751065.1 Lasiurus cinereus
TGCATGAATTCATGCATGGGTGCGGTCCGGCCAGCCTGACCAGGGAGAGTGTACATGGGCGGTTGGCTGGCCTGCCTGCTAGTCAAATTCCTGGATGAGGGGACAATTTGCATATTAGCCTTTCATTATATAGGATATACACTGATAATAATAATCTGGCCACTCAGTGTATAATTTCTGTGATATTTATTTTTTAGAAGCCACAAATGGCAACTTTACTATGTTGTTAGGAGGTCCAGTCTCTCTCTCTCTCTTTTTTTTTCTAAATATATTTTATTGATTTTTTACAGAGAGGAAGAGAGAGAGATAGTTAGAAACATTGATGAGAGAGAAACATTAATCAGCTGCCTCTTGCACACCCCCTACTGGGGATGTGCTTACAACCAAGGTACGTGCCCTTGACCGGAATCAAACCTAGGACCCTTCAGTCCTCAGGCCGATGCTCTATCCACTGAGCTAAACCAGTTTTGGCTTTTTTTTTTTAATGATTGTTGTTTTTTGTTGTTGTTTTTTAATAATTTATTTTTTTATGTTTTTTGTTTGTTTTTACAGAGAGGAAGAGAGAAGGATAGAGGGTTAGAAACATTGATGAGAGAGAAACATCGATCAGCTGCCTCCTGCACACCTCCTACTGGGGATGTAACTGCAACCAAGGTACATGCCCTTGACCAGAATCGAACCTGGACCTTTCAGTCCTCAGGCTGATGCTCTATCCACTGAGCCAAACCAGTTAGGGCTAGTCTCTTTTACTAGCAGATAAATAGCCAGCACTTGTTCATACACATCATGTAACAATCATTGAGTAAGTGTTCATTTTGTCAACAGTTCTAGGTTTGGGAGATATGAAAAGTTATACAATACTCCTTGAAAAAAAATAGAGAAGTTGGAGTAATTTAGAAAGTAAAGAGAAAAATATATTAAAAAAATCATTAAATATTATTATGCATTTAAGTACAATGTGCTCCCTGGGCATATAGAAATTAAAATTAACCCAAATATAGTTTGTTTTAGACAAAGAAAAATAACAGAACATGAGTTTCCAGGCTATGGGACAATAGAAAAAACATACTTGTGAGATTCTGTGTTGCCCTTCAGGAAACTGCATATACAGGATATCTCCCCAAAATGTATACACACTGTAAGAGCTGACAGATCAATTTTGAAAATTAAATGTATTTTTAATAAGCACTGCCTTTATAATTATAAACTGTATACATTTTTGGGGGGACAGTATATATTCAATGCTAATAGAGCACATTAGCTATCTAACTGTGTGTGTATTTGTGTGTGTGTGTGTGTGTCTCTGTGTGTGTGTGTGTGTCTGTGTGTATTAGGTGATGTAATCAGGTTTCTAATTAAAATATATATAAATATACCACTTGTCTTTAAAGATGTAGAATATCTATTTAAGACTCTTCAATCATTTTCAAGAAATAACTCTGGGAGCTATAACTCTGGGATAAATAATTCTGTAGGAGTGGAATAAACTTCTATTTCATCTTATGTACTCCTATAACATTAAATTTGTAAACAAAATTGTGAAGTAATTATAAGTATGTGTACATTAATTGCAAAATATTGAGTGTCTCTGACCAATAGCTTAAGAACAATGTTATGTTTATGGTTTTAGATTATTGTGGGAATATAGACTGTATTTATAGTCATCAATTTATATAGTTCAAATTGAAAAATTATATGTAAATTATACCTTAATAAGAGTAAGTTGATAAATTACATTGAATAATTATTTAATATTAAAATAACCTTTGACTGGGATAATTGCATGTGTTTATATGACTTCTAATTTCAGGCATAAATAAAGATATAGAGAATAGAAAGTAGTTTATTCTTGATGAAGGGATTTATTATATATATGTTTTGAATAATTTTTAACTAGATACATTTATATTTAGGAATATTAGTATATTCTTAATGTATTTACCATTTTATAACATGATCTTTTTCATATTTTGTTATACTTTTAATACTTATTGTTTTAAATTCTGTCTGGTTAATACAGCCAGACCAGCTCGTGCTGCTTAGTATAAATATATAAATGTTACATTCCCCTTCCCCCGAATATTTTACTTTCAACCTGATAGTTTCTTTAGTCTTAAAATCTATTTCTTCCAAATGGCTTACAGTTTCATCTTACTTTTTAGTACTCTTAGACAATCTCTGCTTTTAACTAAAAGTTTTATTTCACTTATAATTAATATAATTCTTGGTAAGGTTATGTAGCATCTCCCAGCAGTTAGAATTTCAGGCCTTTGAAGTTTTTAATTAAACCATAATTAATATCTAAACTACCAGATGCATTTGTATGGGTATTGGTTGTGAGTTATTTTATGCGTGATGTAACCACTATTAAAAACAATCAGTCTACACTTAATAGATTAGTACATTAACTTCTTTGAACAAAAATACAAATGCCTAGTTTGATCATCACCATTTCAACCACGTGGGCAACACTGGATACAGTTATGAGACAACACTGAAAAAGGTATAAATAAGCATGTGATTTCTGTAAAATTAAAAATCAATAGTTACTTGGTAATATAATTTAACTACAATTTAATTTAGTTTAAGTTATAACTCATGATATACCATTCTCTCAGCCATTTATAACTTTGACCTATAGCCATGGTTTAATCCAAACTCCCTAGTTCTGCTATATTACCTAATTTGCTACAGTGGTGACAACTGTTATTTTTCACTTTATTTGGACACAAAACAATCACCCTGAGCCAGATGAGTTGTCACTGTTTATTTTTCTGGGTTAGCATGATATGCCATACAAAATTAACCAACATGGTACAGGAGACACTGTGATCATGAATGGTTTCATGGTAATAATCAATACAAATCTGGCATTTGATTCTGGAATCAATTACTATCAAAGACACATACTGCCGGCAAGGAATCTGCTGAATTACAATGGGTCAGAGCAAATAAAGAACGAGAAGTCTTAAACTCAGAAATGTTATATAATCCTACTTTGTCATACTCTATGCCTCAGAGTTTAAATAAGTATGACTTTAAAAGAATAGAAATGTCAGAAACATTCACACTTAACAATGGATGATGAAAATGTGTTTGTAGTAAAATCTCAGGGAGATATAAAAGTATATGTATAGAAGAAAAATAAATAATGCAATATGCTAAAACAAGGCTTTTATTGAATAGAAATGTGTATGTGTGTATGATTTTATGCTTTGTCTTATGTTTGGAAGAGTGACTTGTAAAACATTTAGAAAGATAATGTCAATAATAGAACTGATTTAAAACAACATAGTTGTTCTATATTATAAATAAGTGGAGCCCTATAGTAAGAGGAATGTTAAGTATAGATCTCTAGTGCAGTTAACATTTTGAAATAATGTGCAACTCACAAGAAGCTGAAAACTAATAAAGGAATCCTATATACTTCTTCGCCAACCATCCTGAATGATAATAACTTATATAATCACTAGAGGCCCAATGCACGAAATTCATGCACGAGTAGGCTTTCCTTTCCCTGGCTACAGGCACTGGCTTCCCTTGGGCACCTGGGACCCCAGCTGCTCTCTGGTTTCCTCACAGTCCCGGCTTCACCCAGAAGGTTGTCTGGAAGGATATTTGGTCTAATTAGCATATTATACTTTTATTATTATAGATAATACACTTATCATAACCAGGAAGTAGACTTTGGTACATTATCCATACATTATTCAGATTTCAACAGTTTTTAGAAGCATTTGCTTTTTAAAGAAATTTAGTATATAGTGCCCTGAAATCATATCAAAGGTAATAGTCACCATAATCAAGATCCATTATTATTCTACTATCAGAAAAATGCTTATACTATTTATCTGCAGTCTCTCTCCTCAACTCTGACTCTTAACATTCCTCTCTTCATCACTATAAATTTTTCATTTAGAAAATGTTATATAAATGGAATAATATAGTATGCAATCTACTGACATTAACTATTTTCACATAGCATAATGCTGTTGAGACCCATGCAAGTTGTTGCATGTATAATTTTCTGTTTTAGTGCTGAAATATTATACATATATATGCTTTTTTATTCTTTTAAAATGAAGCTCCTATAAACATTCTTTATATATATATATATATATATATATATATATATATGAAACATTCTTTACATATACAGTATATGTAAATTTAAATTTAGAATAATAATGGATCTTGATTGTGGTGGCTGTTACCTTTGATATAATTTCAGAGCACTATATGCTAAATTTGTTATATTGATTTCAGAGAGGAAGGGAGAAGGAGAGAGAGATAGAAACATCAGTGATGAGAAACAATCATTGATCAGCTGCCTCCTGTATGCCCCACAATCCAGGCATATGCCCTGGCCAGGAATGAACCGTAACCTCCTGGTTCATAGGTCGATGCTCAACTACTGAGCCATGCCTGCTGGGCGATAAATATTCTTATACATCTGCTTTCATTTTTCTAGGAGAAATACCTAGAAGAATTACTAGGTTATATGGTAAGTGTATACTGTATTAATATAAGAAAATGTCAAACTGATTTCTAGTGTGGCTATACAATTTTAGATTTATAGCAGTAATTTATGTGATAACTAGTAGCTACATGACCTCATGAGGTCAGTATTGGCAGTATTTTTTTCTCTTAATCACTCTAGAAGATACGGGTGGTATTTAATTTTGGCTCTTATTTGCATTTCCCCAATAGCTAGGAGTTTTTCGTGCATTTATTTACTATATGGATATACTCTTTGTTGGACTGTGTGCCTAAGGCTTTTGCAATTTTATTTGCTCATTTATTTGGATTGCTTGTTTCCTGGCTGAGATCTTTATTTTTTTATTCTTGATCTTAGAGAGGGAGGAAGAGAGAGAGAGAAATTGAGAGTGAGAGAGAAACATCCAGTGTTTGCCTCCTGAATGCCCCAACCTGGGATAGAATCTGCAACCTAGGTATGTATCCTTACCAGAAAGTACCTGGATGATGCTACAAACAGCTGAACTCTGGTTGAGTTTTGAGAGGGTTTATTTTTTGTTATTTATTTTTTTAAATATAGTCTAGATATAAGGCTTTTATTGCATGTGACTTACAATATTTTCTCCCAATCTGTGCTAGCCCTTTCATTCTCTTACAATTTATTCTTAAGGAAACATTTTTAAACTTGATAAAGTTAAATATATCCCATTGTATTTTTATGTATCATACTTTCTGTCTATTGGATAGATACTAGATACCTGTTATACAAATATCTATAAGTAGAGGAATAATTTATCAAATCTACAAAAGATCTTAAAGATTTCTCCATTTTTTCTTCTAGAATATTTAAAGTTTAGTTCTTACATGTATACTTGCAATCTATTATGGTTTATATTTTGTATTTGGCTCGAAGTATAGATTAAAACATACTAATTTTTATGTGCAAATTAACCATTTTTCTAACTCATCAATTAAAAAAAACAATTCTACTGAGATTTTGATTGGAATTGCATTAAATATGTAGAACACATTTTACCTAAGTCTGGGGAGAAATGACAAGTAAAGTGCTGAATTTTTTGGTCCATGAAAATTTAGTAGTATTTTTTAGCTTTGGGGGTATAAATCTTGTATATCTTTTATTTTGTTTATACTTAAGTATTTTACTTTTTGGTGGCATTTTAAATGATATTATTTTACTTTATCATCTTATTTTTATATAAAACAATATTTATATATTGATCTTGTATTCTGAAAGCTTGCTAAACTTCTTTAATTTTTCAAGTAGACATTTTGTAGGATCCATTGTATTTTCTAGATAGATAATCTTGTTCCTGTTAATAACATCTTCTTTCTAATATGGACATTTTTATTTTTATTTTTTTATTTTTCCCATTTCACTTAATGGAATCTCCTTGACAATGTGGAATAGAGGTGAAAAACATGGACATTCTTGTCTAGCACCTGATATCTCGGGATGCTGTTAGTAATTCTCCATTAGATATGCTGGTGGTAGATTGTCACTGTACTTTTATCAGGCAGATGGGATTCCCTTCTGTTCCCAGTTTTCTGAGATAGAAGGAAAAATGTTGAATTTTAATAAATGCATTTTCTACATCAGTTGAGGTGATCACATTCTTTTCTTTTTTATTTGGTAACTAGAGGACCGTTGCACAAAATTCTTACAAAGGGGCTTGGCCCTCACAGCCCCTAGCAGCCTTGGGCAGCCCTTGCAGCCCCGGCTTCATCTGGAAGGTCCTTTGGATGGTCATCTGGAAGGCCATTCTGCTGTCTGGTCTAATTAGCATATTAGTTCTTTATTATATAGGATATTGTAAAATGCATTAGGCAAAAGGCAAATACTGTATTGCTGAGATAAACAAAAGTTAGTCATGATATGTTGTTGGGTTTGAATTCTATTTGGTAAAATTTTAAGATATTTTACTAATATGCTAATGTGGATATTCTTTTTTAATGTGTTTCTCTAATAGTGTTATATAAGTCGTGCTAACTTATAGAATGAAGTGGGAAGTATTTCTTAACCTTCAATGTTCAGAGAGATTCTGTGTAGATTTGTTAGTTTTTCTTCTTTACATATTTGGAAGAATTCTCTAGTGGAGCAATCTAGGCCTGCATTTATATTGTTGTTATTTTGTTTTGTTCTGTTTTTAAGCAATATAATGTATGCAGTATGACTGAGAAATTCCTGCATCTTTTTGAATGGGCTTGATGTTTTGTGTATGCATGGGATTTATCTAGATTTTAAAATTTATTTGCATATTTTCATATACAAATAAGAAACTGAGGTCATTGATTTTAGACCACTATTGCTTTCTAAATTTAGACTTGTTACAAATTGTCCTCTAAAGAGTACTTTAGTAACATTCCACAAAATTTTAATATATTGTGTATTTTGTTTCATTCAAGACTTACTTTATTGTTGTTAATACTGTAATGGGGCTAAAGATAAATTTCTAATTTATATTTTGATTTCTTCTTTGATCCAAATGTTAATTAGAATTGCATTATAAAAGTTTCCAACTATTTGGAGATGTTCTAAATATTTTTCTGATATAGATTACTTAAAATTTAGTTTAATTATGAAAAACTAGAGGCCCAGTATACAAAATTCTTGCATGAGGGGGTGTCTCTCAGCCCAGCCTGCACCCTCTCCAATCTGGGACCACTTGAGGAATGTCCAGTAGGACCGGGCCTAAACAGGCAGTCGGACATCCCTCTCACAATTCAGGACTGTTGCCTCCCAACTGCTCACCTGCCTGCCTTCCTGATTGCCTCCAACCACTTCTGCCTGCCAACCTCATCACCCCCTAACCACTCCCCTGCCAGCCTGATTGATGCCTAACTGTTTCCCTGCCAGCCTGGTCACCCCTAACTGCCCTTTCCTGCCGGCCCAGTCATCCCCAACTTCCCTCTTCTGCTGGCTTCATCACCCCTACCTGACCTCCCCTATAGACTTGATCACCCCCAACTGCCCTTCCTTGTAGGCCTGGTCCCTCCCAACTGCCTTCCCATGATGGCCTGGTTCCTCCCAACTGCCCTCCCCTGATGGCCATCTTGTGGTGGCCATCTTGTGTCCACATGAGGGCAGCCATCTTTGACCACATGGGAGCAGCCATTTTGTATGTTGGAGTGATGGTCAATCTGCATATTAATCTGTTATTAGATAGGATAGAGGCCTGGTGCATGGGTGGGGGCAAGCTGTTTTGCCCTAAAGGCTGTCCTAGAGAAGGGTGGGGGTTCCCTTGGGACATGGGAAGGCCTGGGCCAGGGGTCTGTGGTAGTTTGAAGGCCAGCCATGCCCCCTAGATACCTAAGTGGAGGCCCTGGTATCTGGGACTTATTTATCTTCTATAATTTAAACTTTGTAGCCTTCAGTGGTGGCATGGGCTGGCCAGGAACTTGGATTCCTCCATCACCGGGAAAACCCAAGCCTCCTGTTGACTCTATGGCCACAGCTATTTTTGTTGGGATTTATTTATCTTCTATAATTGAAACTTTGTAGGCTTAAGTGGACTCCAGGGCCTGCCAGAGTGTATGGGGAACCTTAGCTTCCTCCATTGCTGGAGAACCCTAAGCCTCCTGATTGCTTTGTGACCACAGCCATCTCTGTTGGGTTAATTTGCAAACTCACTCCTGATTGGCTAGTGGGGATGGCTTGTTGGTGTAGCAGAGGTATGGTTAATTTGCATATTAGCCTTTTATTAGATAGGACTAGAAGGCCGGTGCACAGAATCTGTGGACAAGAGGGAGGTCCTTCTGCCCAGCCTGCTCCCTCTCCAATCTGGGACCCCTTGAGGGATGTCCAACTGCCCATCTAGGATCGGGCCTAAACGGGCAGTCGGACATCCCTCTTACAATCCAGGACTGCTGGCTCCCAACTACTCATCTGCCTGCCTTCCTGATTGCCCCTAACTGCTTCTGCCTGCCAGCCTGATTGATGCCTAACTGCTCCCCTGCCAGCCTGTTGCCCCTAACTGCCCTACCCTGTGGGCCTGGTCATCCCCAACTGGCCTTCCCTGGAGGTCTGGTCACCCCCAACTTCCCTCCTATGGCGGCCTGGTCACCCTTAGCTGCCCTCCCTTGCAAGATTGATTACCCCCAAATGCCCTCCCTTGCAGACCTGGTCTCTGTCAACTGCCCTCCCCTGCTGGCCATCTTGTGGTGGCCATCTTGTGTCCACATGGAGGCAGGATCTTGTGACCACATGAGGGAAGTCATCTTGTGTGTTGGAGTGATGTTCAATCTGCATATTACTCTTTTTATTAGATAGGATAGAGGCCTACTGTACAGATGGGGGCCAGCTGGTTTGCCTTGTAGGGTGTCCTGGATCAGGGTAGTGGTTCCCTTGGTGCATGGGGTGGCCAGGGTGGGTTTGCATGCCAGCCATGCCCCCAGCAACTCAAGGAGAGGCCCTGATATCTGGGATTTATTCATCTTCTACAATTGAAACTTTGTAGCTTGGAGCAGAGCCAAGTCTTCTGCTCTCACAGCCATCAAAATTTTGTTGCCTTAACCCAGCATTTGGAGAAATTTGGCTTCTTCCATCGCCAGGGGCAACCCAGGTCTCTCTCCTATGCTTTCTTGGTTGGGTTAATTTGCATGCCTCTCTGATTGGCTAGTGGGCATGGCTTGTGAGTAAAGCAGATAGTCAATTTGCATGTTATTCTTTTATTAGATAGAATAGGGATTGCATAATTTTAATTCCTACTAATATTGAGGCTCATTTCTACTGTTGTTGGGTTTGATTTGGAGCATATGATAAATGTTAATTCCATCAAGTTGGCTGAGTTCTTACTTAGTGTACTATCAATGAGATTTTGGGGAAATATATGATATACTTGTGAAATTATCTATTTTTCTTTGCACATTAGTTGTGTTTTATTTTGAAATTTTGTTCTTATGTACATAGTAATTTTGGATTTATATATCCCTATATATGAGTTGTTGCCAATATATATATATATATGCAAGTATCTTCTCTATTCTTGGTAATAATATTTGCTTGGATGTCTATTTTGTTTGGTATTAATAAAGCCACCACAGCTTTGAAATTAATGTTAGCATGGTAAACACTCTACCATTTTTAAGTCTATTTGTAACTTTATATTTACCATGAGTTTCTCTTAAAGAATATAGAGTTGGTCTTTATTTTATATTCCTTATAAAGTCTTTTTTGTTGGGTTTGGATTCTGTTCAGTAAAGTTTTATTAAGAAATTTTACTAATATGCTAATGTGGATATTATTCTTAAGGTGTTTCAAACGTTTATATTTAATGTCATTATTGAAATAGTTGTATTTAAATTTATTTTCCTGCTATTTGGTTATACATTTTCCCATCTGTTCTTTGTTTCCTTGTCCCACTCTTTCTATCTTTTTCAATATAAACTGACTAATGTTTATTCTTTTTTTTTTCTTTTTTGTGTATATATCTAACACTTTCTGGTATTTCAGTGGTTGCTTTGGGTTTGTCATCTATGTTCAACTTATCACAATTTCCCTTTATGTTAAAATACTTCATGTATAGTATATAAATCTTAGTATATTTCTTCATAGCTTTATGGTATTTTAATATTTATTATATTTCAACATATTATATAAATCATGCACTGAGTTGTCTTTTTTCCCCTTGAATTACTAATTATCTTTCAAGGGAAGTTAAACAATTTGGAAAAAATCTGTATATTACCCACAGTTACCATTTGTGATGTTCATTCCTTTACATAGCTCTAAATTTCTATTTTTGTAAGTCTTCTGCTTAAAGACTTATTTTATTATTGCTAATACTGCAATAGGGCTAAATATATGAGTATTTTGGTCTAAAAATTGTATATCTTTCTCTCCATATTTAAAAACCAATTATTTATTTGATAAAGATCTCCAGATTGTCATATCATGGTTTGCATACATTGTTTTACTATTTTTTTGATAAAAATATGTTGTAATTCTTAATGTGGCACCTTTTGTTCTTGGGATTATTTCAAGGTTTACTCTCTCCTTTTAAAAATGTTACAGTATTACTATCAATTTACTATTAACAGTATAATTTATTATAGGTGCTAATGATGTATATTACATTCTTGTGTCCTTTTTTATAAGTGGAATTTTGTGCCTTTTGACTTCCTTCACCCATTTTTTACCCACTTTGCCTACTCCCCAATCCCTTGCCTCTACTCTTAAGAACAATCCATAGGCTCTATCTGTAAGATTGTTTTGTTTAATTTACATATGAGATCATATAGTATTGGTCTCTTTCTTATTTTCATATATATACATATACCATTTAAAAATATATATATTTTATTGATTTTTTACAGAGAGGAAGGGAGAGAGATAGAGAGTTAGAAACATCGATGAGAGAGACACATCGATCAGTCGCCTCCTGCATACCCCCTACTGGGGATGTGCCCGCAACCAGGATACATGCCCTTGACCAGAATCAAACCTGGGACCTTTCAGTCCGGAGGCCGACACTCTATCCACTGAGCCAAACCAGTCTCGGCACATATACCATTTTTTAACATTCATCCAAGAATGGACATTAAAGTCATTTCCAT
Source organism: Lasiurus cinereus (assembly GCA_011751065.1). Classification (NCBI taxonomy): domain Eukaryota; kingdom Metazoa; phylum Chordata; class Mammalia; order Chiroptera; family Vespertilionidae; genus Lasiurus; species Lasiurus cinereus. Next base: position 40,090,801 of record JAAGEH010000226.1, read on the forward strand.
AGCATGGTTATTGTAACTATCAGAGTGTGTGTGTGTGTGTGTGTGTGTGTGTGTGTGTGTGTATAATTTTTTTCTGCATGAAATTCCCTAGGTCTGGCTGGCGACCAGGGCCAATCTGGCTGGCGACCAGGGCCAATCTACAGGAAACAGGCAGGGTGATGGAGAGAGGGGGTTGGCACCTCCCACTTGTGGGCCAGCCCCACCCGACAATCATCCCACTGCCACTCCTGGTTGCTTTCCTCTGCAACTGGTACAGGGAGGCTTTGTGGCATCTGCCTTGGCTGGCTTGGGACTGGTGAGCTGGGGCAGCTCCTGGTGATCATCATGCGTCATAGTGAACAGTCGTTCCACAGGTCTCTACTGTTTGGTCAATTTCCATATTGGGCTTTTATTATATAAGACTTAATGGTTTTCTCTCCTTCAAATAGTTCGACAGAGGTGAAATTGCTGGATCATATGTTAGTTGTACTTTTAATATTTTAAGAAACCTCTACACTGTTTTTCATAGTGGCTATACCAATTTACATTCCCATCAACAGGGCACAGGGTTCCCTTTTTTCCACATCCTCACTAGCATTTTATAGTTATGATATTTTTATAATAGCCATTCTAATATGTGTAAAGTTATTTTTCATTACGATATTGATTCACGTGTCTCTGGTGATTAGGGATGCTGAGCAGTTTCATGTACTTGCTGGCCATCTGTATGTCCACTTTAGAAAAATGTCTGTTCAGATTCTCGACTGTTTTTTAATCAATTTTGTTGTTATTATTATTGAGTTTATGAATTTTATATATATTAGTTATTAATTCCTTATCAGACATATGATTTGCAGATAAGTTCTCCATTCGGTTGGTTGACTTTTCATTTTGTTGATGGTTTCATTTGCTATTTAGAAGCTTTAAATTTTTTATTTTTGAGAGAGAGAAGAAAAGTCAGAGTAATTTTCATGGCCTTCTTAGTAGTAACTGGTTTGAAAGTTTATATTTATATAGGAGCATGTTTTCTTCAGATGTCCTTCAAAATAATTTTATTTTAAGAGTGAGGCAAGAAAGAGTCATATTTGGAGCAATATTAAGACCCTATTTGAGACCTTTGGATAATTAGAAGTAGATTGCTTATTTAAAAGAACAAAGGCCAATTGACAATTTTAAATGAGTTTTTTTTTTTTTTTGGTGAGGGGTTGTATGTTCTTTCCCTTTAAAACAAAATGTTATGTGATGCTATTGCTAAAAACTGTACTGTCTGCTTTTTTCCTTGTGCACCTTCAACTGTATTGTCCTAGCCTTGCAGAGATAAGATTTATGTGATTGCTGACAAGTGATTTGTTATTTTAATACACTTATACAAAGTTTTAAAATATTTTAGAATATCTCATATATTTTCTTCAATATTTTTGTCTTGCTGGAGTCAAGATTTTAAAAAAATGGCATGAATCAGTAAGATAGGATATCAGAATAACTTTTTAAATAGCCCGATAAAATGTATTTGGTATTTAAGTTTGTGAATATTCTTATTGATCAATTTCCTTAGTTCCCCAAGCAGTGACTACTCCTTTTGGCAACTTTGCTTCAGTTCTGTGGTGCTTTTGGGAGAATCAGTGATAGCAAGGCGAACACTAGAAGGCTTTGTTATAGCGTTCTTGAGAGAAATACACTTGTTTCCTGACTCCACTTCCTAAACCTGTGATGGCATCACAGGTCTATAGCATTGTTGCTACCTGCTAGACCTCATTACCATGGAAGAGACAAATAATAATTGATTCACAAATAGCAAATTTGAAAATTCTAATCAATTATTATTGACTTATATGCCTCAAAATATTAGATTAAAATAGATGATGCTTGGATTCTATATCACTTTACTCACGTTCTGTCCTAACTCTTACCACCTTACAATATTTCAGACACTGGGTTGGGTATGAATACAAGCAGTCAAATTTCTGCATTTCTGACAAGTGAACTGATGATGAACATAGAGACTATAATGTGCTAAACCAGAGAAATAATCAGAAAACCGTGGAAGCACAGAAAACAGGCTTAAACAATCAGGTGGAAGAATCAGAAAAAGAGTGAGGGATCACTTTGTCTTAATTTTGAAAGAAAATAATCTGCTATGCAAAAAAAAAAAACAAACAAACAAAAAAATACTTGAGGCAGGACAGAAAGTACTTCTGTCTAAGTGCCAAACATGTCAGTTAATAAGATACATCAGGGGAATGAAAAGTGACTGAGTATGGTTGTAGCATAGAATGTAAGAGCAGTAGTGATGACCTAGAGCTGTAGAAAAAAAAAACAACTTGAATGTGTTACTCAGTTTAAAAGAATTGCTTGAAGAATATAAAACCACGAATATATTTAAACAGAGAAGATAGTGCTATGACTGATATTTTCATGTAATTTTTGAGCACTGCTCTTGAAAGGTGAGGATTCTATTAGGATATTTCAGCAAGGAATTATAAGGCCTTGAACTAAAGCAACAGCATCAATGAGAATGAAAAATGAAGATAGTCTTGAATCAAGACTAAGAAAAAATTAAATATAGTGTTTGTTTTAAAATTAACATTTTTATTTAACAAATATTGGTTTACTAAGTGCTTTTTGAGTTTTAACTCAATTTTAACATGTACTGAGTTTGATATGCACAGGAGACAATGATGATTAAGTACTAATAAAAGTGTATGTGTGTGTTCATTGTTTTGAATATATGAATTTCATAGCCACTAGCCTATAGTTTTTCTTTAAATATTTCAGAAATAGTAAGGAAATTGGGAAGAGAGATTATTTGCAGGTTCTCTGGATAAACTGGCTGGAGAATAACAACTCTGGAAGAAAACAAAGAATAAGAGGTCAAAATGCTGTTGCTTAGAAATCATATGAACAAAAGGGAATAAATGAGAGTATAGCAGTCTTAGGTCTGTTTATTTAGGTAGTAAATATAAATATTTAAGTACTATATGGGCCATATTGTCCACTAGCCTTAGCAATAACAATGGTGATGTGGTGGGAGGAAAGACCATTTGCAGAGTCTGCAGTGAGGAGGAGATTGTAGCACTTTCACATGAGCTGCTTCTGCAAAGACTGAGCATGAGAGAGAGAGGCTGCTGAGTAGGAGTGCTAGGTGACAGGAATAGGACAGCAGATGTGGTTCAAAATACTAAGCTTTTAGAAACCAATATTCAGAGGTGAAATGTTTTAGATATGTTAAGGTGATAGGATTTAATTTTCCAATATAGAGTTTAAAATTGAGCATGCTTTTCCCTGTAGAGTATGGCAAATAATAGGTTACTTAAAAAGGCATGGGTGATGAATTGTTCTGGATGTCCTTGAAATGGGACAAATGAGTCTTGTGAATTAAGCAAGGTGGGATTGTTGGAGTCCTAAGTCAGGTCACTTTGACTTTTCTAGAATTTTATTAATTGCAAGAATTAAGAGGAGATTTTTAGAAGGGAGGGATTACCAATATTTAGGTCTATGGATGTTTGGTGATAAGGGGACTCTATTTAATTTTTAAATGTTGAAAATTGAGATATAACTATAAAATATAACTTAGATTTTATATATATAGCCAGAAAGTACTACAACATTTTTCATCAATCATAGTTCCTCTGTGTCCAAATGTAATTAGCATTGTGTTTCATGTACTTGGGGACAGACAACTAACTCCATTTCACAATTACACTCAAATCCCCAGTGTAGATTTTTCCTAAACAAAAAAGGAAAACTATAGGTTTTCTTTTCCATGTTTTTATATAGCAGACATTAGGGAAAGAAAGAGCAATAAATCACTAGAATCTGTATATCTCCTGTATATATAGAACCAGCTGTCAGAGCCTGTGCAGCCAGGAACCTCAAATGAGCTGACCTACTTACTTGTAGTTCAGTGCATTGTCCCCTTTTCTATCTCAGTTAATTATACCTTTAAAGACAATTCAATTTGTTTACCAAAAAAGGGGGGGGGGTCATGTTTGTTTTTTCTGAGTAAAGTAATTTTAATGGTGTTCTATTTTTAGTGGTGTTTTTTTTGTTGTTGTTTTTAATATAAAACTATTTCTTGCTTTAAAGAATTTTTCTCTATTTTTACCTACTGCATTTTCTGTAATAGAAAGTCTTCCAAATTGCCCAAGTGGCGGTCAAATCTCTGCCAAGTTTATTAACGCCATTGCTCCCAGAGAAATGAGTTTCTCTCATTTCCCTAATGTCTAATGTCTACCAGATAATGAGCTTATGCAAGTTGAAAATGAGAAAGTGTGTGAGGTTCAGAGAAGGGGACCAGACTAGTGTTTTTGTCTTTATGGTTACTTTGTAACTATCTATAAAATGGTTATTATAAGTTATGCCACTCACATTTGTACCAAAGGAATGAAGCCAGGTCATCTAAAGTTGAGTTTCTCACAATGAGCGTCTTAGCTAATAATATATATGATGTATTACTTAAGAAACAATACATTAATATGAAACATGTTACATATGAAATAATATATGTAGATATAGTTCATACAATGTCACCATATGAGGGAAAACTGTCTTTGGATGCTTACAAAATGAATTATTTCACATATAGTTTCCAAAGTGTCATATCTGTGCTTAGTGCAATGCCATACATGGAACAGGAGAATGAAAAAAGTAGGAAGCATGTGAAACAACAAGTGTTAAGACATATTTACTATTATTGATCAATATCTTCCTGTATTCATCAATACTTAGAACAGATAGATTAAGCTGCATTGTGGTATCATGGAAGTCCCCCAAATCTTTATAGGTTTACAATATAAGATTTTATTATTTCTTCATTTAAATAAAATCTTGCTACTCTGTTCTCCTCCTGTTAGAAACTGGCCTGTTTTGGACACATGCCTCTGTAACATGAATAATGAAAAAGATATATGGAGCTTCACTTCCATTTACTGAATGCCATTGGGAAAAAAGATCTTATCAACCTTCCAATCCTGAAAGGTGAAGCCATGCCCACGTGCCCATTGAGATGCATCATGTTCACACAGATGGCTTTGCTCTCTGCCCAGACATATGAACTCATTTTGTAAACCCATAGCATTGTTTGTTATAATTCCTCTGAAAAGTATAGTCCTCAAAAATAAAGGCTCACAGAGGTTATTTGAAACAAATTGGCAAACATACATAAAATTATATAGACTGGTATCTTAATAATTTGAGACACATTAACCATTAATATCTAAAGCATTTTTTAATTGCAAAGGTAACTGAAAAAAAATTATAAAACTTGGTATTCTGAGGTATGACTTATACCTACAGTATTGGTTTAAATGAATTCAACTGTTGAGGAACAAGTTTTATCTTAGCACCAGTATTTATATCTCTATATCTTTTGATTCTTTCATTTTTTAACTATGTTTGGAAGCTTAGAAACTACATTTCCCAGAGTCCTGTTTATCCAGAATTCTCTACATGAATTCTGTTCTCTCCTTGAGAAGCAATAGTTTGAGATTTGGAAAGGAAACATAACATCTTTACCTCCATCGTTGGCAGTGAAGGCAGATGTCTCATGGTCAGGCTTGGCAGAGTCCTTTGTTCCTTTCCCATGCACCCATGTTAGAAGTAAATAGGCAGTAAGTAAAATCGCAGACATTTTCTGAATGTACCTGATTTATGAGCAGTAAAACCTCTCTTCGGGGAAATGTAATTGTGATAGAATAATGACTACCTACACACACATACACACACACACAGCTGTGCACATGTTACATAGATTCTGGAGTTGTGATTAAGATTCAGGAAATTAGGATGGAAGGTATTCTGGGATTATGTATGTGGGTGCACTCTAACCACATTAGCTCTTAAAAGCTGAGAACCTTTCCACCTGTGGTCAGAGAGACAGGTGAATATGTAAGAAAAACTTGAAACACAACACAGAGGAAGAAGGTCAGAAGCCTGGGTCTACAAGCAGCCTCTTGAAGCTGGATAGGGAAAAGAAACAGTTCCACCCCGGAGTCGCCAGAGTGGAAGGCAGCCTTGCTTACCACTTGAGTCTAGTGTGAGCTTCTTTGGGCTTCAGGCTTCCAGAGCTATAAAGCAACAAATTTATATGTGTGAGCCACTGATTTTGTGTTAATTTGTTATAGCAGCAGTAGAAAACCAATAGAGCTAATTTCCCTCAACCTGGATAAAAATAGAGAGTATCGATTTTTTTAAGGTTCAAGAGACTTGCTTATTGTTTAAATATTCACTTTGTGTATAAATTAGACCCTACCTTCATATTTTAGTGGATATTCTGCTGTTTGGCAGTTTTTCATATTTATAATCTTCCCACATCTGCCTAATGTGCCAAAATATGTGAATGGGTGAGAGGGAGTGAGTAGCGGAGATTCATAAAGGAAGAAACTAGGGGGAAACAAAGAAGTGTCTATCTTTTGGCCTGCTTTACTTGTCAAGATGGTTCCTTCATTGTTGGCAGACACACTATCTTCTCCTTTCTTAAAAAAGTATGTGGATCTTTTGACTAAAATATTTAAAGTTAGATTCCCCAGTTAAGGTAGTTGAATGTAAGGATGCTTCTGCCCAGTTAGCAGCAGAATATAAAAACCCTACCATCAAATAAATCACCTTTCCTATGGAACCACTGGCCTGTCAACAGGCCAATTAGCATTTACTCATAGTTGACTTGTCCTTGAATATCCTTTTATTTCTAAGTCACTTGAAAAGATGTTTTTGTTTGTTAATGCCCAGTGTAATTAGCTTCCATTGAAATATTGATTTTACATTAAGGAAGATAAATGCTAAAGTATTGAGAGTTAAGTGTTGTTTTAATAAAGAATGACATTTTATAGATAAAAAGACATTGTGCTTGTCATTGCACTGTTGCTTCTGTGCAATTACAATATGCACAAGACTTTCTTTTTTTAATTTATTTTATTTATTTATTTTTAATTAAATCTTTATTATTCAGATTATTACATTTGTTTCTCTTTTTTCCCTCCTCCATAGCTCCCCTCCACCTGGCTCCCACCTCTTCCTCTACCCTTACCTCCCTCCCATTGACCTTGTTTTAGGTGTATGATTTTTGTCCAGTCTCTCCCTGTACACCCCTCACCTCATTCCTCCTGAGAATTATCAGTCCACTTGTTTTCTGTGCTCCTGATTCTATTATATTCACCAGTTTATTCTGTTGATCAAATTTTTAATTCCCTTAATTTTTAGATTCACTTGTTGATAGATATGTATTTGTTGTTCATAATTTTTTTATCTTTTACCTTTTTCTTTTTCCTCTTCTAAAAGACTACCTTTCAGCATTTCATATAATGCTGGTTTGGAGTTGATGAACTCCTTTAGCTTTTTCTTATCTGTGAAGCTCTTTATCTACCCTTCAATTTTGAATGACAGCTTTGCTGGATAGCATATTCTTGGTTGTAGGTTCTTGCTATTCATCACGTTAAATATTTCTTGCCACACCCGTCTGGCCTGCATAGTTTTTGTTGAGAAAACAGCTGACAATCATATGGGTGCTCCCTTGTAGGTAATGAACTGTTTTTCTCTTGCTGCTTTTAATATTCTTTGTCTTTTGCTCTTGGTATTTTAATTATGATGTGTCTTGGTGTGGTCCTCTTTGGATTCCTTTTATATGGGGTTCTGTGTGCTTCCTAGACTTGTAAGTCTATTTCTTTTACTAGATGTGGGAAGTTTTCAGTCATTATTTCTTTAAATAGGTTTTCAGTATCTTGCTCTCTCTCTTCCTCTGCCACACCCACAATTCTGATGTTGGTACGCTTGAATTGTCCCAGAGGCTCCTTACATTATCTTCACATTTTTGGATTCTTTTTTCTTCTTGTTTTTCCAGTTGAGTGTTTTCTGCTTCTTTATATTTCAAATTTTTGACTTGATTCTTGCCTTCCCCTAGTCTGCTGTTAGGTCTCTGTATAATATTTTTTATTTCAGTCTGTGTATGTTTACTTTCTAGTTGGTCCTTTTCCATTTCTAGTAGGTTCTTTTTCAGCTCCTCTTGGGTCTCGCTAACTTTATCCAACTTTTCTAGGATATTCTTGAAAAACCTTATAAGCGTGGTTTTGAACTCTATATCCAGTCATTTGTTTTCCTCTATTTCTTTTCTTTGTGATCCCTTCCCTTGTCTCCGCATTTCCACTATGCCGGGAGAACTTCCGTGTTGGAGTCAGCCTTATGATACCAGACTTGCAAAACAGCAAAAGCCTCTCTGTTGAGCTTGGGATGGGTGGAGTCTCAGGGCTTAAGGGACCGCCTTTCCTTCCATGGCCCCGCCCTCCACGGCCCCTGAGTCTCACATGACTGGGTAATCGCTGGAGTGGTCCCTGTGCGCTGCCTGTCCTGCTCACCTGTGCTCCGGGACCATATGAGTCTGGGTCCCCAGGGTTTCGCCTGAAACTGTTGTTTAGTAGAGTTAGAAGTGATGCAGTTGGCAGGGTCTGTCTCCTGCCCACTTGTGAAAGCCAGCGGCACAATCAGCTGTTGGTCCTCTGCACGCAGTGCCGTGCATGCCACCAGACTTCTGATCTTTTGTGACTCCCCTAAATTTCCATGCACTTCTCCCTTTTCACAGTCCAAACTCCCCCCATATGAGTTTCGCTGGATCTGGGGTTTAGTGTCATAGGATAAGGGGTTCAATGCTGTTGAGCGTCTCCATCTCCCCCGCCTGCAGAGAAAGCCAGCCCGGTTCTCTGGCACCTCTCTCTCCACGTGCGCGTCTCTGTACCTCAGCTTTTTGCAGCTCCTCTGGGTCTCTGTGAACCCCTCTCTTTCCTTCTAGTTGTAGAATTTCCACTCAGCCAGCTTTCCTGTGGTTCTGGATGATGTCCATTCTGTCTTTTAGTTGTAGTTTTGAAATTGTTGTGCGAGGCAGCAGTGTAGGTGTTTACCTATGCCGCCATCTTGGATTCTTCCCCTATGCACATGACTTTCTAACAGCAGTCTAGTGTACCTGAACTTTTGGTTAAAGATGCCATATTTAAATATTTACTTTTGGATAATGTACACTTGCTTTCCTACCTATTTGATACATCAGAATATACATATACTATTTTTTTTTCACTAAGAAAATCTACTCTTAGGAAACTTGTTAGATATATATATTTTTTTCATGCCTAGAATGAAGGTAGGTAACGCCCAGCCATTGGGCCATGTAAGGCCCAAAAATTCATTTTCCGGCCTTGCCAAATCATTAAGGGTGAGTTAACTAAATATTTGATCAAATATAGCAGGCTAATTTTTAAGTTGATAATTTTGTATGGCCTTCAAATGAGGTTATAAATATTCAAACGGCCCTTGGCAGATACAAGATTCCCCAACCCTGGCCTAGATTCAACTTTTCTTACACTATCTGAACTCTTATTTTAACTATAAATGTATTTTTATCTTGGCTTCATCAGTGATTAAACCAATTTTTTAATATCATCATAAAGTGTTACAAATAGTAGTACATATGTCTCCTTTCTTTTTTCTCCAATTGACCTTGCCCCTAGCCTCCCCTACCCCTGGCACATGCCTTCTCTCCCCTCCCATTGTCTTGCATCTACTGGTTAGGCTTATATGCATGCTTACAAGTCCTTCAGTTGATCTCTTAACTCCTCCCTACCTCCAAACCCTCCCCAGCCTTCCCGCTGTCATTTGACAGTCTGATGCTTCTCTGCCTCTGTATTTATTTTTGTTCATCAGTTTATAATGTTCTTTATTGGGTCATTCTAAATTAATATTTTATAATAGTGTTGTACTAAGCATTTTTCTAGATGAAATTTGCCTGGGTATTGAGAGGTGCTGCCAGATGTCCCTCAAATGACATCTTCAGAGCTGTCTTTGATTTTTCTTGTTCCATACATCTGCTTGCTCATTAAACATCTCTTCTTGGATGAATAACAATTTATAAATTATTTTAAATAAAATAATTTTAATTAAGGTCACCACATAATATAGGTATGTAAATGCACTCATATCTTTTGGATTGCTTACACTTTGGACTTTGAGGCAAAGATAATCTAAGGAATTAAGTGCAATGTTAATATGATAACAGGACATAATATAATGATATTAACAAAACTCAAAAGCTAGGAGATATCCAGGTTATATTTCTATTAAAATATATGTTACTTGATATGAAAGGTTTTTAATGCATTTACTATTTAAAGTGAAATATCTGCATCTCATAATTAGAACTGTGTAAAGAAATTTTGATGCATAAATTTCCAATATATATTCTATAAAATGATGCCACCATTGGTATGTGACTTCAGACTGACCCAAGCATGTTTTAATTCACAGATAAGTAAATATTTGTAATTTTGGAGCCTAAAATATGCTGGGCTAGGAGGAAGATTATGGTACTGTTTTCTCTACAATTTACCTCTTTGTGGTATACAGACAAACTGGACACATTCAGATATTACCTGAATTAAGAATAGAGTTTAAATCACTAAGAGGGGAGAAATAGAAACCATCAGGAGAACAAATAGGTTAACAAAGTTTCCCATTAATTCTGTGATGCTTGACATAAATAGGACAGTGAAGGAGCAGTTTCAGTCTCCCATGGATATGAACCACTGCCTGAAGGAGCCATTCACTACAGAGTGAGGGATAGGCCCTGAGACCTTGATCATTGAACATATTGTCTCCATTTTATTCCTATGATAATGAGCCTCTCTTTTAATAGTTGGGAGGAAGTATCAAAGATATTATAAAATCCTCCAAACCCCTGGGAGGAAATAACAACAGTAGAAAAAATTAAAAATGAAGAGTACATGAAGAGTTAAAGTTGAACTCTGTTACTGATAAATCCATCTGTGCCTAAACTAAGCTCTAAGATGAAGGATTTGACTGTGTCAAAAGAGGCTTTAACCTATGGACCTTAGGCATGTGTGTGTGTGTATGTGTGTGTATGTGTGCTGTGTGATTTTATTTTAGACTTTGAATGAATTTTTGTTAGCAACAGCTCTTTTTAACTATAAACTTATAAATGTAAATATATACATGTGTATATATAACTGATTATAATTGATATATATATATACACATTGGTATGCAATAACTTTATTTCTATTTGGATCATATTGCTAGTTTGATTTATCTCTGCTTCATTTGATTTGTAATACTTTTTAAAGAAAATATTAGTTTCTTGCCCCCAATCCCTTCATAAAAATCACAATATTTTGACACTGGTTGATGGCCCAAGAAGGGGAGAATTATTAGAAACATTGTTGTCTTTGGAGATTAGTTATTTCCCATAAAGGGAATTTCAAATTAATAGATATGAATTGGGCTTTAATAAGTTGTTAGCATATGTCATTATCCTCATAAGCATCTCATCTTTCTGAATTTCTTCTCTTTCTTTCTCTATCAAGTCATCTATTTCTTCTCTTATTTTTAGAATGAGTAATATCTTACAGATTTTAAGAACTAGAAGAACCATATTAATTTTTAATGAATAGCAGCATTGTTGACCTCAAGCAATAATCTAATGTGGGGACACCCACAGTATCAAAAAATGGAAGTACAGTGACTAACAACCAGGGGAATCAGAGCTACAGATTCTGTTCTCTGTACATGCAAATCTTGTCAGGTGAAATTAAACTCCTATTTATAGGAACAGCATCCATACAGGAGCATCTTGGTTAGAGTCTTCATTTCTTTTCTTCTCAACTTTTTCATCCCAAAGCAGAGCTTTCCAAGGCTTTCCAAGCTCTACCTTCTCTGAGAACTGCCAACTGTTCTGGCTACTGGAGTCAGTGGTTAAGGATTTGGCCTACCATGACCAACACCTCTTGTTGGACACTTTGTTTTGCAACATGACTTTTCGTTAGTGAGTGAGTCAAGTTACTTTTTCCACCCCTTGTATCTAGACTGCTCTTGTGGATTTCTTTGGCCATCACATGATGGTAGAAGTATGTTATACCACTCTTTTTAAAAATATATTTTATTGATTTTTTACAGAGAGGAAGGGAGAGGGATAGAAAGTCAGAAACATCGATGAGAGAGAAACATCGATCAGCCGCCTCCTGCACGCCCCACACTGGAGATGCGCCCGCAACCAAGGTACATGCCCCCGACTGAAATCGAACCCGGGACCTTTCAGTCTGCAGGCTGAGCCAAACTGGTCTTGGCATATATTGATTTTTTACAGATAGAGAGTGAGAAACATCGATCTGCCGCCTCCTGCACGCCCCACACTGGAGATGTGTCCGCAAGCAAGGTACATGCCCCCGACAGGAATCGAACCTAGGACCTTTCAGTCCGCAGGCCGATGCTCTATCTACTGAGCCAAACTGGTCTCGGCTGTTATACCACTTTTAAGTGAAAGCCTCAAGAGACAGCAGATTCTGCTTTGACCCTCTTGGAACCCAACTGCTATGTGAGGTAGCATGTGGAGTTGCCTACACAGATGCCCTAGCTGACAGCTCCACACCACTGCCATTCTTGTTCAGCGAGTGATATGAGATCTGAAAACATCAGTTAACATGCAAAAGCAGGAGGGAGCCCTGCTGATGGCCTGGGGAGTAGAGAAAGCCATTGCACTTGAGAACTGCCCCAACTGTGAAACCACAAATTGTGAGGAAATAAGCAGAGATCAAACTTCAGGTGATTTTTTTTTTAATGTACTGATATTTTATATGTCTTTCACACATTTAGAGTGTAAATTTCATTATATAAATGCATAATTACTTCAATATATTTAGAATAATCCTTCCCTTATTAGACAAAAACAATAGCAAACTATTAGATAATCTTAGCACTTACATTATTAATATTGTTAAACAATTATTGAGTTCCAAGTAATTAGTAAATAAAATATACAAATTAAAAATCTTATATTTTGGATATTAATGCTGAAAGTACATTAATATTTTTTATTAGGAATACTGACAGTGTCACATGTATGGATTATTCTATGAGGATCATTATAAATTTTTTTCTAGTATTTTAAAATATAGGATATTGTTTACTTCAGTAGTTATTTCATCAATTTTCAGTTGAATATTACTATTTTTAAAATACTTTTATTTTTTAGAGCAGTTTTAGTTTCCTGCAAATTTTAACCTGTCCCCCACACATGCATAGCCTTTACCATTATCAATATTTCTTCACCAGAGTGATGCATTTATTACAATTCATGAAACTACATTGATATATTATCAACACGAGACCATAGTTTACATTAGGATTCATTCTTGGGGTTGAACATTCTAGGAGTTTGGACAAATTTATTGACATGTACCCATCATTATAGCTTCATACTGAGTATTTTTTAATGCTATAAAAGTTCTCTGCATTTTTTCCTATTAATCCTTCACCCCCCCTACCCCATTATCCACTAGAAGCTATAATCTTTTTACTGTCTCTGTACTTTTGCCTTTTCCAAAAGGCCTTGTAGTTGGAATCATAGAGTATGTAGACTTTTCATATTGCCTCTTTCACTTAGTAGCATGCATTCCTTCCTTATGTCTTTTTCTAGCTTGATAGCTCATTTATTTTTATTGCTGAAAAACATCCCATGGTATAGGTTAGTGGTCGACAAACTCATTAGTCAACAGAGTGGCAAACCGTGGTTCACAAGCTGCAGTTTGCCAACCACTGGTATAGGTGTACCAATTTATATGTTCCAATATCTACTGAATATTATTTTGTTGATTTTAAAGTTTGGGAAATTATGAGTAAAGATGCAGTAAACATTCATGAGTAGGTTTTTGTGTGGACATACATTTTCAACTCCTTTCGGAAAATATTAGGTAGTATGATTGCTTGATCATATGTTAAGAGTATGTTTACTTTTGGATAAAAAGCCACACCATTAAACTGTTCCCCAAAGTGGCTGTAGCATTTTGAATTTCTATCAGTAATAAATAAAAGTTTCTGTTGCTCTCCATCTTCACCAGAATTTGGTGTTGTCAGTGTTCAAGATTTTGGCTTCTCTAATAAGTGTGTAGTGTTATCTTCCTAATGTAATTTACCTTTTCCTGATGACATAGAATGTGAAGCATTATTCATATGCTTATTTAACCTCAGGATATCTTCTTTGGTGAGCTATCTGTTAAGAGATTTGGCCAATTTGGTACTGATTTTAGAGAGAGAGAAAGGAAGAGGGATAGAGAGATAGAAACATCAATAGGCTGCCTCCTGCTATAGGATTGAGCCTAAATCTCAGGCTCAATCTCAGTAACCTCTCAGTTCATGGGTCAATGCTCAAACATCGAGCACAGTAGGTGGGCATAATTGGTCCATTACTAATAGGATTATTTGCTTTCTTGTTTAGTTTTAGGTGTGTTTTTTTTTGTATATTTTATATAATATTCATTGATTAGATATCTTTTTTTTTAAAGATATTCTCCAAGTCTATGGCTGTGTGTTCTTCTTCTCATGACATTGTCTATTGTAGAGTAGAACATTTTAATTTAATGAGGTCTAGTTTAGCAACTATGCCTTTCATATATCATATTTTTGATGTTGCCAAAGATAAAATGCCATCAAAGTCATCTAGATTTTCTACCTTCCAGCAATTTTATGGTTTTGTATTTTCACTGTGGTTGGTGACCCATTCTGAATTAAGTTTTCTGGTGAGTGTAAGTTATGGTTTAGATTCATTTATCTGCATGTGGTGGTCCATTTGTTAAAAAGAAAATGTTTTCTATTTTATTTCCTTTGAGTATATTGGGTGTATTTCTGGCCTCCGTCTTATGTTCCTTTGATCTATTTGTCTATTTTTGTGTTAATAGCTCACTGTCTTATTACTTTAGTTTTATTGTAAGTCTTGAAGCTCTGGTGTGGCAATTCTCGAACTTTATTCTTCTGTGTCAATACTGTGGTGGCTATCCTGGGTCTTTTCATCTATAAATAAATCTTAGAATGAATTAGTGTATATCCACAAAATAACTTATTAGGATTTTGGTTGAGATTGCATTGAATCTATAAATCAAATGGGAAGAACTGAGATCCTGAAGATACTGAGTTATCCTTTTACTTAAACATGGAATACCTTCCCATATGTTTATTGCTCAAGTTCTTGCATCAGATTATCAATTTTTACTTATATAGATCTTGTATATAATTTTAGATTTATACTATTTCAATTTTTAGGCTGTTAATATAAATGGCATTATGTTTTTAACTTCAATTCTATCTATTTATTGCTGGTATATGAAAAATTAATTACTTTGGTATCCTCCTATAACTTCACTATAATTACTTTTGAGTTACGGGAATTTTTCTATATTTTCTATGTGGACAAAGACAATTTTATACATTCATTCCCAATCAATATACCTTTTATTTTTTCTTGTCTTCTAACATTAGCTAGGACATCCAGTACAATTTTAGAAAGGGATGATAAGAGGAGACACGTTCATTTGAACATTAATTTAGTATAAAGTTTCTCACAATTAAGTATGATGTTAGCTAGAGTTTTGTAAAGGTATTCTTAATCAAGTTGAGGAAATTTCCATCATGTTTGGTTATTGGATTTTGTCAGATGCTTTTCCTGCATCTATTGATATGAACAATGCTTTATTGCATATGTTGACATAATAGATTATATTGTTTTTAAAATACTGGAACTCCCTGCATATCTAGGATATAAATAACCCTTGGTTGTGGTATTTGTATACATTGTTGAATTCAGGAGAGTGATATCTGTTGAATGATTTTGCATCTATGTTCATGAGAAATAATGGTTTCTACATTTGCTGAAAGTCTCTGTTTTGGTATTAGGGTAAAGCTGGCCTTATACAATGATTTAGGAAGTATTCCCTCTATGTCTATTATCTGAAAGAGATGATAGAGAATTGGTATAATTTCTTCCTTAAATGATTAGAAATATGTGGCTGAGACAGTTATGTGGAGTCCCATTATATTTGTTTGTTTTTCTATGATTCAAAAATGAGAATACAATTGACTGTAAAGACTCCCTGGGGAGGGAGGTCCTGAATATGGAGAAGAAAAAAAATAGTATTTGTTCAAGCAAGTTAGTGAGAAGGCAGGTGGGGCTGGTGTTCTGATGTGATCTATTCTTTAGCATAAGAGTACTTACTAGTTTAGGGACGACAAAGTAAAACAATGTATAAATGCCAGTAGGTTTATAATTTTGTTTGGGAGATGAATAATTAGCCATTCTAATGGCAACTCTTGTTTCTCCTAGGAATTGAGGCAAGGCTATGGTGATTGATGAGTGAAGAAAATGGAATCAGAATTTTTCACAGCATAAAGCAGAGGTGAAATGATGAGTGGACAGGAAAGTTATATTAGCTAATATCAGCAGTGTTGAAGGTCCAGTTAAGGTAGGAAATAATGAATTTATAGTCATATATAGATATATGCTCAGTTTTGAATTTTCTGTAAGAGTAGTCAGCAATGTCTATGCTAGGAATATTTTATAATTATAAAAACTTTCTATTAGTTTGCCCATTCTCTCAGTCTGATGATTAGTTTTAAATCTTGAATTTATATATAATGTGAAGTCAGGATAGAAATTTGTTTTAATAGAATCCATTATAAGACTCGGAACTCCATTCAAATGAATTTTCTATTGTTCTGTCTCTATCTCTGCAAGAGATAATTTAAAACATTAATTATAATTCTAAGTAGAAAATTTAAATAATATATGTACCCATTTTGCCATATCTTTTAAAAAGTAAAATTTGCCTAAGTATTGACTAAATATCTAGGATGTTTTTCTTTTAATTTATATATATATGAGGAAGAAATGTGTTGAGTTATTGAATCAGCCTTTGTGGTAATAAAAGACTGAAATAAGTGTACTGTCAATCAGGGGCTATATAAATTACAGTATATGCATAAAGTGACATAAAAATCAAAGTTCCCAGAGAAGTAATATTAAAGCACAGTCATATGCATTGAATAAATATAAAATATATAAATTATTAGTATTTGTATATAGCTCTATGAATATAGTTAAAATTTTCTGAATGGTATAAATTAAAGCAGTTATCTCCTAGAATAAAACTGTGATATACCAAAATATAACATTTTTAGACTATGTACGTATTTTTCCATTCATGTTTGTGTACCTCTGGCCCTGTCTCCTCCTATTCTCTCTCGTGGTAGAGACATACCTAGAACAGCATTTAAACTGAAGTAAAAAAATAAATCCATGAACACAAGTCATATATGGAAAAACCAAAATAGTCATGAGGAAAAAAACACACCTATTAAATATAAATAAATTTCACTGCAATAAAGATTTTAATATTTTAAATAATGCTCTAAAGATTATAAAACCATTATTTTTTCTTGTAATTTTTGTTAAGATAAATAGGTTCCTTGGGAGGAAAACAGAAATCAGATAGCTTCTCAGGTGCCCATCTTTAAGATCACAGTGTCAAGTTCTTAAATCAGAAGATCACTGATCTCACATAATACCAGAAGCATAAAAAGATAAAGGAAATCACAAGAAACAGACAAGTAATTTCCTGTTTTAGAAGCCTGTCAGCTTCTGCTCCAAATAAAATGTTCTTCACTACAATGCTTTCTGGTTTCTAGTTTCACATGTAAAGCGTCTTCAAAATAATAGACATGGAGACATGCTGCTTCAAGTAGATAGCTTCAAGTTTTGGAACACATCCTTTTGAGGTGACACACTGTATATTAACAGTTAAAAGTATATTTAAATTGTTATCAATATGATTTAGCCTTTACATTTTTTTAAATTTAGTTGTTTATTCAATTTAATTGTCTTACAGTACATAATCACTTTCACTCCAAAAAAAAAGTAAAGTAGATACACTTAATACAATTTCCTATGTTTTTCGGTAAACTCTGAATTAAAAAAAAATTATATACTAGAGAAGATATATTTTATATTAGTAGTCTCAAAACAAACATTACTAGCAGTTTATAATTTTACAAACTGTTAAACTAAGTCATGTAAGTTCATAACCTACTAGTTTAAATTGCCTACTGTTAATAACATCAGAACTTTTCATAGAAAACTTTATTTACTTGACTTCAGTGGATTTATACTTACTACTAGACTGCTAATCATCTGCAGTTTGGAGTAAGGTGGCACTATCTCCAAATCATAATTTAATAATTTTTGGCATATAAGATGGAAATTGTTGGATCTTCTGGTAATTATTGTTGACAACATTGGTGTAACATAATGGAAGAAAATAGGATTCATCTATAACAGAAAAGAAAAATCTTGGAAAATTTCATGACCAAAAAAATATTGTAAGTTAAGAGTAGGACTTGGCTATTTAAAAGTCAATCCAGAGTAGTATGTATAAAATAATGTGGATTGTATGTGACATTGTAGTAAATATATATATGTATATGTGTGTGTGTGTGTGTGTATAATTTAAAAAATGAAGAAAATTATGTTTTTAATTATATTTGACACTCAGTTTCAGGCTTACAGCACAGTGATCAGACATGTATATAGTATGTGAAGTGATCCCCCTGATAAGTCTTGCATCCCCTTGACACCATATACTTATAGAATTATAATATTGATGATTACATTATCTAAGCTGGACTTTACATCCCTGTAAGTGCCAGTTTGTACTTGTTAATCCCTTCACCCAGTCCCCTAACATCTTATCCATCTGGCAACCATTAGTTCATTATCTAAATCTATTAGTTTGTTTCTTCATTATATTTTAGGTTCTACATTTAAGTTATATTGGAAAGCATTTGTCTTTCTCTGCTTGTTTCACTTAGCATATAATAAGCTCTATATCTACCCATGTTGTTGCAAATAAGATTTCTTTTTTTTTATGGTTGAGCAATATTCCATTGCTTATATGTATCACATCTTCTTTATCAATTTGTGTTTTGATTGGAGCATTTTTTTATATGTGGTATTGAAGTCTGTGTCAATAATAACTTAGTGGACTTCTAAGTGTTTTGGAAGAGTTCTCTTCAATGTCTATAACCAGAAAAAAATATTTTAAATTAGAAAACTTAAGATTTGGTTACAGACTCTTGAACCAATATATTCCATTTTGTCCAAAGCAGCTAGAATTAATTATCTTTTGAAACTATAAATCAGCTTATGCCATTTCTGGGTATAAATCTACTTACAGGTTTGTATAAGCCTCTAATACAGCAATTTTCAATCTGTGTGCCACAAAAATTTTAAAACATGCAATAACTTACTGTGTAGTCAGGGCCCCTGACCTTTTGTCCCTTAGACTGTCAAATAAAACATTGATAAGAGTCATCACAGCAATAGCAGTCTAATATAAATGAATCAAAAGTACCTATTTTTGGTGTGCTGCAGAATTGTAGTAATTAGTTTGTGTGTGCCATCGATTTCATCCTTTCACCTTTTGTTAATCAACAATACTAGCCTACTTCAGTTCCTTGAACAGGCAAACATGTAAAAGCATCTTTATTGTTGCTTTTTAAAAATTAAAAACCAAAACAAATGACAAGAAAAAGTCAAATTAGCACATACTCTAGGAATTCCAGGAGATTAAAATATACTTCACTGTAGGCATTAATTTGAACTGGTCCTTGTTAGATGCTTAACTTTTAACCACCCAACAAAAGAGGAATGGGGATACAGGTTGCAGACCCCAAATTTTCAAGTACTCATTTACAGGAATGTGATTAATGATTACTACACCTTTTGTATCCTGGGCTCTTCATATAGTATCAATAATGACAACAACTTCCTTCACTAGAACTGAATGCAGCCTACAGTCCTTCTCATTATAGCAAATTAGGCATCCATTACTACTGATGGTAGCTAATATTCATGCATGAAGCATGGACAATTAATAATGGTAAGTACTTTGTTTATAGTTTATAATATTGAATGACAATAATGGAAATAACTGCAAAACAGACTTAAGACAAAAATATGGAGAATTTGAAAACTCCAAATTTAGTTCAGTATAAAAGACCACATAATAAAGCTCATAGTACTCAATAAAATGAACATAATAATACCTTTAAAGGTAAGTATGAAATTCCATTTTATTACTTCAAAATATGTAATGTGGTTGATATCTGATTTAATTGAATATCAGAAATCTTTTAAAAATAAATGCAGAATAATGGGATCATACTGAGTGGAGGCTTGATAATGGCATAATGGGAATTAGAAAATGTCAGTTATGAATGATAATATCTGTGTGACAATTTGGAAAATTTAAATCTCACACATTTCTTTTAAATAGTTTCTTCATAGCCAAGTGAGCTGCAAAACAAATTTCAACTAATTTAATCAGATTTACCATTAAGGCATTTAGCATCATAAGGGGAATATTATACTAGGAAAATATTTCTGCAATCCAAAACATCAATGTGATACAATTATATTTTCTTTTAAAATAGCAGGTAAGAGTCCAGCTGGGTAGCTCAGTTGATTAGAGCATCATCCTGATATGCCAAGGTTATGGGTTCGATCCCTTGTCAGGGCACATGCAAGTATCAACCAATAAATGCATAAGTGGAACAACAATCAATGTTTCTATCTCTGTATAATCAATACATATACATATTTTTTTAAATAGACAAAAGCATTGTGCTGGAAAGTGTCAGATCAAGAAAAATAACTACTTTTAGCAATTAACTATGGAATATGATTGGCTGAGAATGAACAGAGATTCAGGTAAACTGGATTTGGGAGCCTGATTGATGCTAAGAGTCACATTCTGCAGGAAGCACAGAGTTGTAAATCAATAAATTTTATGAATGGATTGTCATGCAACATAATTCTCTACCACTTACTCTGCTTGTCTCTATGCACAAAGCTAAAATTGCTTCTCTTGAAATATAGCTATCCATTTTTCCTTTGAAATTTACATGCCTTGTTTTAGGTATTACGCTTCCCAACTATAGCCTAGTCAAGTATCATTTGCATTGTCTCTATATAAATCATTTCCATTTGACAGGTAGTTACAGTGGTACCTCGAGATACGAGTTTAATTCCTTCCACAACCTTGAGGTGTGGGAAACTATGAGATGCTCAAGTCGCGGTAAACTGGTGGGTCGTGTGCAGCCGGCCGATCTGCGCAATTACTCCTATCTCAAATGTTGCTCGTATTTCAAAGCAAAAATTGCTCTCTCCACAGCTTGTATCTCAAAAATCTCGTATGTTAGGGCACTCGTATCTCAAGGTACCACTGTATTAGCAATTTCCTCTTATGAAAATATAGATATACATATCCATAATGCTATTATTTATATGTTCAAACAAGAATAAGTCCAGAATATGTTTATTGTAAGGACTAAGCTTTAGTAACATACAATTATTGGGAACTATGTATATTACTATAATAAGTAGAATTATTATTTCCAGTATCCTTTTTTGTTATTTATACTAAACTAGTGGCCTTGTGCATGGATTTGTGCACATTGAAAGGAAATTAGAAAGTGTTGGCGGGGTGTGACTATGCAAGATGGGCCGGCTGCACCTGGGGTGGTGCCAAGGGCACTGGAGTGGGGTGCTTCTGGCAGGTGGGGTCCCTCAGGTTGAAATCGGCTCTCTGACATCCCCCAAGGGGTTCCAGAGGGTGGTTCACCACAGCTCATCAGCTCCTGCCTTGAACGTCTGCCCTCTGATGGTCAGTGCATGTCATAGTTAATGGTTGGTCAGTCGCTTAGCCTTTTATACACATATAGATACTATAAGGTATGTATATTTGTTTATACTTTAAAATCATAACTATCAGTGCAGTGCATTATCAACACTGTGGTTATTATAGTGTAAAAATCCTATATAATAAAGGGCTAATATGCAAATCGACTGAACAGCAGAATGACTGGTCACTATGACACGCCCTGACCATCAGGGGGCAGACACTCAATGCAGGAGCTGCCCCTTGGTGGTCAGTGCGCTTCCACAGAGGGAGTGTTGCTCAGCCAGAAGTCCTGAGCCAGGCTCACATCTGGCAAGTGCAGCAGCGGTGGTGGGAGCCTCTTCCGCCTCTGTGGCAGTGCTAAGGATGCCTGAATGATGGCTTAGGCCCGCTCCCTAAGCCAGCAGTTGGACATCCCCTGAGGGGGCTCAGGCTGGGCTGAGAACCTCCCACCCCAAGTGGATGTTTTTTGTGCACTGGGCCTCTAGTCCTGTCAAAAATATTAAATATATTAAAATGTCAGCAAGTATATAAATTCTATTTTTGGAAAACATTTACTTTTTTTCTGTCATGGTGTGCTCCAGATCTTTGAAAGAATAGGTAAATTTTAAAAAAAGTTGAGAACTAGTGTGCTGAAGCATTTCCCATGGTGGGATATCTGAAATAACATTATATTTGGAACTAGAAAGCCTGGGTATAAATCCTTTCTCAGCTACTACTGCCAGTTTGTGTGGCTTTGGAAACCAGTTCAGCTTCTTTAAAGCTCTCCCGTATCATTTCTAAATGGGAATAATAATTGTTTACTTCACAGGGTTTTGTAATCATGAACTTAATTAGAAAAATATATCATGGGGTTTGATACAAATGATATTTTTTTTTAAATCAGCTTGATGTAATTGGATTAAAAGTAAATTGTAGTAAGACGAGTAAAGGTATAATCAAGACTCCAGTCACTTACTAGTTACAGCAATGTGAGCAACTGAACCTATTGATTTTATTTGTAAAATGTGGTTAATTAAACTATGTTTCCTAGCTGGGTTATTGAGAGGATTAAATGAGACGGCCAATTCTTAACAAAGAAAGGCCTGCCTCTTAATAAAAAGGCATTATTGTTATAGTCTAAGTTTGTCATTATCATTACTGATATTATTTCCCACCCATCAATACTCATTACTGGGCTTTGGGTTACACACCTAGTATTTGACAATTAGCAAGGAAGGTCTCTTCAAGGTCCACCATCTCATGCTTTACTCCTTAGATCTCCATTTCAGTAATGTAAAATGCAAAGCTACATAATGTTCCCATCTATTTAAGGGCAAAATAATTTTGTGTTATCAGCTTAAGGACACCCAATTCTCATAGTTCCATTTTCCTTATGGAACTAATTGGATGTGGCTCAATTTCATTCTTTTTTTACACTTTTAAAATGCAGCTCTTAAAAGCTAATCTGAAGTGTTCATTATTATCTCCACTAGTGCTGTTTTTCTCTTGGATATTCTTTAATTGGATTCCTGTGCAGAGTTAACAATAGCTTTCTGGTTGAGGTTAGAATGATTCCCTTTTCCGCCATTTGTCTGAGCTTTTTGCTTCTCAGTGCAAACTACAATAATGCAGCTGTGAAATCCATATCATCTTTTCAAAAGCATCCCAGGTGCGTCTAGAGACCATCGTCTTGACCTAAGTGGCAGTGCTCGGGCTTAGAATAAGCAATTATTGCTCTCTCATAGCTGAAGTGCCGAAGAGTCCTTTACATCCCAGCAGGAGTGATTCCACTTACACTAAAGGAAATTGCAGCCTTTGTGCATCTCACAGCTTTATTACAATTTAAAAAAAAACACACACACAAAACTATATAGTATGTAGAAAAAGGGACTTGGTTCTAAAGGAAAGATTTGAAAACCTGAAAAACGACAGCATCCCTGTTATTTTTCAAGGATTAAAAGGAAAGGTATGCCTTTTTCAGGCCATGTTTTGGGTATTAGGTATGAAACATTGACTATAGTAGGATACATCAACTACAGACACTTGGTTCCACTCTGTCAATGTTATCTGCTGGTCACTGTGAAGCTACAACAGTAAGATTTTAGATTTATTATTATTGAATTCCTTAGTGTCCCAATAGAAAAACAATAAATGTTCTTTCCCTAGCATGTCAATCCCCAGCAACTGTGTGATTAGTGCTTTCTGAAGGGGAACTTACTGTGCTTATAGATGTACCACTGAGGTCTGAATTTAGTAGACACCTGAAATCGCTGTGTTATTTACAGGTTATAACTTATTTGCTCAGGAAAAAACACATTTAAGTAATGAAGATCTATAATAAAAGTACTCTGGGTAATATTATACTAAACTAATGCCATGTTCTGTAGTCTGGTGAGATTTAAATGGAGTGAGACTGCTAATAGATTTCTGAAGTCACTAACTTAACTTCATTCTGAATCTAAGAAAAGATGTTCCTGTTGAAATGCTATGCCATTTCTGAGGTTTGTGGCATTTATGGTGCTCATAAAACTGTACGACTATAAAATATCAAAGAAGTTTTACAAAATCAGCCTCAAGGAACAATTTGAAATGAGCTGGTTAAATGAAACTGCCTTGGCAAATCTTTTTAAGACACATGAGAGCCAGAGAGGAGGTTAAATGAGGTTCACGCTCTCTCCTAACTCCCTGAATGCCATGATTTCATAAGTCATGGCTACCTGTGTTTGTCCTCAGATTTCACTGTTCCCTGCATCAGTCTTCTAAGGCAGTGGTCGGCAAACTCAGTCAACGGAGCAGCAAACCATGGCTCGCGAGCTACAGTTTGTCGACTACTGTTCTAAGGGAAGGAATTTATCAGAGAAATACATTGTAAAACGTACATTATTTTTTTTTTTTGCCTAACTTCTTTACAGTCTGAAAAAACATTAGCTCTAAAGGTATTTTCAGTTCACATATTTCAGGGTGGTTTACTTTTGTACCTATATATACACACACCTGTGTGTGTAATCTATATATATGCAATTATATTACTAAAAAATTATCTGAAAAGAAATTCCACAATGCAAATGTATATTCAATTCATATAAGATATTTCAACTTGAATACATACCAGTACAAATTTTAAAGGAAAAATACATTATTTATTAAAACATTTGGTAAGTTTAAAAAATATATTTAAATCACTATAGACAGTCATTGAAAACTTTCTATAAAAACCTTTAATTGTGGTAAAATTAAATGCAAGATAAAAGGGTTTAATCAAGTATGATGTCAAACTTGTTTAAATTTGTTAGAGTATGTAAATTGTATTGATTACTTTTAGTTTATAAAAGTTCTAAAATTAGTTTATCTTACTTATATTTCAATTTCCCAATGTCTTACATAAAAGAAACATTTTACAAAATCTAAGTAGAAGGTTTTAAAGAGTTATCAGTGTTGCTTTCTGTTAATTTATTGAAATTCTCTTTATTGTCATATTCTAGTGATTTAACAAATATAATAATTAAATATACTTGCAATATTAATATTGTCTCTACTAGGCATTAAAACTAGTTAATCAAGTCATGATTCTATGGTACAACTTTTCTGGTTACAAACACATGCACAGAATTGCCTAATTAGTAAAGTTGATATATTTTTAAAACAGTATAGAGAGCAGGTGTTAAGGAAATGTCACCTGGAGATTATGTAACTTCAAATTTAGTGTAAAACTAAGTATGGTTTTATAGAAATGTCTTATTTTGTTTGTTGGCAGTAGCTATTTTCCAGTAGATTGGACTTTGGAAGAAAATTCCAATATAACTAGAAAATAACTTGTTCCACATAAGATATTTATAATTTGGCGGTCACTGTTGTATGATCAGGATTAGACAGTGATTTAAACAATACTTCAGGTGGATAACTATTATGAGCAAGAAAGGCAAGACTCTACCATCATTTTGTCAAAATGTAAAATTAGCATTTGACTGGAATTTAAGAAAATGCAACACTAAAGGAAGGCAATCCATGTTTATGCTAAAATACATCTATAAAAATGTTTTACAAGTATTTCAAGATTCTTTTCCACCCTGCAAGGTGGCTCAGATGGTTGGAGCGTCATCCCGCACACCAAAAGGTTGCAGGTTCCATCCCTGGTCAGGGCATGCACAAAAGGCAACCAATAGATGTTTCTCTCCCTCTAAAATCAATAAATATATCTTTGGGAGAGGATAAAACAAAAAGATTCATTTCCCATTTTATAAACTTTACCACTTAGGCTTATATGAATGGATGCAATCCTACCATTGTAATAACATGAAAGTAACTATTTAATGTAAGTTCAAATGTGTTATGTACCAGGCGAAGTATAAAGCACTAATTATATTTAATTTCCAAACATCTTTTTGGTGTTTCAGTGAAAGCATAATTTTAAACAATGAAGAAACCAGAGAGACATAGGGAGAAGACATGTGACTCTTGTACATACCAAACTCAGAACTTGAACCTGGTCTTGTGGCTTCAAACAGGTACCTATATTTTTGCTATAATCAAGTTCTTCACTTAGCCTTTTAGATTTATAAGAAGGAAAATAAATGGCATGCTTATGGATGTGAAAGGCAGTTTAAGTAATTACCTCATTTTCAGAAAAGACCACAAATGATATTCTTAACACTATATTTCTACTACAATAACTGGAAAAAATAATGGAATTTATGCTTACTGAGTGATTGAAATAAGTGTTATCCCTTTACTATTTGTAGAAGTAAATGGAATTGTTGCATGAAAATTACCTTTTTCCTATATTCTTATTCATTCAGCTAGATGTGATGAACTGAACATAAAGAGCACAGATTCAAAGTTTATAGACTTTTGACCGCAGCCAGTCTGCATGACAATTACGACTACCATAAATCTCTGGAGGTCCTTCAGTAAACATCATCCTGCAGAGTAGGATGGAAGACAGCTCTCTGGCTCAGAAAAATGA
Organism: Lasiurus cinereus; assembly: GCA_011751065.1. Classification (NCBI taxonomy): domain Eukaryota; kingdom Metazoa; phylum Chordata; class Mammalia; order Chiroptera; family Vespertilionidae; genus Lasiurus; species Lasiurus cinereus. Next base: position 40,117,276 of record JAAGEH010000226.1, read on the forward strand.
TCCCTATTCTGAAGCCCTTTTCTAGGACTATAACATGCAACGGTGTGTGTGCTCTTTGAGATTGCTAGGATTCTTAAACTCCCTTGTGTTGCTTATTTTAAAAGGGGGAAAGGTAGCACAATATGCCCATTTCATAATTCGCCTTTTCATTTTGCTGATGATTTCCCTGACTATGCAGAAAGTTTTGGTTTGAGGTAGCCTCATTTGTTATTTTTTTTGCTTTTGTTGCCTGTGCTTTTAGTGTCGAGTCAATAAAAAAAAAATCATCTCCAAGACCAGTGTCAAGAGTGCCAACTTTGTTTTCTTCAAATCCGTTTATTCCATTGTGTGAGTGGTATAAGTTAGGGCTCCTTTATTGTTCTACCTGTGTGTAGCCAGTTTTCCCTGAACCACTGGTTGAAGAGACTATCTTTTTACCACAGGGTGTTTCTTGTCGCCCCTTTTTAATAGTATTTGACTGAGTGTATGCAGGGTTTAATTCTGGACTCTTTATTCTGTGGTACTGTTGGATGTGTTTATTTTTGTGACAGCACCATACTGTTTTTGTTACTACACCAGTTTTATAGTATTCACACCAAGAATTATGCTATCTCTGACTTTTTCCTCAGGTTTGCTTCAGCTGTTTGTTGCCTTTGTGGTTCTCTAAAGAAGGTGGATTTTTCTTTTTGTCCTATTTCTGTGAAAAATGTCATTTAACTTTTGATAGAGATTACATTAAATCTATAGATTGCTTTGGGTAGTATGGCCAATTGTAAGTTTATTAATTTTCCAAGCCATCCTCATGGATTATCTTTTCTTTTTTCTGTGTATTATTTCTTAAGTACACATATAATTCACCATCTAAAAAATTTATTCTTAGGTATTTTATTCTTTTGATGCAATTGTAAATGGGTATGTTTTCTTTATTCCTCTTTCTGAGGGTCTGTTATTAATATATAGAAAAATACAAATGACATTAACTGTTAATAGTTTTATTGTGGAGTCATTAGATTTTCTATATATATTATCTGAAGCAAACAAAGAGGTAGTTTTTAATTGGCTACTCCATATCCCAGGCATTAGCATAGAAGGAGCAGGCAAAAAGTTCCTTCTAGTCTTTCCTGAAAATGTGTTTTGCTTCCTATTTTAAAATCTACTAATTGAGAGACAGGCTTCTAACTTAATGTACACCTAGAGTTGGCTGTGATCCTCCAGAAACCAGGGAAGCTGGAGGACACATCTCCCGCCTCTTCCCTCTAGCTAGCTCCAACAATAAAACCAGGTTGCTAGTATCTTTCTTGAGGAGCTTATGCATAGGTCTAGTGCCAAAGCTATTGTGTCTGCCACCTGAAGGACAGGTACCTAATCACTAGCTCTGATAGCTAGTGAGGTATGCCTTCAAAAGTCCCACAGAATTGTAGCAAAACCAGAAGCAGTTATAATGGATAAAGAGGCACCACTTTCACACTCTACACCCGAGTCCAGCACAGAGGGACCTGGGGAAAATGCCCACCTCCCACTTTCTTCCAAGAAGGGGCTTAGCTGCACATTTTTCTAGCAGGGGTTGAGAGTCCAGCTTCTAATCAGCCTGCATCAAGTGTTGACTGATTCTCCTGTTTGGGAGGCAACCAGCAGCTAAAGTCAGGCTGACTCATTTCTATCAACAAGACCATTCTATGAAGTGGGTGGATATTTATGTAGGCACAAAAACCAAAACACATACTTATGAAATGGAGACACAAAGAAATACAGTCCAAGCAAAAGAGCAAGATAAAGCTCCAGAAAAAAAAAAACAATAACAACACATGATATACCTGAGAGAGTTCAAATTAATGGGGCAATGCATGAACAAAATGAGAATTTTAGGAGAAAAAGAGAATACTTGAAAGTACCAAGCAGGAATTATAAAGCTGAAAAATACATTTCTGAGGCTTAATAGCAGATGAGATCTCATGAAAGAAAGGATCAGTAAACTATTGGCAATGGAATTTATTTAATTAAAGGAGCAAAAAGAAAAAATAGAATGAAGATGAGTGAGGCACTTAGGAGACACCATGGAGGAAAAGAGAGAAGGGGGCAGAAAATGTTTTTAACCTATAGAAAGGAAACATTCATTTTGATCCAGAAAGCCCCAAAAGTACCACTGAAGAAGATATATTTAAAGAAATATAAGACATATTATAGTTTAATTGTTGAGATTTAAAGACAAAGTGATAAATAAGATAAAAAGCAACATATTACTTACAAGGTAACCCTCAAAGACTGTCATAAAACTTTTCAGCAGAAACATTTGTAGCTCAGAAGATAGTAGGGTGATATATTCACAGTAATAAAAAAAAATCACCAACAAAGAACTCTAACTGTATACATTAGGGAATGAAAAATAAGAACAAATGAAGCTCAAAGTTAGCCAGTAACAAAGATTAGGTCAGAAATAACTAAAATAGACACTAAAAAGGCCACAGAAAAGATAAAGAGTTTGTTTTTTGTAAAAATAATAAAAATAGACACGTCTTTGCTAAATTTACCAATTTAAAAGGTGAGGATTCTAATAAAAGTATGAATGAAACAAGATATTACCATCGATAACATAGAAATAAAAAAGGATAATAAGAGTTTAGTATTATTGGAAACATATAATCTACCAAAATAGTTTTGTACAATAAGAAAAAAGTTGCAGGAACCCATATATACTCTTTAAAGAATTCCTGGCATTTTGGATAGAATTAACAGGACTTAAGGCAAACATTAAATGATTAACTAGATATGAAAACCTTTTCAAATAGACTTGGCAATCTAATTGATGACTACTAGAGCCTGGCTACTATTAATAATACTGGACAGAACTTATCTTTTATGCAAATTTGATTAAAAATTTTAAAAATTGTGAATATATTATTTTTTTCATCATATACTTTTTGCTTTAAATGATTTCTCTGCCCAGGAATAAGCAATTGAAGACAAAATAAAAGGCTGATTTCAGTGGCATGAAGAATCTCTTAACACATATAAAGAGAAAAATGTTATCTAACAAAGTACAGGAATATGATCTAAAATTAAAATGTGTCTAGACATGTAGTGGCATACATTTCTATCACCACAACCATTACAGTGCACCAATTACTAAACACTTTTTCTTGGAGGGGCATCTAATAATTGTCTTCCCTCTAGTTAAGCTTCTTGAGGACTAAGGCCATGAATTTTTCATCTCTTCATTCCTAATATCAGAACAACAACAAAAAAGTGTTGATTTGCAAAAACCCTAGTGAAAAATAGCAGCAACTACATGTTTATATTTATTACTATGTTCCAGGAGCCTATTTTTAAAAAAATAAGACAAAATTTATTTCAACTTTTGTGAGCCCCATTTTAATTATCTATAAAATTATGTAAATAGGTCCTTCCCAGTTATCTTCTGGAACTATGTATGTGAGCAGAACATGAATATGCATCCAAAGTAAAATTATTCTTTCAAATTTTTTCACTTATGGTTAATTTACAGTTGTTAAAGAACCATCATATTCATTGCCTCATTAAATCCCTACATCAAACCTATGAGCTTGATGTTATGACCTGTTATTAATCTGGAATTGGAAGATGCGTCACTTGATCAAGGTTCACGACAAAGTAAGTAAAAGATACATTGAATACTGTTTTATTAAGTCCAAGACTAGCCCTCTTACTACTATACTAATTGTTTTTAGTTTCTGGTTTGAATTACATTGGTATATATTTTCCACCATCTTATATTGGTGTATAGTCTCTGGCTATTTAAATACAATTAAATATATTTTATGTTCCTAAGTCAAATTAACTTTATTGTAATAGGGATAATTTATCTTCTTTGTATGTTTCTACATATGGGTATATTTCCTACAGCTCTGCACACATTAGGTACATAAGAGAGGCTTGCTGGGTTAATAGCTGATGAAGGTACTAGTCTTAATTTTATGTGTAGAAACAGTTTGGCTTGGGAAGTTTTCATGAATTAAGGAAGTTAAACACTTAAACATGTTTTTAAAAAATCCTTTAAAAATAGCAGGCATCCAACAGTTCCTTAGTAGATTATTAAATTAATCTTGATTCAGCTCTGGTAAGGGCATGCATTTCTGAACTAGTTGGACTATTTCACTTGCTCCTACTGCCTAGAATTTAATAGAACCTTTTAGTCTTCTCAGGGCTTTAATGGTATTCATGGAAAAGCAGACTGAATTTTTTAAAGTTAAAGAGGTGTCACCTTCCTTAGTGACTCATTTTCTCTTTTGTCCTTCACTATTTTCCATTCTCTGCCTTTGAGACAAGAGAGACTAACCAAGGCATAATACCAAGAAAGCATATGATATACTCACTATAACACTAACTAAACATCAGTACCAAGACTGAAAAGCTACTTAACATTTTCAATTTCTAATTGGTACCACATACTTTGCATGACAGAAAGATTGGATACTTATAACAACATTCAGCATTTAGCTCTTCTAGTGCTCTGGTGAAATCGATTTTAGGGAACAGAAACTGAATAGGCAGGCTCAGCCTCTGCAAAAAATAACACTAATTTGAAGTTACCAAAAAGTCTCTTATTCATATTACTTTGGGGAAGGGGCTAATTAAAAGGCAAATATGTTGACTTGAAATTAATATATTAATCATTTATACATTATAACATATTAATCAACAGCAATGAGCAGGACTCCATGAAATAAATGTTGATACCTTGTATTATTTGTATTTCACCAAAGATACATTATTGGCCACAAGTTAGGAAGCAAAGATGAGGGGCAGCAATGGAATCAGGGGTATGACAGGTCATCATCAGGTCTTCTCTTCACTCATACACGCAGGTAAAAATATGTTGACACCCATTAGAACTTTAGCATTGAGGATGTATCAGTCTAGGTGTTGACACTATTCTCTTATATATTTAAAGAAGTATAAGATATATTTAAAGAAATATAAGACATATTATAGTTTAATTGTTGAGATTTAAAGACAAAGTGATAAATAAGATAAAAAGCAACATATTACTTACAAGGCTCAGGACAAGAAACTTTTATTTTCCAGAACAACTTTAAATAGCATATGTTATAACTGATGTGGATAAGTGCAACACCTGTTTTTAAAGGGGTCACTTGTCTGACAAGGAAATAACTCCTATTCAACTTTTAGCTCATTTCTTAATTTACTGTAAGTTTAAATTTTTAGAGTATCAATTTTCTTAGTTCTAATTTTACTTGATTTATGATTAGAGAAATGGCTTGTCATAACTAATTTTGACACTATGTTCTCTTTCTCTCCCTCACAAATACACACATATAAACGATATCAATATAACTAATAAACTGAATATTAATTACTTTTTGTCTATTGAAATCGTCCATTTCTGTAAGAGAATTACTAATATAAAACTTACAATTAAATGTATTTTTGTCGATGCAAAATCTCTTTTACTCATCTGAGTTCTCCTTAATGGCCTTTGAACATAAAGATTTGAAACATTCTTCCTATCAAGAATAGATGTTTTTGTTACTTATTCACTCTTTGCATGTCTTTAAATTAATTTACTTTTCCCTGCAGATATTCTCCAGTTTTGTATTTTCCTATTCCTTGAAACATCCAAAAGTTTATACTTTTCCTCCCATGCTTTGTACTTGATCTGAAAGATCTGTACATACAAGTTGGAAGAATTTTTAGCTTCTTTATTTTAGCTACTATATCATTTTTGTGGCATCATGTTTTTTATCCTTAGAAAGTCTTATTTGAGTTACTCTTGTTATTATCTTTATCCAATCTTTTCCTCCATCAGCTCTAGTTGTTTAGGACTGTGCTTAACATGTTCTGACAGACTTTTATCTCTCTGGTTAATGGAGAAATTTTAATGGCTAGGCTATGCTTTTGTTAACCCATCAAGCCAGCTCAAAGTCCGGGATAGCTATTGAAAGACACTGTGTTTGATAGGAGACAATGCAGTCGTTCCCCTTGCTGAGGATTCTGAAAGATGCCTCCTGACACATGGGCCTTCTAATAGCCTTTCAGCCTTAAGAACAGGGGGATTTAGGCTACAATGTCAGGTCCTTTACTCTATGGAGTCAGGGACATCGGGCATATTATGCAAACATAATGAAGACTTTCCCTTGCAGGTACCTAGATAAACGAAGGTCATTTCTATGTAGAATTACTCAATTTCTATGCCCTGATGCTCTATCTTGTTTTTCTGGTTTTGCTACCAAATATAGTGGCAAAAACCTAAGGTCCCTCTTCTGGGTCCCTGGCAGAAAAAAGGCAGTGAGCCCAAGCAGCAATTTTGCTCAGAGGAATGGAATTGGGAGGTGTTGGCAAGAGAGCTGCATTTGCTAAGTCCTTACTTTGGTCACTGGCCTGTGTTCTAACTGGGAGAGGAAAGAAAGTAAATTCACATGAAAAACAAAAACAAAATAGCACTACCTGAAATTAACTAAGAAGATAATTAAGTAAGAATAAGTTTCCTCAGAGATTTCAGAGCTGCATACAACTAGATGCTGAGAAAAGTGCTCTGAAATAGGTAAGCAGAGAACTGAATGTAAAAGAGTTGAAAGTACAAAATCTTGGGGTCAAACATTCGAGGCATAGAAACAGAGTTCAGTAACTCCAAAATAGGATTGTACTTGATGTGTTAGAAGAATAAAAAGGCCAGTGGGGCTGAAATATAATGCTCTGAACATAGTGACTGTTAGAGACACATTTGATGATACTCAGGATAAAAAAAAATCTCAAAACAAACTCAATTGCAAATCTTGACATTAATATTAAATAACTACAAGATTTCAAAAAACAGAAAGAAAATATTAGCTTAAGTATAAAGAAACCCACAATTTAAATGAGTATACAAATGTTTAAAGAGGTAATTTGTGACATTATTCAAATAAATGTCTAATTCTTCACAAAATAAAACTTTTTTTTTTTGCTGGTGAAACTATATACCACTTATTCAACCAGCAAATCTGTAAATATACCTGGATATAATGTAATCATCAGAATGTACTGTACTAACAGTTCCCAAAATATCAGCCATTTTCTCACTTTTTATCCTATTTTCATGCTATTGCTTTTTGTTGGCAAACTGTTTTTATTTTCATCTTTCTTAAGGTTAAATCATAGGACTAAGAAATGGACTAAAGACCAAAATGGAGATGTGGAGGAGTCTAGTCTGTCCCCCAGCAATCGTCAACAACTAAATAGCTATCCACAAAGACAGGCAGCTTGGCAGAATTCTAGCATCTTCGGAAGAAACTTTAGCAGCACACTGGAAATAAAACCCTAAAGTCAACCACAAAAGAAAATAAAAGATATGGTTTCATTTCCCTATATAACTCCTCCTTCAAGCCAGCATTGCTCAGCATCAGTGGAAACTTTCTAGCTAAAAGAATGAAGTGAACTAGCTCCTCCAGAGTTCTGAGACACCATCAGAAGGTCTCACTTCAGTTTCATCCCACCCAGACCATCAAAGCTGAGACTTAGAGAGATGAATAGAAACAAGAGGGGAGTAGTGGCTAGCAATAATGGATCACAGTGATCTGCTCTGCCAAGAAACCCATCAGATTTCATCCAAAAAGTTTACATTTGTTTATGCCAGAAGTCACCCCAGGCTTCTATGGCTTTTTGAGAGCAAGACACAGATCTAGAGAACCCTGCTAATGACCACCACCATTGGAAAAGAGCTTGAGACAAACCCCTCTAGCTGTGCTCTTGTACAGTGCCAAACTGATACCTGTGACTGGCCTCTGGTGTGTATGCCTGTCCAGGAGGAGAAACACAGCAGTCACTAGAGAGCATGCCAATAGCCAAGGTCACTGCAGCTGCCAGTGAGACCATAGTTGGCCTCAGTACTTGCTGCATGACCTGGCCCTGACCACTACATGGGCACCTTCAGCTATCCTTCATAGCTGAGTGTTTGCACCCCATCAGATCTAGCTACCACCGTTACCTGCCCTCGTACTTAGCTTGCTGATTGGCAGGTATCTCTAAGGACATTAGTCCTTGCAGTCATGTGGATCCCCATAGTGCTCACCGAGAAACACCCACTTGTGGATGCTGTGAACCACAGAGGCTTGAGCTGAAATAACTTCACAGATCACTGTGACATAATGTCATCACACACAACTCACACTTGGAGACCTGCCCTACTAGAACTCATAGTATGCTCAAGTATGACCCTACCCACAGTCAAAGTCTATCCTTAGCAAAGTCAGTCCATAAAATCTGGAAGAAAGACAGGAAGCTTGGCAGAATTCAAATGTGCTTCTTTAAATGTGCAGTTACCTACATAAGGCTACAGGGATCATGAGTCAGAAAAACATGACTTAAAGAAATATAGTAGAAGTCCAGTAACGGGCACCAAAGAAATGAAGAGCAAGAAGTTATCCAACAAAGGATTTAAATAAATGTTATAAAGGGACACAGAGAACTATAAGACAAAAACAATTTAATAAATCAGAAAAACAACATGTAAACACAATGAAAATTTCAACAAAGAAATAGAAACATTAAAAAAGAACCAAACAGAAACTCTGGAGCTGAATAATTTAATAGAAAGCTGCAACAACAGACTTGACAAAGCAAATAATAAATCAATGAGCTAGAAGATAGGTCAATTAGAATGACCCAGTCATAGGAGCCAAAAGTAAAAGAATGAAGAATGAAAGAAGAAAGCCTACAGCAACTTGTGGGGTACATCAAGTGACAATGTAGACATTATTGGAGTTCAAGAAGAAAAAGAGGGAGAAATGGGTAAAAAAAAACCCACATATATATTTAATATATATGGCTGTAAAGTTCCCAAACCTGGGGAGAAATTTGGGCATCCAAGTACATAAAGTTAATAGGTCACCTAAAATTTCAGTCTAAATGGTCTCCTTAATGACACCATAGAGTAAAACTCTAAAATTAAAGACAAAGGACTTTAAAAGTAATGCAAGACATAAACTACCAACCAAGATTATTTTACCCAAAAAACTTGTTCTTCACAAATGAAGGTGATGTAATGACTTTCCCTAATAAACACAGCTGAAGGAATTCAACAATAAACTTAATTAAAAAGAGATTTTAAGAAAAAAAAAACTAAAGCAAGGAACACTAATTAGTACCATAAAGACATGAAAATATATAACACACTGGTAAAGATAAGCACATAATCATATTCAGAACATTCTAATATTGTAATATGGTAGTATGTTAACTATAATAGAAAGGTTAAAGGACATCAGTAGTACAAATAGCTATACATGAAAGTCAGTTTCATGGTAACAGAAATCACTTTTTTTTCCTCTCTCCCTTTTGACTTACAATTAACTACAACCATGACTGAACAAAAGGACCTTGGTACAATATAGCAGGATACCAGGGAAATCCACCTGCCTGTGCATCTGAAGGTGGGTGGATGAAACCTTAAAGGTCTCCCACACTGAGTATCACCCTACTGGGCCTTCAGCACAGGCAACACCCCAGGCGCTAAGCCCAAACTTTTATCTGCATAATCATGTCAAAATAGCCTTGCCATTATCTAATTATAAAATTATATTACAAATATATTAATTGATATGTGACGATGGAAATGTGTAACAGTAAAGTAATATAAACAATTAGCAACAAGTGGTTCTCTCATAGACTTATAAACACAGATCATCCAACCCAGAAAAAAAGAGACTGTCATCTCTGTAAGTATTGATTAGTCTACAGAAAACCATCACAAACAAGAGAGATTTGGTTAAGATGTATTTTTACTCTAACTAAATCATGTTGTATAGAGTTTACATTTTTTCTAGCTGAACTTTTAACTGATGAGTGATTGGCCACCAAATTGGCCACTAATTTGAATTACTCCTAGAGTTTAGAGTGCTCACAGGAAATGTCTTTGTTTAATTATTATTGATTCAAAAAATCATTTAAATTAATCTCTTCAGGGAAACCCAAAATGATAACCAGCACACTGGCAGCTGTTGTATAAAAAGAGATGAAATGCTTAATAGAGTTAGAAGTGCAATTTTAAGTTTGTAAACATAATTGAATTTGCAGGAAAACTAACCCTACAGACAACTAGGCACATGAAAGACTTACAGTAAGAAATGAGATAGCTATGATTGAAATGTAGCTATGATCTGACCATGCTAAAGAGTGAAAAACTCTGAAAACACTATGGTATTACTGTAAATTACAAAATGAATTTTTCATGACTAACCTACCCAAATAATCTGATATATTTTGTTCATGTTAAAAATTGTTTAGTTATGATAAGCTCACTCAAATTAGAATAGAACATTAAAAAATATACTTCAGTACTTCATTAAGGTTGTGTTGGGAAAAATATATATATATATATAAATTCCCTTCAGTAGGAACTCGGTGTTCCAACAGGACTAAACTTTAAAACTTGAGAGCTAGAGTGACCAGTGTGGCTCAATGGTTGTGTCAAACTCTAAATCAGGAGGTCATGTTTTCACGCCTAGGTTATGGGATCCATCCCCAGTAGGGGGTGTGCAGGAGGCAGCCGATCAATGATTCTCTTTCATCATTAATGTTTGTATCCCTCTCGCTCACTCCCTTCCCCTCTCTCTGAACTTAATAAAAGAATATTTAAAAAAAACTTCAGAGTTAAATTTTAAATAGTATTTTAGCATTGGAGATTAGTGCCTCTTCATCTATACACATAATATTTTGAATGACTTTGGCTAAGTAACTGAAATTTGTTAAGTCTAAGTGTACATTTGTGAAACATAGTAATACCACATTGCATGGTTTCTAGCAGATTAAATTGTGTCTAGAATAGATACTGATACATATGAATATTTAAATAATAGCTACAAAAGATACTCTAATTTACCTGATCAGAAAACATATCCCAACCAACTTTTCTACACCTGACTTTAAAATAATTATAAATATTATTTACTCCAGAATTGCTGTAGTTGGGTATAGAAATTTGTTATCCTTCTGGACAATAATATCTAGAAAAGACTGACAGACAAAGGAAAAAAATTCTAGATAGTCTCTGGTGAGAAACATCAGAAATGGTTGATGCCACTCCCCATTCATCACCCCTTTCAACCCCATAATACACACTTATCTCTATTCTTCCTATATCAAAGTATGCAGAATTTTCAGAGTTGTGGCATAATTTTAATAATAAAAAGAGAAGGGCTAATAGAATGACAGATACCAATCCATTTAGAAGCACCCATTGAGTTCCAGGTTTAAGTGCTGAATCTTTATTGCCAGGGCCACTGTCTCTGACCTGAACTCCACGCCCTGGGTCCCAAGTCTTGATTTTACCAGCATTATAACTGCCTTGCTGCCACTGCCCAATTCTAATATTCTCCAACCTGCTAGGTTCCAGAGGGCTGATGTTCCCATCCCAGGTTTGAACTGAGCTCTTGCTACCCTAAACCCTGCCCTTTGCAATCCAGGAACCAGCTCTGACACAGCTTTACCAAGGTTCTGCTGCGTCCCTGAGCACTGCACTGATGGCAAATTGAGGCACTGGCTCATCAATGCTGGGACCAGGCTACCACTGCCCTGAGTCCCATTCCTGCAGATCATGGCTCTGAACTTTCATTGCCAAGGTCACACTGCTGCTGTGTCTATCTCCCCAGGTATTGACATGTGGCTAAAACAGATCACCATCAGAATCATTCCGCTGCTATCCTGTGACTGTCTCCAGGGATCAGAGTTGAGACTTTGTGCTACCATCCCCAGGCTGTGCTACTAATGCACCCAAGCCACAGCTGCACCTTGAAATCCTAGGGTTGTGCCACTGCTGCATTTTCCTCACAAGCTGATGTCACAACTGTAAGTGCCTGAGAACCAGGTGCTTATTTAATAATCTATCTGCACATACCCATAATTTGGACACTAGCGCTACAGGACAGTAAGTGTACCTGTGACCCACCAAGTACTATGATAGTTCCACATGCATCTGATTCTAGGATTGTGGCTCAAATACTGATCTGAGGTTTCTTAGTGTTAGCACTCCAGATCAGATAACATCTAGAACTTCCACCTACAGACAAAAATAGATAATCAAAAAGGGAGAACAGGAAGATCCTAGAAACTTCAGCTTCCAAAGATCTAATAGTCCTACCTGCCAATGGTCACCTGTAGGCTTTCTGTAGGTTTAGTCAACATGGATTTCAGCCATTGGAGTGGCATAGGGATTATAGCACTGTGTCCTCCAAGAAACCAATAATAAGGCATCCTACCTAGCCAATGTCCATATAGCCACCTCCAATGAATATCTTTCCTTTTGAAGTTAGCTCAAAAGACTAGACGAGAATGAGCACTCAAATACAGTGGTACCTCGAGAGATGAGTGCCCAAACATACAAGATTTTTGAGATACGAGCAGTCGACCGAGCGATTTTTTTGCTTTGAAATACGAGCAACATTTGAGATACAAGTAATCGGTTGGATTGGCCGGCTGCACACGACCCAACAGTTTACCGCGACTCAAGCGTCTCATAGTTTCCCATGCCTCAGTCAGTGTGCTTGTTTACCTCGTTGTCAAAGCATCTTTTGTGCATTTACATACTTTACCACATTTCTTTTTATAACCATGGGTCCGAAGGAAGAAAGCGAGTGGAAAGGTCAGTGCTCAGAAGAGGATGACGTCTATTGAATTAAAGCGTGAAATCAGAAAAATATGAGCAAGGTGTGCGAGTGGCTGATTTGGTGAGGCAATACGGGCGTAGTACTTCAACGATATGCACTGTGCTTAGACAGAAGGAGTCGATAAAGGGTATAATGCCAGCTAAGGGCGTTACAATAATTTCTAAGCTCCGTAGCTCTCTCCATGAAAAGATCGAGAATCTACTGATGGGTGACAGAGAAGCAGCTTAAAGGAGATACATTAACACGGGGCATCATATGTGAGAAGACGCGAGCGATTTACAGTGATTTGCTGGAGCAGACCCCCGCGCACTTCCACGGACAAAGCAACAAAAAACTCATTTAAAGCGAGTAGAGGCTGGTTTGATAACTTCAGGAAAAGGTCCAGCATTCACTCCATTGTCAGGCATGGTGAGGCAGCAAGTTCGGATATGAAGGCAGCTGAGGATTATGTAGTGTCTCTGGGAAAATCCATGGGGCTGGAGGTGGATGAGAGAGACATGAATGAGCTTGTCAAGGAGCACTCTCTGGAACTCACCAGGGAGGAGTTACAAGAGTTGCAGTCTCAGCAACATGCGGAGGTTCTCCTAGAAATTGGTTTCGAGGAGGAGCCAGAAGTGGAGGAGATCTCTACAAGTGAGATAAAGGAGATCTTAGGAATGCGGGAGAGGGTGTCACACTTTGTGGAAAATAAACACCCTGAAAAGTTGCTACTGAACATGCATCGAAGCTGTTCAATGAAACTTACCTCACCCATTTCAGAAACTTTCTGAAAGGGAGGAAGAGGCAAACCTCGTTGGACACGTGTTTTTTTTTGAAATCGGCCAAAAATGCAAAGACCAGCAGCAATTAAGTTCAGTGAAGATTAGTTAAGTTACATTCAGTTTATGGATAAAGTGTAGCATTAAGAGTGTAACGAGTAGGTAAATACACTTTATAAAACCAGTTTATTTCTTTACATTCTCTTTTATTATGTTTTTATACAATATTTGTCATTTATAAATACATTTTTCTTATTCAAAAACACATAACAAGAATAATTGGGGTGGCATTTTGGGGGCTGAAACAGATAAAGGGCATTTCAATTGATTTCAATGGGGAACTTTGCTTTGAGATACGAGCAACTTGATATACGAGCAAGGTTACGGAACGAATTAAAGTCGTATCTCGAGGTACCACTGGACACAGGTATCAATGAAAACGCATTAGAAACACGAAAAAGCAAGGAAGTTTGACATCACCAAAGATAGTAATATTCTAGTATCTCACTCCAAAGACATGGAGATCTATGAATTCCCTTAAAATAATGATTTTAAAGACACTCAGTATTCAAGAGAACACATCAATGAAATCAGGAAAATAACACAAATTAAGAAATTCAACAGTGAATTAATTAATTAATTAATTAATTAATTAATTTTTTTTTCAACGAAGAATTTATTTAAAAAATAGTGTGGAAATGAAGACTACAATGAATGAAATAAATAATGCAATAGACTGTTCCAAAAGTAGGCTTAATCAGGTGAAAAAAAGAATCTGTGATCTTGAAGATAGATTGCTTGATATTATCCAATTAGAGAAGAATCAGTAAGTTATCAAGAAAAAGAGTGAAAAATCTATGTCATCTGTAGGACACACACACACACACAAACACACACACACACACAAACCACAAAGCAAAACAAAACAATATCCACTTATGGGAGTCCCACAAGGACAAAAAAGAGAAAATAGGGCATTAATGAAATAATAGCTGAAAACTTTTTAAATATTAGGAAAGGTATAGCCATCCAGGAAAAGGAAGCTTCAAGATCCCCAAACACATTTAACCCAAAGATATATCACCAAAAAGCCATATACAGTCATGTGCCACATAAAGAATTTGGTCAATGATAGACCACATGTATGACAGTGTATAAAGTAGCTAAAAAATTTCTACCATCTAGTGGTGGTGTAGCCATCCTAAAATCATAGCACACATTATTATCTGTTTGTGGTGATGTTGGTGTAAAGACATCTGTTGTACAGAAGTATAGCACATATAATTATAGTTGTAAGCTATATTATCTATGTTTGTGCAAGCACACTAAACACACTATGATATATGCCAAATCATTAAATTGCCTAATGATGCATTTCTCAGAAAGAATTCCCATTGATAAACGTTTGGCCATTTTTAAATGGCAAAAAAAACTAAATCAAGCTCTCAGAAATCAGAGAGAAAAAAGAATCAACACATTCAAAGGAATCCTAATAGAGCTATCAGGTTTCTCACAGAAAATTTACAAGCCAATATAGTCAAAGGGTTCAAAGAAATAAGTCAAACTTTCAACCAAATATACTCTACCCAGCAAAGCTATCGCTGAGAAATAAAGATGAGATATTTTCCAAGATAAACAAAAGTGGGGAAATTTATATCCACTAGACAGCCCTAAAAATGGTAAAAGAAATTCTTCAAGCTGAAACAAAGATGCTATAATGTTACAGTAATGTAGTAGAAACAATATAAAAAAATAAATATTGGGGGAGGATAAAAAAGAAGGATCTCTTGCCCTTAGAGACAGCATGGAGGGACAAGGGGTGTACTATGCTAAGCAAAATAAGCCAGCCAGAGAAAGACAAGTATTGCATGATCTCACTCATGTGTGGAATCCAATGAATAAAATAAACCATTAAACAAAATAGACCCAGAGACATAGAAGCATGGAACAGACTGAGTAATCTCAGAGGGAAAGTGGGGAAGAGATCAACCAAAAAAACTTGTATTCACATATGCATAACACATGGACACAGATATTAGGGTTGTGGAGGCTTTGGAGGGAGGCAAAGAGGAGGGTTAGAAGTCATCAATTGGGGGCTGGAGGAAAGGGGACCTATGTAATACTTTCAACAATATTCTTTAAATAAAATTTAAATTAAAATAGATAAATATTGGGACATACATTTTGAGGTGAGGGGCAAGTAAATGCCCATTTTATATCCAACTGAAATTAAGTTGTCATAAGCCTTAAACAGACAGTTGTAACTATAATGTATATTATAAAAGACTCATGGTAACCACTAAGCACAAATCTATAATACACAAATAATCAAGAGAAAAGAATCAAAGCAAACCATTTTAAATAATTTACAAAGAAAGACAGCCAGAAAGGAAGACAGAAACTAAGTATGAAACAATTAAAAAGCAACTTTTAGAATTGCAATAGTAATTCTATTAAAACTAGAGGCCTGGTGCATAACATTCATGCAAGAGTCTTGGCCCACACCCACCTCTATTATGGTCCCCGCCTGCTGCAGCTTTGTACTGAAGACAGGACATCTGGTCTAATTAGTATATTATACTTTATTATATATTACTTCAAATATAAATGTTTTAATTCTCAAATTAATTAATAACAGAGTGGTTTAATGAATAAAAATCAAAACAATGCCCATCTATATGCTGACTATAAGAGAGTTACTTTAGAGTTAACTATACTCCCAGGCAGAAAGTAAAAAGAGACAAAAAATACATATCAAGTAAATGTAAGTCAGAAGAAAATAGGAGAGCTATGCCATTCTAGAGAAAATAAACTTTAAGTAAAAAATGAACAAGATACAAAGAAGGTCATTGTTTAATGAGTAAAGGAGTCAATTCATCAGGAGGATGTAACAACTGTAAACATATGCACCCATTATGGGAGCACTTGAATATATTAAATCATCACTAACTGATCTGAAAAAAGAAATAGACAATATAGTAATAGTAGGGGATTTTATTACCCTACTTTTAAACATGAATAGATTAACAACTAGAATATCAATGAGGAAATAATGGATCCGAATGACATTTTAAATCAATGGACCTAACAGACATATAGAACATTACATCCAACAGCAGCAGAATACACACTCTTCTCAAGCACACATAGAACAGTCTCCACCTTAGATCACATGAGGGGTCTTCACAACACATCTTAGCAAATTCAAAAATGCTGAAATCATTCAAAGTATGTTTCTGACCACAATGATATGAAACTAAAAATCAGTAAAAGGAGGAAAGCTGAGAAATTCATAAGTTACAAAGATTAAACAACATGATCCTAAACAGCTCATTGCTAAAAGGAAAATCAAGAAATATATTGTATCAAACAGAAAATGAAGCACAACATATCTAAATCGATCAGGTTTTACAAAGCAGTTTTGAGACAAATGTATATCATGATAAATACCTACATTAATAAATAAAAAATAATCTCACAAAAACACCTCACATTAAACCTCAATAAACTAGGAAAAGATTAAACGATGTCCAAAATTAGCAGAAGGAAATAAAAAAGAGCAAAGATAAACAAAATAGAGAACAACAACAACAAAAAAAAGAGAAAATTAATAAAATTAGGAGGCCAGCACTACCCCAATATCAAAGCCAGATAGAGCCACTATAAGAAAATTTCAGAGAAGGACCCCTGATGAATATAAGATTAAAAATTTTCACCAAATAATTAGCAATCCCAATTCAACAGCATATTAAAAGGATAATTCACCCTGATCAAGTGGGATTTATCTTTGGAATTAAAGTACTTTTTAACATGCAAATCAATAAATGTGGTACTCCACATTATAGAATGAAACATAAAAATCATATGACCAGCTCAGTAGACACAGAAAAAAACATTTTAGAAAACACAATATTCTTTCAAGAGAAAAATGCTCCACAAATTAGGTATAGAACATATATTCCTCAGCATAAGAGCCATAGAACAAACACTCAGCTAATATCTTATTCAATGGTAAAAATAAAAAGATATTTTCCCTTAAGATTAGGAACAAGACAGGGATACCAATTCTCAGCATTTATGTTCATTCAACATAGTACTAGAAGTCCAAGGTAGAACATTTAGGCAAGAAAAATAAAGTTCATCTATATTTGAAATGAAGTAAAATGATCTACTTAAATTGCAACCTACAAAATCAATATACAGAAATCAGTTGTATTTCTGTACACTGACACAAAACTATCTGAAGGAGAACTTACAAAAGCAATCCCTTACTCCACAGAACCCCAGTTTTGGCTGAGACCCTGGGGACCCAGACTCATACGGGTCCCAGAGCACAGGGGAGCTGTAAAGGCAGTGGTCTAGAGGCACCATACACTGCACACAGGGACAGCTCCAGAGACACTTGAGACCCAGGGGCCGCATAGGGCAGGGATGACTGGAGGGCAAAGTGGTTCACTGAGCCATGAGACTCCACCCTACCCAAGCTCAACAGAGAGGCTTTTGCAGTTTTTCAAGTCTTGTATCATAAACCTGATTCCAACACAGTGAAAATGTGGAGACAAAGGAACAGATCACAAACAAAAGAAATAGAGGAAAACAAATGATTAGATATAGAGTTCAAAACCATGGTTATAAGGTTTTTCAAGAATTTCCTAGAAAAGATGGATAAATTTAGCGAGACTCAAGAGGAGATGAAAAAGGACCAACTAGAAATTAAACATACACTGACTGAAATAAAAAATATTATACAGAGACCTAACAGCAGACTAGAGGAAGGCAAGAATCAAGTAAAAAATTTGAAATATAAAGAAGCAGAAAACACTCAACTGGAAAAGCAAGAAGAAAAAAGAATTCAAAAATGTGAAGATAGTGTAAGGAGCCTCTGTACAACTTCAAGCGTACCAACATCAGAATTGTGGGGGTGCCAGAAGAGAGAGAGAAGATACTGAAAACCTATTAGAAAAAATAATGACTGAAAACTTCCCCACTTGGTTAAAGAAATAGACTTACAAGTCCAGGAAGCACATCCAGTTGAACATCCTTAGCACTGCTGTGGAGGTGGGAGAGGCTCCCACCACCACCACTGTGCTTGCCAGCCATGAGCTTGGCTTCAGGCTGATTGGTACTCCCTCCATGGGTGCAGTGACCACCAGGGACAGCTCCTGCATTGAACATCTGTTCTCTGATGGTCAATGCACGTCATAGCAACCAGTTTTTCTGCCGTCTAGCCACAACTGGCTCTCCAACATCCCCCGAGGCATCCCAGATTGAAAGAGGAATGAGGCCAGGCTGAGGGACCCACAGAAGGTTGATCAGCTCTGGAGGGATTGTGGGAGAGCTCCAGGGTGTGCCTGGCCTGTCTCAGTCCCACAGCCAGACCTCAGCAGCAATCTAACCTACTGGTCAGAGTGTTTGCCCCCTGGTGGTTAGTGTATGTCATAACAAGCAGTTGAGTGGCCTTAGCATATCAGCATATTACCCTTTGATTGGTTGAATGGCCAACCAGAAGACTGGACACTTAGCATATTAGGCTTTTATTAATAGGATTATGTCTCTCTTTTTTAAAAGAGCCTGGAACATGCAGATATTCTTATTTCCATCATTGCCAAAGCTGGGAGTAAGCATTTGACATTGTTCTCAGAAATAAGTTATAGAAAAATTTGGGAAGTGAGCAAAGGCACCAGGTTCTAAAAAACTCTGATGTGGGAAATCAGAAGTGGTCAATGCCACCCTAACATCCTCTCCTCCAAACACACATTTATTTCTGTTCTTTGTATCTTGAATGATGCCTTCAATTTTGAAATTATAGCAATTCAACTGATAAAAACAGAAAGGCTAATAGAATTGCAGAGATACCAATTAATTCATTACTAAGTCTACTGGAAATGATTCTCTGCAAACTTTTTATGTGTAGAAAGTTAATTTCTATTTTAAACCACTTTAAATAATGTTTCTGTTACACATAGCTAAATCCAAGCCAAACTGATACAATTACTAATTTTAATATTACTTTCCTAGGGAATTAAAACCTCTCTTGTCAGTAGTAACAGTCCCCTTATCAATTAAAAACAGAAGCTGTGTGGTCAATACTAACACTTAACAAAACATTATGACAGGTAAGTGGCAGTATTGACACTTTCACTAAATATGTAAACTTTAGAGGATTACATAGGTGAATATCAAGTATCAGAAAAAGTGTAAAATAAAGATGTTACTCATGCCATATTATTAAATTTGTTGTTGTTTCTCTTGGGTTTATTTATTTACTTTTATATTTGTTCCAGGTATACAAACCAGTGGCTAGACTATCATATAATTTACAAAGTGATTCTCCTGATCATTCTGGTACCCACCTAACACTATATACAGTTATTTCAATATTATTGACTATCTTGCCTACACAGTGTATTTTACACCCCCATGTCTACTTTGTAACTTTTTACTCCCTTTACCTTTTCACACATTCTTACCCCCACACCCTGCCATACCTCATATGTGGCAACCATCAGTTTGTCCACTGTATCTATGAACTTGTTTCTGTGTTATTTTTTTTTGTCCTTTAGATTCCACATATAAATTACATCAACTGACTTATTTCATTTAGCATAATACCTTCTAAGTCCATCCATGTTAATGCAAATGGTAAGATTTCATTTCTTTTTATAGCAGAGTAATAGTATACCATATATTTCTTAATTGTTCTCTCCATTATATAGAAATATTAACAAACAAGAATGTCTAATTTCATACATTACTAAATTAGTTAAAATTATGTTTTTATTTTTACTGATTATAATTATACTTAAATTAATGGTATACTCAAATATCATTTGTCACCATCTTAGATATCTAAAACATATATTAATTAGAATTGGCTAGGTATTACTGCAAAGTCCAATAATCTACTGGCTTAATGAAATAAACAAAATAATAATATATTTTTTCCAAGCAAAATCCACTGTGGATTCTGTGGAGCCAGGAAATTTTCTAAGTCAATTATTATCATGCAGTTAATAACTCAAAATGCTTCTAAGTTTGAATCCAACAATTAAAATAAAAGATTTCTTCACAATTTCCATACTAACACATGAGAGAGACTAATACTGAATATTAAATACTTTGGAAAAGTAATATTCATCACTTTCACCTTCCATATTATTGAGAACTAGTCAGTAGCTCAAGTAAAACTATAAACATCAAGTGTATATTTGTATGTGCTTCAATGTACCCAAGGATCAGTTACCTTTATATTAGCAACATCTATCCACAGCTAAATAATATTTAGGTTAGCTAAATATTAATAGCTAACCTAATCCAATATGCTAACCACTATTCTTATAATTTTTAAATAATTATATCTTAATTTAGTTATTCAGAGACTGTTAAATCAAGTTCAAATATGTATACTTGAATATCTAGTATTTCATTAAACACTCTCTTCAAAATTTGTGTATCTTCTAATGAGCAATAGCATTGATCCTAATAAATAACAGAGTTACATTAATACTAGGATCTCTTTGGTTTCTTTTCTTTATTAGTTTCAAACTCACCTACCAATTTGGATAGCACAATGTAGGCAATATTTGTACCACATTGTTCTCCTGACTGCATAGAAGCTTTAATTTAGTCACCCATGGATCATGACTATCAAAACACTTTCTAAATCATTTTTTCTATTAGTTTTTAATAAATTTACCTATAACCTAAAAACTCTAACACCCTTGCCTATTTTGAGTTTTATTTTTTCTCCCCTGCATCTAAGCCTTTGTATATATTCATAAATGGCAGAGGAGATACACAGGTCTGTAACAGAGGTAATAGGTAATATTCCACTTTACGGTGAACATTTAAAATGAGTGGTTTTGTGTTATATCTTTGTCAGTTTTTCCTTTTCCTTTTCAGGGTGGCTGCAGGGAACAAGGCCTGGGTCAAACTGTGATAGGGAATAACCACATGATGAGAGGACCAAATCCTAGTCACTACATCACCAGGGAACTGTTCAAAGTTTAGATATTAAAACTATTTAAAAATGAATGAGAAGCCAAGGTGCCCATCAGCAGATGACTGGATCAGAAAACTCTGGTACATCTACACAATGGAATACCATGCTGCCATAAAAAAGAAGGAATTCTTACCATTTGTAGCAACCTGGATGGAACTGGAGAACATCATGCTAAGTGAAATAAGCCAGTCAATGAAAGAAACATACCACATGATCTCACCCATTTATGGATAATAAAGAGCATTATAAACTGAGGGACAAAAAGATAGTCTGTTTGATACTTTACTGCTTCTCTGTCAAATTATAGCAGGAAGGTTAGGGAGAGGTGAGGTAGATAAGGGATCAACTGAAGGACTTGTATGCATGTATATAAACATAACCAATGGATGCAAGACTGGGGGATGAAGGCATGCATTGGAATGGGGTCAGGGGGCAATAGGAAGATATGTACACATGTAATACATTAATAAAAAATGGAAAAAAAGTAAAATAAAAATGCAAAGTGACTGAAGGCTAAATTAAATTCTTTCATATATGGTTTATTGCTTTAATTGGCTACTCCAAACTGCAACTTCTCCCACTCCCCCTCAAAATAAAAATGAATGAAATCTGTTGTTTGTTGTTTTTTCCCCAAAGATGAAATTAAGAGCAAGGACAGAATTTACCCTACCTATACCTGAAATAAACTGAAAGGAATATTAGGCAAAGCGTATAAAACAATAGCTTTAAGTATACTGAACTTCACACAATAATAGTGATCCCTGAGAGATGCAGAAGCAGCCATGAGAGCCCCAGGGCTGCTCCAGGCTTCCATACAAGTAGGAGATGCCACAGACAGAATGGATACTTTGAGATGTAGAAGGGTGCTGAGAAGCCAGAGAGATCAAGGAGAACTAAATAATGGAGAACTGCACATAAAGAGAACCCTGAAGAAATACACAGATCAGGAGAATACGATCAGTGAGTATGTGTGACGAAACTACCAAACACCAGTGGGAAAACCTCTGAAAATACTAGAGAACAGTACACCAGCCACTCAGACAGGGACAGGTATGGAGCCTGTTCCAACAAGTCCAATTGGAGAAATTCACAGTTAGGTAGATTACTCCAGAAAGTGCTGCCCTATAGCTGAGAAATAACTCTAGACTGAGTAATGGTTTGGACCAGCCTAATGAGCCATAAAATCATGAACAATCTGTTTTAAGTAACGCAACTGAATTTCAGAAAAAAAAAATTTAAAACAATACAGAAATACCTAGCACCCAACAAGGTACATTTTACAGTGGTGATCTCAAGGAAATATTCAGGCTTTGAAAAAAAGCAAAGATCATGGCTTTTCAAAAGGAGAAAAAAAATCAATCAATTAAAACCAATACAGAATTAACACAGAAGTTACAAGTGAAGCATATGCAGTTATCATAATTATATTCCACATGCCTCCAAACTAGCATAATGGAAATATAAAAGACATTTATTTTCTATTTGAAATGAACAATATGTTGGATAAGATTAATACCAAATCAGACATGACAGAAAAAAATGAGTAAACTTGCAGCTATAATAACAGAAACTACTAAAACAGAAACACTGATAGGATGGGGGAAGAATTTTTAAAAAAATGAAAAGTTACAAAAAAAGAATTTAAACAATGAAAAAGAGCATCTATGAGATGTGGGGAAAAATCAAGCAGTGTGATATGTACCTATTTGGAGATGCTAAAGGAAGAAACAGAAAAACTGATAAAATAATAACTCCAAATTTCCTAATTTGATGAAACCGTAATCCTACCAATACAAAGCTCAACAAATCCCAAACATGACAACCGTAAGACACAGCAAAATCAAATTCATCAAACAGGAATAAAGAGAAAAATCTTAAAATCAAAGACGCATTATGTACCAAAGAACACAGATAAGGATGATAGATTTATTGTCCCTCAAAGCATGAAAGCAAGAAGACAATGGAACAACATCTTGAAAGTACTTTGGGAAAACATTGTCAACCTATCATACCCATCGAAAAGATCTTTCAAAAATAAAACTGAAATAAAGACATTTTAACATATAGAAAATGTAAAGAATTCATCTCCTGCAGACCCACACTAACATTAAGTGTTAAAGAATATATAGTTTCCCGTCTTATGTTTAAGTCCTGTATCCATTTGGAGTTTATTTTTGTATATCTTGTAAGTTGGTGGTCTAGTTTCATTTTTTTTGCATGTATCTGTCCAATTTTCCCAACACCATTTATTGAAGAGGCTGTCTTGGCTCCATTGTATGTTCATGCCTCCTTTGTCAAATATTAATTGAGCATAGTGGTTTGGGTGGATATCTGGATTCTCTATTCTATTCCATTGGTCTATATGTCTCTTCTTGTGCCAGTACCAGGCTGTTTTGAGAACAGTTGCTTTGTAGTATAGCTTGAAGTCTGGTATTGAGATCCCACCTACTTTATTCTTTCTCAGGAATGCTGTGGCTATTCGGGGTCTTTTTTTGTTCCAGATGGATCTTTGAAGAGTTCTTTCTAGGTCTGTGAAATATGTCGTTGGTACACCTGTCAGAATGGCAATCATCAACAAATCAACAAATGACAAGTGTTGGTGAGGATGCGGAGAAAAAGGAACCCTTGTGAACTGTTGGTGGGAATGCAGACTGGTGCAGCCACTGTGGAGAACAGTATGGAGTTTCCTCAAAAAACTAAAAATGGAACTTCCATTTGACCCAGCAATCCCACTCTTAGGAATATATCCTAAAAAATTAGAAACACCAATCAGAAAGGATTTATGCATCCCTATGTTCATAGCAGCACAATTTACAATAGCTACAATTTGGAAACAGCCTAGATGCCCATCAGCAGATTAGTGGATCAGAAAACTATGGTACATCTACACAATGGAATTCTATGCTGCAATAAAAAAGAAGGAATTCTTACCATTTGCAGCAACCTGGTTGGAACTGGAGAGCCTTATGCTAAGTGAAATAAGCCAGTCAATGAAGGAGAAACACCACATGATCTCACTCATTTGTGGATAATAAAGAACATTATAAACTGATGAACAAAAGGATAGATACAGAGGCAGTGAAGCATCAGACTGTCAAATTACAGTGGTAAAGTTAAGGAGAGGTTGGGTAGATAAGAAATCAACCAAAGGACTTGTATGCATGCATATAAGCATAACTAATGAACACAGGACACTGGGGGATTAGGGTTTGCCTGGGAGGGGGGGCAATGGGAAGATATGTATACATGTAACACAATAAAAATATTTAAGAAAATTAAAGAATATATATATTTCAGAAAGAAGTAACAACCTGGGGAAATATGAATGTACACACAGGAATGAAGAGTATTGGAAAGAGTAACCCCATGAATAAATTCACAAGGCTTTATTGTCTTATTCTTTACATCTCTTTAAGATATAAGTGAATGTTTAAGCAACTATAGCAACAAGGTATTGTGGGATTTGCAATATAAGTAGAAGTAAAAACTATCAACCAAAACTGATAGAACTATAAGAATAAATAAAAATTATATAATTACACTCAGAGATCATAATATCCCTCTCTCAGTAATTGATAGAACAAGGACACATACCTTCAGCAAAGATACAGCCGACTTGAGCAGCACCCTCCAACCAACTTAATTAGCATTTATAAATTATTCCACCCAAGATAAACATTCTATGTGGGACATTTACTAAGATAGACCATTTTCTGAGCCAGAAAACAAGTCTCAATAAATTTAAAATAATTCAATTGATATAGAGTATTTCCTCAGGACAAATGCATTTAAGTTAGAAATTAATATGTAAAAGATCACTAGACAATTTTCAAAAATTTGAGAACAGTCACACATTTCTAATTAACTCATGGATCAATGAATAATCCATAAGTAAGTTAGGAAATAGTATGAAGTGAATGCAAAGAAAAACACAACTGTCAGGAGCTTAGATGGATGGGAGGGAGGGAGAAAAACGGAGGGAGAGAAGAAAGAGGGAGAGAAGAAAGAAGGAGGAAAAAGGAGGTAGGGGGAGAGAAGGGGAGACAGAAGGGGGGAGAGGAGGAGGAGTTGCAGTTTGGAGTACCCAATTAAAGTAACAAACCATATATAAAAGAATTTAATTTAGCCTTTAATCACTTTCCATGATGGTATGAGTAACAGCCTAAAACCAGAAGAAGCTCCTATTCCCCCCTCATGTATATTCTCCCTATAATAGTGCACTGACTGGTTGAGAGCCAGATGAATCAGTGCAGAAGTGGCCTTTATCTCATTTTTCAGGGACCACTGGACAAAAAGCTCCAGCACACTTTAGTGTACTCAGAGGTTAGGAAGAGATGAGGGAAGGGCTGGGTGGAGAAAAGTACCAGGTATTGAGTGAGGAATGGTGGGAGTAAAGTGTCTTTATGATTTCCCCAGTATCTCCCCATAAAGAGACTTTGGGAAGTAACTGAAGGAGACCTCAGCCCACTGCCCCATAAAGAGACCTAGGAATGAAGGCTGCTGTGGTAGAAACGTACCTATGGCATGGCTGGCCAGAGGAGCTTGAGACCTTCCCTGCAAGTCTCTTCAGAGACTGCAATGCACCAGCTGTGCACCAAACCTCATGTGGGGAGGGCAGCTCTTCCTTGTGAAGCCTGCTAGGTAAAGACTTTGTCTATGGTTGGTCCTAAAAGAATCACACATAATTATGTGTTTTCCATTTTATTAAAGTATAATTTACAAATAAAATTTGTCTATATTTAAGACACACAATATTATTTTAAGGTATACAATGTGATGATTTTATATATGTATATATTATGAAATGATTACCACAATCAAGTTAACTAGAACATGCATTTCCTTACATAGTTATTTTTTATGGTAAGAATATTTAAGATCTACTCTCTTAGAACATTTAAGGCATACAATTCAGTATTATTAATTATAGCCCTCATGTTATACATTAGATCCTAGGCTTATTTATATGATGACCCTTGCCCTAACCCTTTTGGCTCAGTGGATAGAGCATTGGCCTGCAGACTAAAGGGTCTCAGGTTTGATTCTGCTCAAGGGCATGTACCTTGGTAGCAGGCACATCCCCAGTAGGAGGTGTATAAGAGGCAGCTGATAAATGTTTCTCTCGCAGATGTTTCTCTCTATCCCTCTTCCTTCCTCTCTGTAAAAAATTCAAAATATATTTTTTAAAAAAGAGAAAGAAGTGTAAAGAGCAGATTTGAGAAGGAAAAATTACACACACACACACACACACACACACACACACATATATATATATATATGTTAATATATTTTATTGATCAGGCCTGCAGGGAAGGACAGTTGTGGGGGGACCCAAATGCCCTCCCTGTAGTCCTGGGTCCCCCTCAAATGTCCTTTCCTACAGGCCTGGTCCCCCCTACAACTGTCCTCCCCTGCTGGTCTTAATCCCCCCCCCAACTGCCCTTCCTTGGTGGCCTGGTCACTCCTAACTGCTCTCTCTGCTGGCCTGATTACCCACAACTGCCCTCCCCTGCTGGCCTGATCCCTCTCAAGTGCCTTCCTCTGGCAGCCTTTTCACCTCCCAAATGTCCTCCCCTGCCAGCCTGCCCCCCCCCCGAACTGCCCTTCACTGCAGGCCTAGGTCACCCCTAACTGTCCTCCATTGCAGGCCTGCATCCTCCCCAACTGCCCTCTATTGCAGGACTGGTCCCCCCAATTGTCCTCCCTTGCAGGCTTGCCCCCTGCAACTGCCCTGCCCTGCAGTCCTGGTGTCTCCCAACTGCCTTCCTCTGCTGGCCTGGTCACCCTAACTGCCCACTCCTGCCCTCCCCTGCAGGCTATCTTGTGGCAGCCATCTTGTGTCCACATGGGGACATCTTTGACCACATGGGGGCGGCCATCTTGTGTCTTAGAGTGACTCTATTATTAGATAGGATTTGTATATAAATGACATCAGGTTTTCAAGCAGGACTGGACTCCTTAACAACATATCAATGACAGGGATATCATATGCATTTATGGAGTATGTGGAGAGACATTTATAAAGATTCTACTGGAAAAGCAGAAAGGTCTTAAATCAATGTCTTCAGCATCTACCTTAAGAAACTAATAGAACAAATCATACCCTACGTAAGCATAAAAATAACATCAAAGATAAAATAAAAGATAAATGTAATAGAAATCAATAGTAAATATCAATAAAAACAAAGTTGTTTCTTTGATGAGAACAACAGAATGAATAAACTTTTATATACGCTGATCGGAACCAGAAGTGAGAAATTTTAAGGTAAAGTTTACCTTTCCTAATTATATATCTGTGAGTTCAGAATGTATTCAACCAAAAGGATATAATTTAAGAAATTGAATATAGAAGCAGGTAAGCCAGACATCAAATAACTTTGAAAAAATATATAATACAGCCCTTCTCACGGTTTGGCTCAGTGGAGAGAGCGACTGCTTGCGGACTGAAAGGTCCCAGGTTCAATTCCAGTCAAGGGCATGTATCCTGGTTGCAGGCACATCCTGTAGGGGTCGTGCAGCAGGCAGCTGATCAATGTCTCTCTCTCATCGATGTTTCTAACTCTCTATCCTTCTCCCTTCCTCTCTGTAAAAAATCAATAAAATATATTTAAAAAATATTTCTTATTCATATATTATTTGTCTTAACATACAATAGGATGTTGTCATTTTTAAATCAATAAGTAATTTCAAAAACTGTAGTTTTTTTTAATGATATTTTAATTAATGTAATCAACACAAAATTCTTTGGGATCCTCAGTTTTTAAAGGAGCAAAGGACTCTTGATGCCAAAATATTTAAGACACCCTTGTAGAGAGTGTTTATTAGGTTCAGTGTAGTATCATATCCATGAATGATGAGAGTTACTCAGAGTAACTCAAAGAAAAGTGATACAAAAGTGGACAAAGAGCATTTCTTTTAAAGAAAAAAATAAATCTCTTTCCTCAAAAGAGTAGTACCTCACCTGACAAGGCAGAGACTATGGACAAAGCCGAATTCTGATCTGAGATGGTATTACTAATGAAGGAACAGAGTTGGATGGACTTGATTGGGATATGGTTGACACGTTCTTTTTCACATTATTTAGAGGTTGGCTTATCAGTAGTGGATTTAGTTAAAGATAGTAAGATTGTTAAGAGTAACAAGTTGAAAATGCCAAGATGGCAGGAACTTGAAAGACATCTCCAGCCTTTCATCAGAAATACAGAGGTTGCCTGTAGATCTGAGAAAGTCTTGCAACAAAATTTAGCTTTAAGAGCATGAAATCCAATTGTGGTTCCGTAAACTATCGCCTATAGTTCATAATTAGGACACTATTACTCCATAGAAGGTTCAGTAAAACAAAACACCCCAAAATTATTTACTAGGTTAACAAGGCATGTTGTATCCTTAAGAATTTTAGGGAAAACCACTGCCACAAAAAAAAATTTTTTTATAAACCCAGAGTTTGTTCTTTATTTTTATATCTTTTTATTTTATTGTTTTGCATTTGCATTCAGGGTATTTCTAGGCCCCGACTTTGCCTTCCCTATGGCTTAGTCCCATTGGCTTAGAAAATAGTCAACATGGCTAGGCACTGAACAGCAGAATGATAACTGTATCCTTTGTTAGTGAAGTCACTTATTTTTCAAAGTGGCATTGTGAAATGACTATAATCAGTTGATTTTTCTATTCCCTGAGAAATTTTTATATATAAACTACATATATAGTATATATAATTTTTCAAATATAACATTTATAAACATATACATGTTATATATTATAAATATGTATGTATATATATGTGTATATATACATATATATGTATATATATACATATATTTAGTATTAAGAATAGTAAATACTTGAACACAGCAAGTTTACTTTTTACCTTGCCCAAGACACATTAAAATGGGTAGTGTTTAGATATACAACTTGCTTAAAATAGGAATTGATTGAACAAGAAGGATATTAAAGATCTATTCTTAGTTTCAAAATAAATTGAGTATAAATAGTGAATGTTTACTTTGTTAAAAATTAGTTCTCTCTCCATAGGTTTGCCTTATAGAGTGCTTTCTTTTTTTTTAAGGCTTGAGAAAAAAAATATAACATATCTGTCATATAATTTTAAAGTCATATTTAAATGGGTTCTCAGTTCAATCACCAAGTACATATTTATTTAGTCTTTAAAAGAATAGCAAGTGGAATTCATTTTTCTGAGATTTCTTTCTATGACAAGAGAATAATAGGAAACTACCAACACATAGATTCTGTGTGGAAAAAAGAAATAATTCAATAATCTAAATCTAAATCAGATTATTCTCTAGTCATAGTGTTTTTATTTGATGATGCCTAAAATACAAATTTTAAAATATTTGATTTTTAACAATAAAAGCAAATTTTCCTTTCCTAAGTAGCATTTGACTAAAGGCCCATTCAATTTTAAACTATCAAGCTCATAATGGTAGAGTTTTACTGTTCTTCCATGGGTTATAAAATGTGGGTTTAAATATTTCCTTATAACTTCCCATTTTTTTAATGCAATCAGAGTGTGAAAACAATTGGTAAGATTTTGCCAGAAAACATTTCCCACATTATATTCTCATTAGAGGCCAGGTGCACAAAATTCGTGCACAGGAGGGGGTTGGGGGTGTGTGTCTCTCAACCCAGACCACACCCTCTCCAATCTTGGACATCCCTCTCACAATCCAAGACTGCTGGCTCCAGGCTGCTCGCCTGCCTGCCTTGCTGATTTCCCCTAACCACTCCTTCCCCATAACCACTCCCCTGCCAGCCTGATTTGCCCCTAACTGTCCTCCCCTGCTGGCCTGGTCACTCCCAACTGCCCTCCCCTGAAGGCCTTCCCCCCCCCTAACTGTCCTTCCCTGCAGACCTGGTCACCTCCAACTCCCCTTCTCTGCTGGCCTGGTCACCCCTGTCCTCCCCTGCATGTTTGATTGCCCACAACTGTCCTCTCTTGCAGGCCTGGTCCTTCCAACTGTCCTCCCTTGCTGGCCATCTTGTGATGGCCATCTTGTGTTCACATTGGGACAGCCATCTTTGACCACAGGGGGTGATGGTCTATTTGCATATTACTCTTTTATTAGGTAGGACAAGCAGTATGGATAACATAAGAATTATTGCATGCAGTACCTTTAGGTTGTAGGAAGACACAAGTAGAAAAAGGGAGATCCAGCATACTCTATTTCCATCTTTTATTAACACATTGGCTTTTTCTAGTTGTAATCATGTCTCGCTTTTAATTGGCTCATTCATTTAACTTAGTACTCCCTTTGGCCCTTGTGCTGATGGCTCCTGATTGCACTCCCCAAGTCCACCCTGTTTGTACCTAAATTTTTCTTCCCAGTTCTCCAAAACTGACTTGTTTCTCCTTGGCATGTGGCCTACAAAATTTACTGTTGCAAACAAGAGCAGCAGAACAAATGAGAAGAAATTCTCATAGTGAAATTCTCTCATGAGCTGACAATGTAATTCAATGACATTATGTCTAAGTTACCCAGTTGTAGAATTCAGGCCAGTCAATAGGTAGGCAGGCTCACTAACTTGCATATCAAGATGCAATATTTTACTCATTATTTCATATTCTGGTCTCACTGAATGTTAAAATAATCTTGAAAACATTAATACATGTGTGTGTGTGTGTGTGTGTGTATACACACACACACACACATTAAACCACACATACATATATATACATTAAACCACATATATATACACACATTAAACCACACACACACACACACACACACACACACACACACATATATGGTTTAATTTATTTTAGATGGAGAGGAAGGAAGGTGGAGAGAGGGAGAGAAAAATATCAATGGTTGCCTCCTGTTTGCACCCCAACCAGAGATCAAACCTAACCTGCACCCTGAGTATATGCCCTGACCTGGAATCTAATTGCCATTCTTTTGTTGTACAGGACATTGCTCAACCTGCTGAACCACCTGGCAGGGGTTGAAATATATTTTCTTATTGAGTTTGGCAATAACAATTTCTTACATTTCAGCTCATCACTGGCAATTTGTTGATCTTGCCAAGGTAACAACATTTGACTCTATTAATTTTCTTCATTATTAGTGTTTAAATTCATTAAGTACTTTTATAACACTTATTATTTTCTTCTTTCTACTTACTTTGGGTTTATTTTCCTTTTCTTCTCCTGGCTTCCTTAAGAGGAAGATAAGGTCATTGATTCTGGAGCTCTTTCTCATATAAATATTTAAAGGTCTGAAATTCCCTCCAAGCACTATTTTACCTAAATCCCCACAATAATATATATTATTTTTATTTCATATTATTTTTTATTTTGCTATTTAATCCTCACCAGATGATACTTTTCCATTGATTTTTAGAGAGATTAGAAGGGAGAGGTAGAGGCAGAGAAACATCAATGTGAGAGAGGCATCAGTTGGTTGTCTTCTGCATGTGCCTCAACCAGGGCTGGGGATGGAGCTTGCAACTGAGGTACATGCTCTTGACCGGAAATCTAAATTTGGACCCTTCAGTTTATGGGCAAAACCGGCTAGTCATATTATTCTCTAAATAATCTTATTACCATTTTTACCCATTGGTTATATTGTGTGGCCTAATTTTTAAATATGTTCTAAGCATCTGTTTTAACCTCTAATTCCATTTCATTAGATTCAGAGAATAAATATAATATGATTTCAGTCATTTTAAATGTATTAGATGTGTTTTATATATTGCATTTACCTATCTACTCGTTGCATTGTTTTTAGATTTAGTTCAAATAAAAATCTTCATTTTTTGCTTTTCATACACAGAGAATTTTGTATAACTTTGTGTACTTTGGAATATAATATGTCCTCTTACTCCTGACTTTATACAATAGTTCAGACAAACTCCACTTTACAGGCCAAATCTGGCCTATGATATGGTTTTGTAGAGTTTCAAGAATGGTTTTTATGCCTAGCCGGTGTGGCTCAGTGATTGAGTGTTGACCTATGAAGCAGCAGGACACTGCTTGATTCCCGGTCAAGGCACACGTCTAGATTGCAGGCTTGATCCATTGTAAGGGGGGTATACAGAAGGCAGCTGATCATTGATGTTTCTATCTCCCCTTCTCTCTTCCTTCCTCTCTGAAACAAAAAATGTATTTAAAAAAATGATGGTTTTTACCTCTGAAAGAGTATGTATTTTTAAAATGAAAAAAGAAAGGAGAAGAGGACAGAAAAATGAAAATCAAACAGACTATAATTATTCTATCCTAAATTTGACCATATGACCCTTTATAGAAATAAAATGAGCTTAGACTTTTTAATGTGTTAATTTTTAATACAGTAATTATAATTTCTAAGAATTTATATATACTTTAAATATGAAGAGAAATATCTTACTTTACCATTTCTTGACAGAAAGAAAAAAAAGATATATCAAATACAGTAAGAGAAATATGAAAATAAGTGTCAATCAGATTTATTCTATCCTGTCATATGTAATGACGATTTAATAAAATTCTAGCTAATTTCTCAAACATAGTAAACCAGAGATTATTTGAAAGGATCAATCAGTAATTCATATTGCAATAATTGTCTGATTATAATCTTAGGTAAAAAAAAATACCTCATAAAAGAGACTTGACTTTGAGGAATTAAAGTCTGCAATAAGAAAATAGGTTTGCTGTAAGAGAAGTAAATTATCATACAGAATTTAGAAGATTATCCTGATAGGAAGCAAATTTCATTTTTGAGGACTAGAAAGGTTGCTGTGTGGCTGGTACACAGAGAGATTCGTGACCTGGTAGGAATGAGACTGGAAAAGTGAACCAAGACCTGGATCATAGGACATGAGAGACTATCTTAAGTCTCACAGTATTTATCTTTACAAGCAGTGAGAATTTTGAAGATTTCTTGCCATGGGACCAAGTAAAGGGTTTTCTGTTCTGTGAAATCACTCTGGCTGGAATGTGGAGAACAGTCTGCAGGTGAAAGAGTGAATGAACATGGACAATGCAGGAGGTTACTGGAGTCAGCCCGCAAAAGAGAGCCACAGCATCGGCATGCTGCTGCTGTTCAAGATTTAAAGGAATAGATGAGAGGTACTTCACAAGTGAAATAGGTAGTCCTTTGTGACTGTCCCTGAGAGTGCAATTCATCCAAAACAATGAGGAGGATGGAACTGGTTGCTATGTAAACCAATACTTACTAATTATTAATATACCATCTGACTGCCTAATTCACATTTTCTTCTTTAGTCAATTTCGGTTTTTTAAATTGGCTTTTATGACAAAATATTTGTCTTCCTTAATATAAAAGCATCTTTCACCTATTACTTATTCTCATATTTTCTTTAGTCATTTGAATACAGAATTGTGGGAAACTTATTGTGCTTGATAGCCATTTTGTAGTAAGCGCCAGCCACATTAGCACTAACCTCTGGCTAGGTTTCTATTACCCCAAACCCTATCTCTTTCCCTATCTCCCGAAAGCCAGGCGTTTCGCCTTAGGGGTAGGAATTTTCGCTAACTTCCTCATTCCTCCATCTCCCCATAAATACCCTGATCTACTGTAGAATAAATGAGACTTGATCAGAACTTTGTCTTGTCTCCATTCCTTGTATCTCTTGTCCCTTTCATCCCCACTCCCCGTCTAGGGTCCTCGTTGACTTAACCCTCGGGTCGGGACACAGAATGTTATCAAAATTAGGCTTCCTTATAGATCAAAAGCACAAAGGCATATTTGGATTACTCTAATCTCATGACAGATGAATTGTAACCAAAAGAAAACTCCATAGATTATGTTTGAATAACTGTTTGAGAAATACTGTCTTGTAGTATTTTCTTATGCTTAACCCTAGCCTGCTTCTGAATGAACTATTTCTGCCATTCCAATTATAAAGTCAATTAGAAAAATTTGACTGACATTTCCTTCTACTAAATACTGCAGAACTAGCAAGAGTACCAAATATGCATACGAAGCTTAAGAAATACCATGGAAATTATTTCTGTTTTCTAGTGTCAGGACCCCTTGGATATGGCAAATTGAGGCTTATGAGGCTTCTACTCCAATATTTCTAAGAATCAGGCTTCCATAGCTTCCCCTCTACAAACTTCTCCCTTCAAAAGAAAGTTCAAGAAAACTCATTTCCCCAAAAGCTATTCTGTCTAACCTAAACATGTTACTGCAAAGAAAAGGAAAAATAAATTTTTAAAATTAATTATATGTTAGGATGCAATATAAAGAAAAGTAAATTATATCTGAGTTTATAATACATATATATTTACTTCACGTATATTCATAACTACAGGTTATAAAATAAAATGACTGAAAACAGTGATTTCAATATTTTAAATGTTGTCTCTAAGTCATATCTATTTTGTCATTTCTTAATCTAAACAGTAAATAAACAGATTTGCTTTATTATCATGTAAGGAAAATACAGGCAATAAAATTATACCTACATATGTTTTTCATAGAATCATTCGTAAATAAATACTTATTTTTAAACTGGTTTATAACAAAATCAGTAAAAAAAAGTAATTTTATTTTTTAAAAACTCTACCTTTAAGTGTTACTTTTTATTTTCATTTCTTATCTACAAAGTAACTGTTCATCTCTCAGCCTCTATGAAAGGCCATTTATTTTAGGAAGCTCTTTTAGCTATTTATATTATTCAATAAATAGCAAAAACAAAGCTTTGTCAAATTACACTCTCAAAAGTGTATGCATGAACTCAAGGTCTTAGGACATCCATTTGAGGGCAAGGTTTCATTTCTGAAACAGTCTGGACCTAATATCTCCTTGAAGCATATCTGTCTCTGTTAAGGATGAAAATCTTAAAAGATCTCAGATACATTAGAGAAGAAAGGTCATATCTTTTATTAAAAATCAATATTACTTACTTCACAAAATATATGTAGGCTGAGTCCATTTAGAGACCTGAAAGGATCCTTCAAAATCTTATTACAGCATTTTAAATCTCCCTGGAGGGTGGGGCAGGAAGTGGGAGTTAGAGCATTACACACTCAATTCCCATTCATTTCTCAGACAATATACCGACTGTGTGCCTGGCAGTATATCCAGACATGGCATATGAGGAAATAAATGCTATGGGCTCCTGACCTGGAATTAACTGAACAGTTTTGACAAGTTAATGTGATTTACCAATGGTATGATTTCAAAAGGAAGTTTATCCAAAATGTGTTAAGTATTGATTGCAAAAGCAGTTGCACAGTGTGGGAGCCAGGCCAGATTGCAACCACTTGTTCTCTAACCTGTAATTTCTAAAGTTTTTTTTTAAATGTTTTTAATTTGAAACTGTTTTAGAAAGCCTATAGGAAAAAAGAAACTATTGAAAATGCTAACTTACCAGTGAGATTTCTTATATGGCAAGCTTGGTGCTAAATATAGAAAGAGCATCTTTGCAGTAATTAAAAAGTTGGAGCAGAATCTTGCAGATTTTGGTACAATCTAATAATAAAATAAAAAGTTAGGTATTATGTGTACTACAGGAGAAATAAATTAGGGTTCAGACCTTTGCACTACAAAGACAATTGCAAGTGCCTGACAGCAATTATCCCTTTTTTATTTTATTATAACATTTAGGATAAATAGTCATTTCCTTATTAAGCAGCCTATATGCTGGAGCCTGATACAACTAGGCTCTCAAAAATACTAGAGAACCTTTGAGAAATAAAAGGGCTGTGAGGTTTCATGTTTTTTTTCTCTTTTCAAGTATGCTTGAATATAGTAAAAAAAATAATACCTTCTTGGTAAGTTTATTTATAATCCAATAATAGCTTCAAAATCTACATGCGCTGACAAAAAATCATAGAGAATGTATGTTCAAGTTAACTGTTAACATAGACAGTATTTTAAAATTGACTTTTATTTCCTACAGAATTATTTATATAGGGTATCCCAAAATGTATTATAAAGGTAGTGTTTATTAATATACATTTCACTTTCAAAATTGAGTTAACAGCTATTAAAGTATATATACATTTTCGGGACACCCTATATTTTGACACATTAAAGAGGTACAAGATAATGGAATCAATGTTTGGTAAAAGCCATTTTTTATGTATTACTCAATAACCTGTTCTGAAGATCCTATAATGTCCTGATGGGATAAAATAATTCGTATTTTTACAAGTGATTAACATAAAACAGGAGTCTTGATGCAGGCTGAAACCAGATCATGGTTCAACTGAATCACCAGGTGGCCCTATTCACTTTAAACATTAAGGTTTTCCCATTCCCCAACATTTTGTCCTATAATTATGACAATTAATTAAAGAGATTATTTCTGGAAAAGTAAAGCCCTGGCAGTTCTTCCTGCTGATCCCAATACTTTTGGAAACCTCAGCCCTAAAACTAATTAGAATGTCAAAATGTGCTGATGACCCACACATTGAAGAGAACTATACCAAAGTTAATAGCAATGGGCTATTTAGACTGTAATCATCTCATTAACTCAAGCATGTGCTATAGCAAGTAATAATGTATAGCTAGTTATTTTATTAGCACAGGAGTGGGAGAAGATGCACACAGTTAAATAGGAAAAAAATATCTGTGCAACCCTTTCTTCATCATAGCTGAAAAAGTTATAGAAAGCAAAGTAAAATGATAGAAATATAACTATTACCACCAATTCAAGGTGCAGGAGAGTGGCTAATGCACATATACACACACAGATATAGCTTATTCTCTTCATTTCTCCCTCTTCCCCCTTTTCTTGCTTTCTTTACCTGATTGGACTCTACAAGCTTCATATTTTTCTAAAGTTGGCTGCTGTTAACAAATTTAACAAATTAATCTTGTTAATAAAATGGCTGACACATATAGATTTTAATTTTACAACAGAGCATCCAATTTTATTCCATAAAAGCAACTTATCATTTTTAAAGTACAAACTAAGTAATGATGTTAAGGAGGGTAGAGAGGTATAGAAAGGAAAGAAATGAGAATACAGGGAGTAAAAGAAAGGAGACCTCACAAGGAAGGATCTTCTGGGGCCTGTGTGGGTGATCATGTGTTCTGGCAGGGGAAACAGACACAGGGCACATGTGTGGGCAGAAGAAACACTCACAGAAATGCCAAGTAGTAAAGCGGGGTATGTGAGAGGGCTGACTGCAAGTAGAGCATACACTGTACAGAAACTTCTTGGGAAATCCCCAAATTTCCCCCTCCCCTAAAACCTGCTATGATCTGCTTTCCTGCCCAACTGAATTTTACCGAGCACAATATGAATTTGCTTCCTACTCCAGGTTGTTTTCCCAGGATTCAAATTTATGCAGAAACTCACAAACTGCATCTAGTATTCTGATAACCTTATTACTACCATTCTCTTTTACTCTTCGCAGTGGTCAAAAATGGACAATATGAGGAAACCTAATTAATTATAAAAAGTAAAGCCCTTAAAAAGCTATTTAGGGGGAAAAAAGAAAGCTTACTTCAGTTTGTAGTTAATCAGTTCTCCTCATTAAATATTCAGAAGTTCTACTCTGTGTGGATAATACAGAAACCTCAACTTTCAAATAACTAAATCCTAAGACCACTGTTAAAAGCCTTCAGAGAAATTCTAACACCCTGGCCACACAGAAAAAGCACAACTTGTAAATTATTAAGTGCTGACAAAAGTATTCCATATGAAAAATAAACATCCCATTGCCTGCTTATCTCAAATATACGTTTTAAGAAAAACAATGAAAACAGGCATTGCCATTGTAGAAAAATAACCCTAAAGAAAAACACTAAGAATAGAAACAGTTAGGGGAAAGGGAATTAAAAATGTGCTTTTTGTGTGTTTCACAACACACACACACACACACACACACACACATACACACACACAAATATGTACTTAGTTTTTAAATATATATCTTATTAATTTAGGGAGAACCTATATAAACTATACTATATAATATTGAAAAGATTTTCTGTGATAACATTAATTTGAAAGATTTACTTTTAAATATAATAGATTCACATATAAAATACCTAAATTTATTTTTTTATATCTTCATGCAAGCTGTATTTAACAAATTCCTAAAATGAAATTAAAAATTACTGTGAACTGTAATCCTAATGTGTCAAAAAAAATCAGCATATTTCCTTCAAGTCAGTTCCATTCAGTATATGTACACATATTTGTATGTTTGTAATATGTGATATATTTGCTTTAACTATTTTATGAAATAATAATCTACTTATGTAATATTTTATCCTGATGTTTTTAAAAATTGAAGCTTTATTTTTAGCATTAAAAATTAGAAAGTTTTTAACATCATTGTTTTTAATTGTATAATGGTCTATTTCAAGCTGAGTTTCATCTCATGCTATCATAAAAAAAGTTAATCCTTTTCCTATAATCATTTATTCTATTATTACTACATTTTTTATTTTAAAAATGCATTACTCAGACAGAGTCTGTGGATTGTATGAAGGTTCTTGATTCATACTGCCATGCCAATATTTACAATTTAATTTCCAACCAGCTATAATAAGGAAAACTATTGCCAAACAATTGCAGACATGTCAAGATATACTTGACAATTTTCAATTTTATAGATGACAAATAATATCCCATGTATTTTTTATAAAAAGGATAAATAACTGTTAAAACACATGTCATTAGTCACGAACAGTTTCTGAAAGGTCATAAAGTTTTACTTCGTAAATGGTACAGTATACTGTACATTATTAATTTGAGTATTGATATAAATAAAATCAATAAAAATATTGTGGCAAATTTGTAGGAGTGTTAACTGTTTGTATTCCAACAATAATTTAATAATTCTTAAAACAGAAATGTAATACCTGATTGTACCATTCAGAAAACAGTAGAGTGTTCTCAATGAAAACATAATTATCTCATCTCTAAAAATCTTGGGTTTTGCTTTCAAATGCTGTTTCCATTTTCAGATGCTACACCACAATTCCAAATGAACTACAGCAACATCTACTAAACACAGAATGCATTTCATAAACTTTTATATACACTCAGTGGCCAGATTATTATGATCTCTGAATGCATAATAATCTGGCCACTCATGTGTGTGTGTGTATTGGAGGTCCAGTGCATGAATTCGAGCATTGGTGGGGTCTGGCCAGCCTGGTCAGGGGCAGGGGACATGGGCAGTAGGCTGTCCTGCCTGCTGGTTGAACTCCTGATTGAAGGGACAATTTGCATATTAGCCTTTTATTATATAGGATATACACTGAGTGGCCAAATTATTATGCATTCAGAGATCATAATAATCTGGCCACTTGGTGTATATACTGGTTCCATAGTACATAATAAGAACTTGGCTAGGTCACTTATCCCATTTGAGTTCTGATTCTACAATTGACTTGGTAGGATAATTATTCAAATTCTCTCAAAGATTTTTTGTAATAAGATTTTGGAGCACTTTACAAAATTAGTGTCTTTCTGATTCTAAATGATTCAACTATCACTTTCTTCTATGTAAAATTAATAATAATGCAGCCTCTAGTGTTAAAATGTAACAGAAAATGAACTGGACTTAAAAATAGAAGAGCTCAAAAATATTTCCAGCTTTGCTGCTTACTCCGTGATACAAAAGTATGACAAAACTTCTATAAGCTTAAAAATCTATCCTCAGTGTGAATTAAATACCCTTATTAATTCCTTTATAATAGTATCAAAAATACTTAGGAATTAACTGTAGTGGCGAAAGACTTGTAAAATAAAAACTATAGAACAATAATGAAAGAAATTAGAGAAATCAATAGAAGCCTTCACACTTATATTAATTAGAAGACTTAATATTGTTAAGATGTCAAAACTACTCTAAGCAATCTACATATGCAATGAAATTCGTATCAAAACCTCAGGACATTTTTTTTTTTTTGCAAAAGTAGAAAAATCCATATCAAAATACATATTCTTTCCCTGCCCCTTTGAAATATAAATTTTCTTCCAACCTCTTGCCAGTTTGACATCCAAGAAATGTCTTTCTCAAGAACATGAGAGCTATTCCTATAAAATATAATCATATAAGGTTTCTATCATCCCAAATAGCCTCAGCAATCTCGAGAAAGAAAATCCAAGTTGGAGGTATCACAGTATCTGATACCAACCAATCCCACAGTAATCAAGTCAGCATGGTATTGGCATAAAAACAGACATAGAACTCAATGAATAGAGAGCCCAGAAATAAACCCACATCTACATGGCAAATTAATACTTAGAACGAGATAATGACAACCTAATCAATAAATGGTGCTGGGGAAATTGGAGAGATTCATGCCAAAAAAATGAAACTTAGACCACCTTCTTGTACCATATACAAATATAAACTTAAAAAGGATTACTTTTTTTTTTTTTTTGCTTAATCCCTTAACTTTCTTTCACCCAGTTCCCCAACTCCACTCCCCTATAACAGCTGTGAGTCTGATGATAGTCAGAGGGAAAGGGGCTGTTGGTCTCCAACATCCCTCAAAAAGTCCCAGATATCGAGAGGGTGCAAGCAAGGATGAGGGACCTCACTGGTGCACAAATATGTGCACTGGGCCTCTAGTCATCAATAAATCCACAAATGAGAAGTGTTGGCAAAAATGTGACTTTATTCACTTTAAGCATAATACTCTTTGGGTTTTGGTTACTTAGCAATTCAGTTAAGTGAGAAAGGGGTACCCTCATGCACTATTGGATGGAATGCAGATTGGTGCAGCCATTATGAAAAATCATATGGAGGGTCCTAAAAAAATTAAAAATTGAACTTCCTAGGAACCAGTAATTCCACTTATATTGGTATTTATCCAAAGAAACCCCAAAACATGAATTTGGAAGAATATATGCACAACTATGTACATTGCAGCATTATTTACAATAGCCAAGATATGGAAGCAATACAAATACCCATCAATAAACAAGAGGTTTAAAAAGTCATGGTACATCTATACAATGGAGTATTACTCAGCCATAAAAAAGAAAATCTTCCCCTTTTGAGCCAGCATGGATGGACCCAGAGCAGCGGTTCTCAACCTGTGGGTCGAGACCCCTTTGGGGGTCGAACGACCCTTTCACAGGTGTTGTCTAAGACCATCGGAAAATGCAGATATTTACATCACGATGCATAACAGTAGCAAAATTTCATGGTTGGGGGTCACCACCACATGAGGAACTGTATGCAAGGGTCGCGGCTAACCTAGAGGGATTATGCTAAGTGCAATTAGTCAGAGAAAGGCAAGTACTATTAGATTTGATGTATATGTGGAATCTAAAGAACAAAATAGATTTAAAAAATTAAAACAAACTCATAGATCCAGAGAGCTGACTGAAGGTTGCCACAGGGTAGGAGGGTTGGGAGACTAGGTAAAAGGATTAAAATGTACAAGTTAGTAGTTACAAAACAGTCATAAGAAGGTGCCAGAAACCAAACATTATCTCACTAATAGAAAGATGTGGACAGGAGACCAGAAGGTGGTCAACCTTAATTGCTCTGAAAGGTCAGAGCTAATCACTCACTGTTTAGTTGAAACATTGTTAGCTGAAGCAGCCTCTACCTGTTTGTTTCATGTAAACTTCTGTTCTTGTAATTTCCTGCCTAAAGGCTATGGGTGTGTCCCAAAGTCTTAATAAAAGGGAGAAAAAGGCCAGAGCAAGTGGTAGTAGTCCTTTCCACTAGAGGAAGGCTACCACCTGGCCCCCCAATATCACCAAATTAATACTCTGCTAGTCTCTCTTCTCACTTGCATGAGGCCTCGTCCTCCAGAATCCAAACCCTGAACGGGAACCCTGAACTACGCAGGATGTGGAAAGGGGCTCCCGCATCTGGTGCCCGAACAGGGACATAGAAAGGGTGCCCACATCTGGCGCCCAACAAGAACATAGAAAGGGTTTCCTGCCCGCATCTGGAATCTGACCGTGGGACATCTGGAGGAGAAGGTATTTTTCACCTAAGAGCAAAGGAAGGAAAATTCACCAAGGAAAATGGTGAGGGAAAATTCACCTAGGAAAAGGTGAGGGAAATTCAACGTACTCAAAGCCCAGGGATTAAATGCAGAGTCTTGATCTGTAAGTAGGGTGGGAACATCTTTTTCAGCCAGGATAATGGGGAAGAATTAGGTTATAAATATAAAGTTTATTATATACTTAAATAATGTGGTTTCTTGTTCAAATTAAAATCTTATTTTGTATTTGGAATCTAAAATCTGTAATAAGTGAAACTCCATTACTGAAACTGCCTCTGGTGTAGAGAAATTCAAAGGTGGCTGGAGAGGGCAAGGCTATTTGCTCTCCTACAATGAGATTAACTTAAGGTTTCATTTAAAAATTACAGAAGTACTTGCAGGGAAATGCAAATCTTGGTCAAATTGGTTGTTAGTTATTACTTTGGGAAGCAAAAAAGAAAGAAAAAAATGAGATCTGTCTTTATATTTTAAGCGTGAAAAGAAATTCGGCCAGATCTGTTAC
Organism: Lasiurus cinereus; assembly: GCA_011751065.1. Lineage (NCBI taxonomy): Eukaryota > Metazoa > Chordata > Mammalia > Chiroptera > Vespertilionidae > Lasiurus > Lasiurus cinereus. The sequence continues at coordinate 40,160,058 of JAAGEH010000226.1, forward strand.
TGATGCTTTCCCCCAAGTAAGCAGGATGTGGGGGAAGGGAGAGACACATGACACAATATGAAAGCCCACTCTGCCAGTATACTAATTTAAAGTTTCCTTTCTCATCATGAAAGAGTATGTCTTGTATTTTGTGTTATTAATCTAGGAACTGCTAAATATTTGACTTGCCAGCTTTAAAAGTTCAAGATTCAAATTAAATTGGAAGAAAATAAAATTTCTCTAATAATTAGGAATTCAAAATATGTTGTTTATTGGTCTAATTAAAAAAGGATTAATTCTGGGATTCCCAACTGAAAAAATTGTAATATAAAAACCAGTTTAAAATATAATTGATATCTTAAGATAATTATAAAAAGTAGTATAATCTTTAAATCATATATGGATATATATGTTTGATAGTTTTTCCATGTTAAAATTTCAAGGCTTTAACAGAGATGATTCTTGTAAAGCTCCATGGGTCCGGAGTTATACAAGAAATTTGTTCTCTCTTCTTAAAGGAAATCTTTTTAAATTTAACTGATCTAATATACTTGTAATTGTATGGAAAACTATATCAAATGAAAATTAATAACTATATTTTAAATATTATGAAGGTTTTAGCCTCTAAGAAGGGCAAAGGAAGTAACTAAATATTTCTTAAAATTCCAATAGCAGAATTTAAAATTACAAAAAGCCCATAGCCGCCTGTATTCTTAATTAAGCTAGAGCAGGGTAACATTTGTAGCTTGTGAATCAGACATAAACATTTACTAAATTTGCTTTGCTTTTTAAATGGAGATACCTACTTTAAATACTTAAATCAAGGTTTTCAACTAAATAAAAAGCGAGTCTTTGTAAGCAATTTGATTAAGTATTCTAATAAAGTTACTAAGACCTTGTCTATATAAAAAGAAATTGACAGCCAGTTTAAAATTGAATTGCCATAGCTCAAAGCAAAGAATATCCTTACATGATATTATTCTATAATGTCATTATAATTTTTGATATATTACAATAGTATATTGTACAAATATCCCAAACAAACTTACAATCTAATTCTTTGAATGTTTGGTAGCAATTTTATAGAGATCATGAAAGGAATTAAGGCAGTGAGAAGGCACTTGAGCATTCTATATTGGCTTTTCTTGCTCTTTTGCCAAGAGGGACCCTCCCACAGCTCTTGCCTGAGATTTCTGTTCATGCTGAGGTTGAAGTCTCGTGGTGGCTGGTACCATGAATTTATCTCTCACCCCAGTGGTGTGAGCTGGGCCCTCCCTGGAGAAGAAGCTGGGTTCCCCAAGATATGTGATCAGTGTCGGTGACCCCACCAGCAGGCAAGGGGATCTCAAGGCAGGTACTGGGCGTGGAGGCCACAGTGGCATAGGCTACCAACTAAGCCTGATATCACCCTGCTTGGCCCCAGAGGATGGCTGGTTAGCCAGAAATGGGTAAGATTCCTCAGGGAAGGAACAACCTAAGACAGGCACAGTCGCAGAGGGGCCATCAGGAGAGAACTTGGGGATCAACAGAGGTGAGGCACAGACCCTCACCCTCCCAACATTGCAGAGGCTTGAACCTTTGCCACTTCTGAGGGAGGTCTCCTGCCCCATGGCTGCTTCACTTCCCATGCCCACTCAGAAGGGGACCCAGGTAACAGACAGATTTGGCCCAGCTTAATTCAGGACACAGGTGACAAAGATTTGGTGCAGCTCAGATTGGGACTCAGCAACAGACAGAGACTTGGCCGACAGCTGCCCTATATCTAAATCCAGCCTAACACCAGGAATGCTCAGGGCCAGTTTTCCACTAATATTTAAAGGATAAAACTAAGATTGTTGTTAGAATATTAAATTTGACAATAAAATAGTAGTCAAGTTTTCAAATTAATTTAAGTTGGCTAATTGAAATAAGTGAATATTCAAGAAAATTTAATTGTACTGGAAAAAAGTTGTTCCTAAAGTATTAACTAAAATTTCTATTGGTAGTTCATTGCATGGTAAGATTGCTTAAAATGCAATAAACGTAAAGCAGTCATATTTTTGTGCAAACAATTTTAAATTTTAAAGTCATCAATACTGCATTATAACAATTTTACAAAAATCTCCTAATAATTAATTAAAAAATGTTTATTGGATGGTGGAGTAATATTATCTAAGGGAAAATATCCTATAAGCAAATTACATCTATTTTTACTTAATAGTAAGACACCCATGAAAAACATACATAGCATCAAAATAAGCCAAAGGAAAATCATTTGGGCAAAAATAAAAAAGGATTCCAAGTCAAATTTATAGAAAAAAATTCCTTTACTAATTTTTGGTCAAGAATATGTTTGTATATTTTCAGAGAACAACTCCAAGACCATGTGATTCCTACAACAGAGAGGAACGCTCCAGCTATGAAGACAAGAGGAGAAACAGTCCAGAGATGGAAGATGCTGATGATGCCTTGCCATACTAGCAGTCAGCAATTGTGCATCGATGCATGTTGCCCAGGACCAAAACAGAGAGGGTCGGGCCTGCATTGCACCATTTGTCCACCATCCAGAACTGAAATATCATTGCTAACATGTACACTCAAAAAACTGTTGGACATTGAAACTGGGACTCAAAGGACTGTTAGCCCAGAAAGAAACTTACTACAGACTGATTCATTTACCTCTTAGCATAGCCATTGTTGCTTATCTTAGTTTTTGTTCTTTTATGTTTATTTCTAGTCTGCAGATGCAAAATTTTTTAGAGAAAAGAAAATGGGGGAGATGCCGGAAACCAAACATTGTCTCACTAATAAAAAGATGTGGATAGGAGACCAGTAGCCTGGTCAACATTAATTGCTCTGAAAGGTCAGAGCTAATCACTTACTGTTTAGTTGAAACATTGTTAGCTGAAGCAGCCTCTACCTGTTTGTTTCATGTAAACTTCTGTTCTTGTAATTTCCTGCCTAAAGGCTATGGGTGTGTCCCAAAGTCTTAATAAAAGGGAGAAAAAGGCCAGAGCAAGGAGTTCTTTCCAATAGAGCAGTGGTTCTCAACCTGTGGGTCGCTACTCCTTTGGGGGTCCATTGACCCCATCACACGGGTTGCCTAAGACCATCAGAAAACACAGATATTTACATTATGATTCACAACAGTAGCAAAATTACTGTTAGGAAGTAGCAACGAAAATAGTTTTATGGTTGGGGTCACCACAACATGGGGAACTGTATTAAAGGGTCGCGGCATTTGGAAGGTTGAGAACCACTGCATTAGAGAAAGGCTCCAGCCTGGCCCCCCAATATCACCAAATTAATACTCTTCTAGTCTCTCTTTTCATTTGCGTGTAGCCTCCTCCAGAACCCAAACCCTGAACGGGAACCCTGAACCATGTAGGACGTGGAAAGGGGCTCCCACAGGAATGTAAATTACAGCATAGTAAATATAGTCAATGATATTATGATAGCTATGTATGGAGCCAGGTGGGTCCGGGACATATGAGGGAAACATGAAGTATATGAATGTGTAACCACTATGCTGTACTCCTGAAATCAATAACAAAACAAAACCAACATTGAAAATAAGTATAATGGAAAAATAAAAATTAAAAATGAATAAAAAATGGGTATCTATTGCCTAGTCTCTGTGGGAGGGTAGGTGCTTAATTTTAATAAGCACAAATTAGCAAAAACAGAGAACCTACTCACATAGCCCAAACTCTCCTGTACTGCCCATCCTGGAGTACCTTTACCCTATCTCACCAGCACTTAGGAACACTCTCACCTTTTGATTCAGTGGAGTTTAGTTATTTTTTTTAATTTCTTTATTGAAAAGCTATTACATATGTGTCCTAATCCTCCCATTGCCCTCCATCCCCCCACTTATGCCCTCACCCCCCCGTTGTCTGTGTCCATTGGTTAGGCTTATATACATGCATGCAAGTCCTTTGGTTGATCTCTCCCACTTACTCTCACCCTTCCCTGCCTTGCCTCTGAGGTTTGATGGTCTGATTGATGCTTCTCTGTCTCTGGATCTGTTTTTGTTTATCAGTTTATGTTGTTCATTATATTTCATAAATGAGTGAGATAATGTGATATTTATCCTTCTCTGACTAGCTTATTTCACTTAGCATAATGCTCTTCAGTTCCATCCATGCTGTTGTAAATGATAAGAATTTCTTTTTTATCACAAGATAGTATTCCATTGTGTAGCTATACCACAGTTTTTTAATCCACTCATCTGCTGATGGGCATTTAAGCTGTTTCCAAACCATTCCCACTAAGAACAGAAATAAGACAGGGATGCCCACTCTCAGCAATCCTATTCTACATAATACTGGAAGTACTAGCCATTGTGATCAGACAAGAAGAAATAAAAGGTATCCAAATTGGAAAAGAAGAAGTAAACTGTCCTTATTCGCAGATGACATGATACTGTACATAGAAAACCCTAAAGACTCCATTAAAAATTATTAGACTTAATAAATGAATTCAGCAATGTAGCAGGATACAAAATTAACACCAAGAAATCTATGGTATTTCTATATACAATAATGAACTTACAGAAAGAGACTAAAAAAAGCAATCCCATTTACCATCGCACCAAAAAAAAATCAAGATACCTAGGAATAAACTTAACTAAGGAGGTAAAAGACCTCTACTTGGAAAACTACAGAACACTGAAAAAAGAGATAGAGGAAGACAAGTAGTGTTTATGGATTGGTAGAATCAACATCATCAAAATGTCCATACTACCCAAAGCAATTTATAGATTCAATGCACTCCTCATTAAAATACCAATGGTACATATTTCACAGACCTAGAATGAACTCTCCAAAAATTCAACTGGAATAAAATAACCCCAAATAATTGCAGCAATCCTGAGAAAGAAGAACAAAGTAGGTGGGAATCTCAATACCATATTTCAAGCTGTATTACAAAACCTCTGTTCTCAAAACAGCCTGGTACTGGCACAAGAGTATATTTCAATGGAATATAAAAGAGAATCAGAAATCAACCCAAACCACTATGCTCAATTAATATTTGACAAAGAAAGCATGAACATACAATAGAATCAAGACAATCTCTTTAATAAATGCTGTTGAAGAAATTAGACAGATACATGCCAAAAAAAAATGAAACTAGACCACCAACTTATACCATACACAAAAATAAACTCAAAATGGATACATGACTTAAACATAAGATGGGAAACCATAAAAATAATAGAAGAATCCACAGGCAGCAAAATCTCAGACATATGCCCAAGCAATTTCTTCATTGATACTCCTTCTAGGGCAATGGAAACTGAAGAGAAAACAAGCAAATGGGACTACATTAAAATAAAAAGCTTTTTCACAGCAAAAGAAACCATTAACAAAATATCAAGAAAGCCCACTGCATGGAGAACATATTTGCCAATGTTATCATGGATAAAGTTTTAATCTCCACCATTTACAGGGAACTCATACAACTCAACAAAAGGAAGATAAGTCAATCAATAAATGAGCAATGGACCTAAATAAAGACTTTTCGAAAGAAGACAGAAGGAAGGCCAAGAGACATATGAAAACATGCTCAAAATCACTAATTATTCAAGAGTTGCAAATCAAAATGACAATGCGGTACCATCTCACACCTGTCAGAATGGATATCATCAACAAATCAACAAATGACAAGGGCTGGCGAAGATAAGGAGAAAAAGGCATCTTCATGTACTGCTGGTGGGAATGCTGACTGGTATAGCCACTATGGAAAACAGTGTGGAGTTTCCTAAATAAATTAAAAATGGAATTCCCATTTGACCCAGTCATCCTACTTCTAGGAATATATATCCCAAGAAACTAGAAATGCCAATCAAAAAGTATATATGCACCCCTATGTTCATAGTGGCACAATTCACTATAGCTAAGATTTGGAAACAGCTTACGTGCCCATTAACAGATGAGCAGATTAAAAAATGTGGTACATCTACACAATGGAATATATACTACTGTGGTAAAAAAGGAGTTTGTACAATTTGCAACAGCATGGATGGAACTGAAGAGCATTATGTTAAGTGAAATAAGCCAGTCAGAGAAAGATAAATATCCATGATCTCACTCATTTATGGAATATAATGAACAACATAAACTGATGAACAAAAACAGATCTAGAGACAGAGAAACATTGATCAGACCATCAAACCTCAGAGGAAAGACAGGGGAAGCTGAGGGTAAGAGGGAGAAATCAACCAAAGGACTTGTATGCATGCATATAAGCCTAACCAACAGACACCAGGGGGTGAGGGCATGGAGGGGGAGATGGAGGAGCTAATAAGGGGAATGAGGACATGTATGTAATAACTTAATCAATAAAGAAATAAAAAAAGCCACTGTTCTCAATGGAATTTAGTTGCTGTGCCTTATTGCACTAGTTTTGATCCCCATTGCAATAGTCTTGAATAAAGTCTTGCCTGTTTAAACAACATCCAGCGCAATGTCCCTTTGACAGAAAACATTAAATATGTATAATTATATAAATAAATAGATATAAATACATGATACACATATATACATCCATATGCTATATGGCATATATCGTATACACACACACACACACACATTGCTAAAACAATTTTCCTAAGAAGCTAAAATCATGACTTACATTAAGACATAAAAATGAATCATGATAAATAATTTCTTTTACTCAATGATACATGAAACTAGACAGGTACTTATAATTGGTTCAAAGAACAAAAAAAATAATGTAGAATAAATAATATTGAGATAAATAACTATAAAGTCTAATTTTTTGAGCAGCAAGTCAATTAAGTTAATAGACAAGAGAGAATTTACTAATCTCTCAGTTATCTAAAACTTAAAAAAACTTGGAAGTTCCAAAAGATCTAAAAAATAATGAAAAGGACTAGAATCTGATAACCTGGGAGAATTATTTAAAGAACACAAAGTTCCAATGGAACACAAATTTCTTTTATGCAATGCACAATAGGGGGTGTAAGTTTTCACATGCATGTGTGTGTGTATTAATAATGTGCTAACAATTTTCTCCTAAGAAATGTGTAAAAATCAAATGGATAAGAATAGCCATTAGGGCCAAAAGAGTTACAAATAGTCATTTAATAATCAGCAAAAACCTAATTTGTTGCAAAATCATTGGCAGAAAAATTTTGATGATGGTTTACAAATTTTTGTAATTAGGTAGATTTTGACATCACGTCTACTGGAAATTTGTCTTACACAAATACAGGCACCTAGGAGCAAATGTGTGAACATACACATTTACTCTTGTTTTATAAAATAATAGTAAAAGGCTGAAACAATGTATATATTCATCAGTATGGGTGAGGCTAAATAAATTGTGGTGGAGCTATATAATGGTATTTTATGAGTAGTTTAAAATGTGGCAGATTTATATACCCTCTATATAATGATCAAAATATAATCTTAAGTGAGAAAAATGAGGTTTGTATAATGTAACTAGCTGTAAATAAATTTATTATTTCCCTCATGCTTGTACAGCAAATCTCTTATGTTTAGCATCTGTTTCATTATGCCTACTATATGTGTTGTTTTTCTTAACAATATTTTCTAAGATCATATTTTGAACAATCTCCTGGCAGATCTGGGTACTTGCCTTTTTTTTTTTCTTCCAGAATATATGTTGCTCAGATTTTTTGTGAAATTGCATTGAATGGTAGAATATTATCTATATTCTCTTGGGAAAATGAGCTTCTGAGTTGACCCACAAAATAGCATGATGCTCTTTGGGTTTTGGTTACTTAGAAATTCAGTTAAGATTAAAGAAAAATCTTAAAGGAAAGTCTATTTTACAATGTACAAAATATTAAGATAAATTATATTGTCAACAAAGGTTGCTTTATGAGCATATGAGTAGTGTTGTCATACTCATGGCCAAATTTTTAAAAAATGTGTTTTTATTGATTTTAGAGAGGGAGAGGGAGATAGAGATAGAAATGCTGGAAGCCAATTCCAGCATGTCATAATTGCAAGAGTTTCATCAAAAGGTTGATGGAACTTGGAGACTCAATAAGGGCTGAGTCAAATACGTCATTGCCTGTTGTGATGGCTAAAGGCATTTCCCCAAACCTGAAAAGGATGCATTAAATTGATTGTTTGCTGCCAGACAGCTCAGGGCCTCTTAATCTACACGTTATTGCCTCCTACTGGCCAAACACCTGAACAGCTATAGACTATTTCCCAATCTAGCAATGCTTCTGTATGGAAACCTTATCCTTTGAAGTGTGTATCTCCACCTTGCCATGAGGCAATTTGTGTTAATATGAAGCAAGGTGGCCTGAGACAAAGAGAACTTAGCTCCTTTAGCTAGGCTCCTCTGACCCCCAATGCCTGGAACTTTGTGTTCTTTAAATGATTCCCTTCCAGGTTATCTATTAATTTAATTGACTTGCTGCTCAATACTTTCAAAAGTATCTTTCATCTTTGGACTCATACTTATTTTATGGACAGCCTTTCTTCAGATTCCAGAACCCTTCTAGATGCTAGATCAAGACCACCAGTGTTAAATGTTGCCCAACATCTGGCATTATAGAAACATCAATGATGAGAGAGAATCATTGAATGGCTAACTCCTACACACCCAGGCATGTGTCCTGACTTGGAATCAAACCATGACCTCCTGGTTCTAGTTTAATGATATTCAACCACTGAGCCAAGCTGGCTGGGCTTCATGGCCAACTTGACTCAAGAGAACGAATGCAGTATGCTTTTAATTAGACTTTCTTACATGAAAGAAATGAATCATATTTTTAATCTCTGAAAGATAGCATTTTACTACTCTGACCTTCAATAAAGGTTCATGCTTGATTAGGAAACATTTGAAACACCCTTGCCATTGGTAGACAGAATTGTAAATGGCAAAAGCAATGAAATGAGCCCCTAACTTAATATAGACTCTCCAAAAGGTCAAGATGAAGTAGGCCATGTATTTAACTGCCCAAATATATGAGGCATTCATCCTAGCACAAGGCAGTTTCATAATAAAAACCATAAAACAGAGGCAAAGGAATCACACTGAGTTTATAGCCTGTATTAAGATAAAATTCTATGTATTTATATATACACACGTACACAATATCCTAAAAACTATAATGCTATAGGTGATTCTCCTTTCCCATCACATAACAGTAATTTTTATTCTAAAAAGTTTGACAGATATGCTATCAGATTAATTTTGAATGATTGTCAGTGAATCAGAAAAGGTTCATCAGCAAGAAAGGGGTTTCTAATAGTTTCCTACAAGAAAAACTTCCCTTACTCAAGTCTGTTGCTGTTTTGTGTTCTCTGTGAGAATTAACAGAGAGGAACTGACAGGTCTGCGCCAACCACGAAGGCAAGAGGAGAAACAGTCCAGAGATGGAAGAAGCTGATTACGCCTTGCCATGTGAGCAGTCAGCAGCTGAGCATCGCTACAGGATGCCTAGGTCCAAACCAGAGAGGGTTGGACCTGTATTGCCACCATTTGTCCACTATCCAGATACCATTGCTGACGTGTACACATAAGGAACTGTGTGATATTGAAACTGGGACTCAAAGCTATTGGACATTGAAAGTGGGACTCAAACATTTTTCTTTAGCTCTTGTGAGTTTATTTCTAGCCTACAGGGGCAAGATGTTTTTAAAGACAAGAATCAGGAGGTGGGGGTGGGGAGGACGCAGAAGCAGAGGCAAAGAAGCAATGAACAGACTGTCCTGCTACAGTGGGAAGGCAGGGGAGGTTGGGGGGAGGGGCCTGTAGGAGATCAACCAAAGGACTTGTATGCATGTGTGTGTAGGCATAGCCAGTGGAGACAGGGCAATGGGGGGAAGGGGTTGGGGGAAGACAGATGAGGGCATGTACTGGGGGGTGAGGAGGGCAATAGGGAAAAACAATAAAAATAAAAGTAGTGATACACCCTGTAAAAAAAAAAAGAATTAATAATTCAGCAGAAAAGAAAACAATCCATTAAGTTTCTGACAACATACTCTCTCTATGCCACTGTCTGAAAAGGCCACATTCAGAATTGTTTCCTCAGCACCAATAAATGAGTTTGAAAAAGAAAACCAAAACAAATCTTTTGTCTTGAAAGAAAGAGAAATCATTTTATCATTAGATTGTCAGTGTTTTACATAGTATTTTGTCAAATTATATTGGGACCCACTAAGATATCTCTAGTTACCTAAGGGGAATTTGTAAATTTCTGAAGTATGTTTATTTACTTCAAAATGTTTTTTAGTCCTTACTAAAGGATATCTTTTTTGTTGATTTTAGAGACAAAGAAAGGGAGGTAGAGAAATATGATGTGAGAGAGAAATATCCACTGGTTGTCTCATGCATACACTCCATCTGGGGGTTGAACCTGCAAACTAGGTATGTCCCTGACCAAGAATTAAACTTGCAACCTTTTTGTGTACAGGATGATGCTCCAACCAGCTAAGCCACTCGGCCAGGGCTTTACTTACATTTTTAAAACAGAGAAAGTTAAGAGGTGTTTTTAAAATCATTGTACATTAGAGACCAAATGCACAAAATTCATGCACTTGTGGGGGGGGTGGGGAGGGGGAGGGATCTTTCAGCCCTACTTGCACCCTCTCATAGTCCAGGATCCCTCAGGGGATGTCAGCCTAAGCCATCAGTAGAACATCCTCAGTGCTGCCATGGAGGCAGGAGAGGCTCCCACCACCACTGCTGAGCTCGCCAGCCAGGAGATTGGCTTCTCATTGAGCAGCGCTCCCCCTGTGGAAGTGCACTGACTACCAGGAGGTAGCTCCTGTGTTGAGTGTCTGCCCCCTGGTGGTCAGTGCATTACACTGTCTGGCTGAAACCAGCTCTCCAACATCCCCTTAGGGGTTCTGGATTGCAAGAGGGTGCAGGCCAGGCCAAGGGACCCCACTAGTGCACAATGGGGCCAGAGAGGGATGCAGGAAGTTGGCCAGCCCAAGAGGGAGTGCAGGGGAGCTCCAAGGCATGTCCAGCCCATCTTACTCCATCCCAATTGGCTAGACCCCAGCAGCAAACTAACCTACCAGTCAGAGCGTCTGCCTCCCGTTGGTTGGTGCATACTGGTCAACTGTCTGCCATCTGGTGGTCAGTGCACATCATAGCAAGTAGTTGAGTGGTCTTAGCATATCACTAGCATATTACACTTTGATTGTTTGAACAGCCGATTGCATGACTGGACACTTAGTATATTAGGCTTTTATTGTATAGGATTGCAATAAAATAATAATAAAATACAAATACCTAAAATCCTGGGAATTTATGTTAGAACTGTTTAAAAAAAGCATTTTTTAGAATAGTTCCCCTTATACTAATTCAATATAAACTGACAGATTATTTTAATTCTCCATTTACTCATCCTACTGAACAAAAATTCAAAAAAGTGTTTTCCCATCATTCATAAATAGTTTTTTTTATGTGAACACATTACACAAATATTCTTCTGTATATCCTCTGTGCTTCTTAGATAGAGCTAACATCCCACATAATTTAATTGTCCTCCTTCAGCTATCATGGGACACATTTTTCTGATCCTATTTACACCTTTGAATTACAGGTAGGGGAATGAAATTTACACGAGATTTTTAGTGGTGGCCTTAAGCAGGTTGCTCATTTTCTAACATGACTAAGACATATTCAGAACCTTTACCAGGTGCCCTTGCTTGCCAGTAATGAGAACTAAGTATCATAATCTAACATAGACAATAATTGGAAAACTGGCAGTAATTTAAGTTATAATACCATATAGATTGTAGATTTAAAAAATGAAATGTGTACATTTGTGGAACATAAAAACATCAACACCAAACAGTGTAGCATCTTTAAAGGCTTCAAAATACTATAACAGTATTGATTAGTGAAACTAAGTAAGAGTCAACTGAGGTATATCAAGTAAGACTATTGTTTCCATGTTAAAAAAGAAAACACAGAACAGCCGAAACTAGTTTGGCTCAGTGGGTAGAACATCAGCCTTCGGACTGAAATGTCCCAGGTTTGATTCCAGTCAAGGGCGTGTACCTTGGTTGCAGGCACATCCCCAGTAGGAGGTGTGCAGGAGGCAACTGATCGATTATTTCTCTCTCATTGATGTTTCTAACTCTCTATCTCTCTCCCTTCCTCTGTGTAAAAAATTATATATATATATATATATTATATCACAGAACAATGATGAACAAGAGAAAAATGAGTAAATGACTTTCTTTGGTCTGAAAAGCAACGTAGTACCTAAGGCAGTCATTTCACAGTGGAGCTATCTGCAAGAGGTTCAAAGCATCATTTCCCCTCAAACTTTCAGACTGCTGATGTATAAAGAGTGTAGCAGTACTCCTCAGCAGAAGCAAACATAAAAGGCCCTGGGAGAAGAACCTTGAAGGTAAGGGGGAGGGGTAGAAAAGAGGTCAGCTTTGGAAGAAGGTAGCCCAGGATTGCTCCCACTTAGAGGAAGAAAAATATTGTGATTAACATTGTAACTGGAAAATAGCTGGGTCATTTTAGTTTGAGAGAGATTCACATATATTAAAATCCTAACCCCTTTCCTTGACTCCTTACCCATGTTCCAGCATATATTTTAGGTTTCAAGTTTGCTTTTATAATGAGCTTGACCTTATCATAAAACAAGTGAGCAATTAGCAGAGAGTTTAGGCATCCTTAACAAAGAAGTTTGAATTATTAACCAATCCACTGAAAATAAGCTAAAAAAAGGACAACATTTCTGACACTGTATTAGAACAGGAAAGGGTTGGGGAGTAAATAGAGGGGAATAGCCTGGTATGAGGGCAAGCTCCCAGATCCAGAAGGCCGATTTAGCATTTGATATTTGGACACATAGAATTATCATTTCAATTCCCAGTGCAATGGTTCAGGAATGTCTTTTAGTCTCTTTACATCCTACAGACAAATAACAAAGGCCCAATATTCCTTAGTTATTTTCTTTGATTAGGCATATTTACCTAAAATGTGTCATCTTTTTAAAGGTAAGGTTTTAAGTCAAGTTTTCTCTGAACTAGGTTTTGCCAAATGTGTGTTTATTTTATTGTTCCCAGAACACAAGAGGGGCCCTATCCTCACCCGTCATGAATTTGGGTGCCTAGGTTTATGGCACCACATATGATACTTCTCTAGTGCGGTTTTCTGAGGAGAGGAGGGTCATCACCCAAGCACGTCTGAAACAGCTTGGGAAAGAGCTTTGGTTCCGACTGGGGGTGGACAGCGGTGCAGGTGAGGGATTTGTGGGCTGAAGTTCCCATGGTATAAACTTCCTCCCCAATGATAAGCGGGGAGGAACAGCAAGCAACCCTTGTTATTTCCTCCTCAAAATGTGAGGCAAGAGGGGAAGGGGGTTCTGTACAGTGAAGAAAACCACCAACAAAACGTAAAGACAACCTACTGAAAGGAAGAAGACAGTTGCAAATGATACATCTGATAAAAGGTTAATGCAAAATATATAAGGGACTCAGACAGCTTAACACCAAGCAAAATAACACAAGCAAGACAAAAGCAAACAAAAATAATGTGATCTAAAAAAATGGATAGTAGACCGGAATACATTTCTCCAAAGAGGACATACAGAAGGCAAACAGACATAAGGAAAGATGTTCAGTGTCACTAATCATCAGGGAATTCAAATTTAAACCAGAATGAGGTATCACCTCACACCTGTCAGAATGGCTATCATCAATAAATCTACAAATAATATGTGCTGGAAAGTATGTGGAGAAAAGGGAATCCTCTTGTGCACTGTTGGTGAGATTGTAAACTGGTGCAGCCATTGTGGAAAACAGTACAGAGAGTCCTAAAAACATAAAAAAATAGAACAGCCACATGACCCAAGAATACCACTTCAGAGTATTTGTCTAAAGAAAACAAAACTATCAATTCAAAAAGATACATGCACTCTTATGTTCATTATAGTGGAATATAATGAACAACATAAACCAATGAACAAAAACAATACAGAGACATATATGCACTGATCAGACAGACTGTCAAACCTCAGAGGGAAGGTAGGGGAGGGTGGGGTAGGAGAAAGAGATCAACCAAAGGACTTGTATGCATACATATAAGACACAATGGACACAGACAACAGGGGGCTGAGGGCATGAGTCGGGGGGAGGCAATGGGAGGAAAAGAACACATGTGTAAAACCTTAATCAATAAAGAAAAAAATTTAAAAAGCATTATAATGGCCCAAGTATAGAAGCAACTTATGTATCCATCAACTAATTAATGGATCGAGAAAATGAGGTATACAGTGATTATTACTCAGCAATAAAAGATTGCAATCTTGTCAGTTGTGTTAACATAGATGGTCTTAGTACTATGCTAAGTGAAGTAAGTAATACAGAGAAAGACAAATACCATTTGATTTCACTAATATGTAAAATCTAAAGTAACATACACTAACACACACTGATGAACAAATTAAAACAGAAACAGACCCATAAGCAGAACAAGCTGAAAGTTTCTAAAGGGGAAGGGGTGTGGGATAGGAGAAAGGAAAAAGGGGAAAAAAATGGAGAAAGAAAAGGGGACAATTGAGTCCTAGAGGTTGTCAGCATGCAAATATAAAAAAAAAAGGAGTCAAACTCAAATTTTTAAAGAATGCAGTCTTATTCAGGGCCAGAAACATCAGGAATGAAATACAAAGTCAAGCTAGCTTTCCAACTTAGTCTTCTGTTTCAGTTATGAGAGCTACTATAAACTTGCTTCTACAATGATCCCCTTCTCATGATCCATTATCCCTTAAAATCACTGCAAATGACTATGTTTTTCTATTCTAAAAATATTTAACCTTGAGTCTCCAAATGGAATAAAATGTCCCCTGCCATGTTTTCTTGGTGACTCATTTATATTTCTAGTGTAATATTCTTCATTTTGTTTAATTATGTGTTGCATGTAACTGAATTGTTCTTGCTGCTCTTCAGAATTTTAGATGAAGCTCTAAAACTTAGAAAAATTGTTTGAAAGGACACAGTGTGAGAGCTCATTTGCTCATCAAGGTTATTCTCCATGCCCTGGCCACCATGTGTTGGATTACTGATCAAGGCATGTACTTGGGTTGTTGGTTAGATTCCTGGTCAAGGAGTGTACAGGAGGCAACCAAGCAATGTTTCTCTCTTCTCCCCTCTCTCTTCTCTTCTCTCCAAATCAATACACATGCCCTCTGGTGAGTATTAAAAAAAAAAATGGACCACTCTCCAACTTTATCTTTTTGCCCTAAATGAAACACATTGGATTCTCTTGCTTCTGGCTTCTGTGTGGTTTTAGCCAACTGGGGACACTGGCAGATACAGAAAGCATATGAGAGAAAGTATGTAGTTCACCTTAAAGTAACTGCAACCCTCCCAGGAAGGTCACAACCCACTCAAGGCAGACTCTCTATTCACTGTCTTCTCAGGTTCCTATTAAATGCTTCTTCCTCTTTAAGGTTGTCAGAGCCCTAAAGGGCTCTATCTCATTCTTTGTGTTTCTCTTCACTTTTTATCAGTGTCCTTTTGGTAAACACTTCTTGAAAAACATTGAGTGTGCCATTTATTTGCTGCTGAGAGCCTGATTTATACACCTTCCAAAATTGAGACGTATTACACATATCTGTGCAGGAACTATAAAGGGATGGAACAGATGGAACTGGAACCTTCATCTTTATCGCTCTGTCAAGCTGTTGGAACAGATCAGAAACTCATAGGTAGAGTCAATGATAGATTTTATATGTTTACTATGACTGTTCTCTACTCCCCAAATGGTACCTAGAAAGATTGTTTTCAAGGAGGAAAGCCAGACGTTTGGGTCTGGAGTTATAAAATTGCTGGGTTGCAACAATTACAGAACCAACTTCATTTAGCTTCTTGAATATAGCATGGTATTTTTGTTTACTATTACTGCTCGAACAAATTACCAAATATGTGGCTTATAGCAACACACATTTATTATTTTATATAGTCCTGGAGGCCAGAAATATAAAAAAGACCAGATTTATAGTATTGCCAGAGCATCATTCCTTCTGAAGGCTCTAGAGCAGTGGTTCTCAACTTTTCTAATGCCGCGACCCTTTAATACAGTTCCTCGTTTTGTGGTGACCCCCAACCATAAAATTATTTTTGTTGCTACTTCATAACTGTAATTTTGCTACTGTTAATGAATCATAATGTAAATATCTGTGTTTTCCAACGGTCGTAGGCTCTAAAGCAGTGATTTTTCTATCTGTGGGTTGAGAGTTGGGACAGAAAAATCAGAGCACATTTTAAAATAATTAAACATACCTACATTTTACTTTGAGTCTATCAAGTCCTGCCTGTTCAAAAATAGTAATAAACCTATATAGTCAACAGTAGGTTAAACACTTTTCCTCCCATTTGTATTCTGATTAAAAGAGTAGGGTTTTTTTTTTCTAGTCATGTAAACGTAATAGGGCTGTGTCTCTGTATCTCTGCTTCCGTTTATTCAATTCTAGTGAAAAGACACTTTTAGATTAACATTGTATCAATTTGTGATCTGATAAATGTTGAATTATTACCAAAAAAAAATATTTGTACATTCTCTTTTCTCTTGAATATGAAAAACTTTAAAAGCTTAAAAAGCATAGCAAGATGTTCCTCAATATTCTGGGATGTAGTTTTGGCTTTGTAGCACACCTAGGTTGAATAAAGTTACCAAGAATAACTATAAAAACAATAGAACAAAATATATACCAACAAATGCAACAGACAAGCAAATGAAAAAAAAATCCTTTGGGATTGGTAAGAAAGTAATAAAAGTATGGAAAAAGGAAAATCATAAGAATGCCCTTTGTACATTAATTCCATGAACTCTGGAGTAGAAAAGATAGTATACATTTTACATAATTTTGTAGACATCCAACGTGTTCATCATCAAATATGGTATAGTAGCTACCAAAGAGAAACTTTCTGTAAACATGGAACTTTCCTCTTACCCATGATATTTCATGGATTTATTTCTTAGTTTTACATCCCATGGCTATCCACCACTTAATTTTCTAAAAATGGATTGGCTTACCAACACATTTACTTTGAAAAATTTTTTTTTGCTTTTTTCACAATTTCTCAGCCTGCATTTTCTATATACAGCCCTCTACACATCAACATAATTATACTAGGGTATAGATATTTACACCAATGGCCACAATTTCTTTATACTTTATTTTTTAAAAATATTAATAGATGAAAAAGAAATAAGAGAGAAATTAAATAGCATGTAATTATCACTGCATTTTTCCTTGTTTTTATTATATTGGATTGATACATTTTTTATGAGAAATCGTGTCTACCACTGACCACAAACTCAGTGATATAATTACCCTATGGTGTCCATGGAAAGCTATCTGGACATAATTTTTAAAGAATATTTATAGGGAGAATCCAAGATGGCGGCATCTACACCTACACTGCTGCCTCGCACAATTTCAAAACTACAACTAAAAGACAGAACGGACATCATCCAGACCCACAGGAAAGCTGGCTGAGTGGAAGTTCTACAGCTAGAAGGAAAGAGAGGGGCTCACAGAAACCCAGAGGAGCTGCAAAAACCTGAGGTACGGAGACGCACACCCTGAGAGAGCAGGTGCCTGAGTACCTGGCTGGCTTTCTCTGGCGGGAGGGAAACGGAGACTCCCAACATCATTGAACATCTTCTCTTACGACACTAAACCCCAGATCCAGGCGAAACTCATATGGGGGGAGTTTGGACTGTGAAAAGGGAGAGGTGCACGGAAATTTAGGGGAGTCACAAAAGATCAGAGGGCTGGTGGTGGCGCGCACGGCATTGCTCGAAGGACAGATTGCTGATTGTGCCACTGACTTTCTCGAGTGGGCGGAGAACAGACCATCCCAACTGTGCCACTTCTAACTCCACTAAACCACTGTTTCGGGCCAAACCCTGGAGACCTAGACTCCTGTGGTCCTGGTGCGCAGGGGAGCAGGAAAGGCAACTGTCTAGAGGCACTGCGGGCGCCGGCACAAGAACCACTCCAGCCATTACCCAGTCACGTGAGACTCAGGGGCCCTGGAGGGCGGGGCCGACTGGAAGGCAAGGCAGTCCCTTAAGCCCTGAGACTCCACCCATCCCAAGCTCAACAGAGGCTTCTTCGGTTTTGCAAGTCTGGCATTATAAGGCTGAATTCAACACAGAAGTTTCCCTGGCATAGTGAAAATGCCAAGACAAGGGAAGGGATCACAAACAAAAGAAATGGAGGAAAAAAAACGACTGATACAGAGTTCAAAAGCACGCTAGTAAGGTTTTTCAAGAATATGCTAGAAAAGTTGGATAAACTTAGCGATAGCCAAGAGGAGATGAAAAAGGACCAACTAGAGATGCAAAAGAGCCAACTAGAGATGGTAGAGGTCCAACTAAAGATGAAAAAGGACCAACTAGAAATTAAACATTCACTCACTGAAATAAAAAATATTATACAGAGTCCTAACAGGAGACTAGAGAAAGAAAAGAATCAAGTCAAAAATTTGAAATATAAAGAATCAGAAAACACTCAACTGGAAAAGCAAGAAGAGAAAAGATTCCAAAAATGTGAAGATAATGTAAGGAGATTCTGGGACAGCCTCAAACGTACCAACATCAGAATTGTGGGAGTGCCAGAAGAGAGAGAGCAAGATACTGAAAACCTATTTAAAGAAATAATGACTGAAAACTTCCCACATCTGGTGAAAGAAAAAGACTTACACATCCAGGAAGCACACAGAACCCCATATAAAAGGAATCCAAAGGGGACTACACCAAGACACATCATAATTAAAATACCAAGAGCAAAAGACAAAGAGAGAATATTAAAAGCAGCAAGAGAAAAACAGTTCATTACCTACAAGGGAGCACCCATACGACTGTCAGCTGATTTCTCAACAGAAAGAGTGGCAAGAAATATTCAATGTGATGAATAGCAAGAACCTACAACTAAGAATAATCTATCCTTCAAAGCTATCATTCAGAATTGAAGGCAGATAAAGAGCTTCACAGATAAGAAAAAGCTAAAGGAGTTCAACTCCAAACGAGTATTATATGAAATGCTGAAAGGTACTGTTTAAGAAGAGGAAGAAGAAAAAGATTAAAGTCAAAAAATTATGAACAACAAATACTTATCTATCAACAAGTGAATCTAAAAATTAAGTGAATTAAAATTTTGATCAACAGAATAAACTGGTGAATATAGTAGAATCAGGTGCACAGAAAGGGAGTGAACTGATAATTCTCAGGGGGAATTGGGTGAGGGGTGTACAGGGAGAGACTGGACAAAAATCATACAGCTATGGATGAGATCAATGGGAGGGAGGGACGGGTGGGAGCTGGGTGGAGGGGTGCTATGGAGGGGAACAAAGAAAAACAAATGTAATAATCTGAATAATAAAGATTTAATTTAAAAAAAGAATATTTATAGACTTTTAGAGAGAAGGAAAGTGGTAGGGGAAGAAAGAGAAACATCAATGTGAGAACAGACATTGATAAGCTGCCACCTTACCAATAATTAAGCCCACAACCTGAGCATGAGCCCTGGCCAAGAATCAAACCAGTAATCTATGAGCTATAAAACATGAAATGTGCAATCTGTGTATGATCATCAATTCATAAATCCAGACCATTTCTCAAAGTCTTGATATCATTGGGCTTTAGAAAAGTTCCTAGTAATTAAGTCTTCATTAAATGTTAATAATTATTAGCTTGTTACTGTAGGTTTTCTAATTATTGGTTTGAATTGCAAAATAGACAAATGATCGATAAGCTCTTAAAGGAGAAGAGCAAGCGCCTTTGTTTGTAATAAAATCACTCTTTCAGATATTTTACTGGTCATGTTATTATTTACTCTGGACCTCAATCTCTGATAGGGTTTACAGCTGGATTAATACTTGAAAATTGAAAACATTGGTCATTAAGACCATTTAACTCATCTATAATTTATTCTCCTTTCTCCCCAAAAAATACCCATATAATTTTACAGATTTGAAATTAAAAACTCGAAAGGGTCTATGGGAAATTCCTTGGGATCTCCTAAGGGTATGGAAAAAAAAAAACAAAGTCCCATCTGTAATCTTCAGTATCAATGGTGAGACAAAGCAGAAAATAAACACTTCTTATCTGAACTGATCAGTTCCGGAGATGAAGTACCTAATTTGGACAAGCCTTCTAATTATGTGGAAGGGATAACTTACCTTATAACAGGCCCTGCTCTATTTCCAAAGGGAAGGATGCATCACTCTTCTATCTACCCATCATGGACGCTCACATCTGACAACAATGAAGAGAAGTGGCATCACTTAGCCTCTTGAACTGGAGCAACCACAAGAGAGCAAAGAATTGGAGAAAGAAATATTAGATGATTGAGTACAAATGAATCACTGTATGAAGAAATTCTAATAGTTTTCAAGTCCAGAAATAATGTTTTCAGGGAACAGTATTTTGATTACTAATTAGGTAACTCATAAATTACAGTGCCAATGACTCTGACTTTTAAGATTTTTGTGAGCAATTTTCATTTACAGGTATATTGCTGACAAATCACAAACTTTTTAGCAAGTCAATTAGAGGCAAGTAGTTAGTTCACATAATAGAAGCACAAATTATAATTTTCCCAATATTTTTGACTTGAATAACATCTATTACAGGCTAAGCAAGCAATATCATTGTTTAAATTTTTCTCAGCCCATTTTTTTTTAACTCTAGAAAACTAATATTACCAAAGATTTCACAGAACATGTATCTGTAATTCCCTTACATGACCCCTGGATCACTGGAAAACTGTTAACATTTAGTGAACTTCATACAATTAGCGCTGCCCTTTGAGTATTCAATGGTATTTTCTTTATTCTTACACTGTATATGGGAAAGGACAATTTACAATGGAAATGTAGTCGTGCAAGCTTCTGTATTGAAGTCTCCAAGGGCACTTTACAATCATTAAAAGTTATAATTAGCACTGAAGTACTTTCAACTCCTAAAAGGATAATTTTTTAAACTAATAACTTTTTTTTAACATCTGTATTTTAAAGTCTCAAAACAGTTTGAGTGCTCCTGACTTCAATAGATAATGACTTCCTACGCAGAGAGGAAAGAACCCAAAGAGCTTTTGAAATGTTCTGCAATGTATTTCCTGATCCCCGCTAGATTCTGGTTATTGGAAACAGTCAACTATTGATGTAATTTAAATAGGGCTTCTTTATTTCAAAGAAGTGTCAGGAAAGGAGATTAAGTAAAATTACAGTAGTAGCTTGGCCAAGGGAACTGGTGAGAGTTACCAATTTTACTCTACGGATAAGCATGTTACTAGTTAAAATGAGGGCTTTATGTTAATCTCTTTTGTTATGTTTTCAGGAGTTTAGTTTTATATGGTAGATATTGTTGTCTGGGGACTCAAGCTGTATACACAGTCTCTTCTCCCCAGTTTTGATCCAGCTGGAATTACTATACATCTGACCGAGTTCTAGCCTGTGTCAGTGTCAAGAACTCGGAAAGATCTGACATTTCATGCTACTTGTAAGCACAGAAATGTGTCTGTCCCAGTTTCATGGGTGCTGGTAGAAGAGATGGCTCTGTGGATCAAAGACAACACACAGCTATGGTTCAAAGCAAAAGCAGTAGCCACAGTTTCATCACCACTTGCTTATGCTGATTCTTATGAATGCAAGGTTGAAAAATGTAGCCAGTAATGAAAGGGCAAGCCCTTTTAAAATTAACACTATTTAGTACATAGGTAGGGAGCAAAATTCAAGAAAAGCAAAGGTGCCTGCTTCTGTGTCATGTGTCCCTTAGCACAGCTCTGAAACAAAGAGGGAAAGATGACATGACATCACAATGTAAATATGGGAGACCCTGTTGCTGAGAGGTGGACGTCAAGCTGTGGCTGAGCTGTTTTAGAGGCTACAGCTGTACCCTAAGAAGCCAAGGCAGGCAGCCTCACAGCTCACCAGAAACTAAAGACTATGGAAAAAAATTTCATGCTAACCTCCTGGGGGAATAAGGAGGCAAGTGGAAAATGGTCTCATAACAGCTCTTCACAAGTGTCTCATGATCTCATCCTCCAGGAGATCACAGGGTATTCAGCCAAGACTTTGATCAGTGGCAGTCAAGTATTGTCTGTGTGGTCTTTGTAGGAAGGTGCGAGGCTGCCATGGTAGAGTCACTCAGATTCCCCAAACCTCAGTTCCCACAGGCAATACAGCAAGAACCAGATGAACCCTACACACACTGTTGCCTTACAAAGGAGACTCTGAGCTTAGACCCCGACCTTTGACTATGGCGGCACCTATTATGCCTGCCCCTTATCCCAGAAGAAGATATTAACTTGTCCTCTGCTCTAGAAGAGTGACAAGGCTATGCACCATACAAAGACTGAGAGTCTGCATAGAAGAAAACACTAGCAGTGCCTCTACAAAGATACAAAAGCATCAGACTCCTAGAAAATTTCCTCCAAATAGTCCTGGATCACAAAGTACCAGATGGCATTGCTTGCAAAGCATCTCAGAAAGATCTTGCTTCCCTGATGAAACAAGACAAAACAAAAATAGATTCAGCAGGCCCAAATTCTGCTTCATTACCCTTGTGACCTACTCCCTTCTTACAAATAAATATAATGTCTAATTATTATTAGGAATCAAGGGGCCAAGAGCAAGATCCCAAATAATGAGGGTAGAACAGAAAAAAATAGCTTTTTTCCACAAAATATTGTTAGAGTTTCAATTGCCTCAAGACTGTCTTCCTACTGTTTTTGTATGAATGTGTGTGTGTGTTTAACTATAGGAATAGATGAACTCATTCATGATGAGTATACAGAAAAAGTTTAAACTAAGTAAATAAAGCCCCAAACAGCTGAGCTCTAAAAAGATTATACAGTTATGTAACAGAGATTATAAAATTAAAATAACTTTAATGTGTGAGCATAAAAAAGATAGAGGGAAGATGCTATTTCCTTAAGCAACTATGAGCCAAATACTCTACTGCTTACATTTGAAAACATTCCTAATCAAAACAGCTTGAATATAGAAGAAAATGTATATCATGATTCTTAAATATTGAATTCTTTCTCCAAGTCTTCATTAATGAATAGACCCAGACTCTCATTTTATGTTATTATTCCTAAATTAATATTACTATCATATACTTAGTTACTATAGGAAACATACCTTATACACACTGGGATATTTCCTCTTCCATCAAATTTAAGATGAAATTATCCAAATGGCTTGCATAATGATTATAAATATATCTTCTGTAGTTCATATCAATAGTTAATACATATCAGTTTCCTTAGTGCAAAATGCCCCTGCTTACCTTCTCTGAAAATAATGGTAATTATAATTTTTTTTTGATTCAGCATCAGCTTCAAAAAATCTATTTACTAATCCCTAAGCATATCATTTAAATCAAATAGAATTTTTCAAATGTTTTTGTCCCAAAGTTACCTTTGTTAAATAGTTCATATTCATGAATATTGTTAATTGAATTAGTATAGGACTAAATAGAATAGCAGTGATTTAATTGATCTATATTCTACTAGAAAATAGGTTTCCTTAATACCTTTTAAAAGTAGTGGCAAGCCCAGCCAGTGTGTTTCAATGGTTAGTGTCACTTGTACAGGAACTCACAGTTCAATTCCCAGTCAGAGTTGTGGGCTTGGTTCCCAGTTTATTTCAAAAACTAAAATTATTAAAGCGAACATTTGTATTGAGATTAAAACCAGATAATTATCTTTAAAAGACAAATTCTACTACAGATTTATAAATTTAACTTTTGGTTATGAAGAGTAAAAACCTTAGGTTTTATTTTTTAAAAGAGTTAAATCATTTTTAGATAATTTCATATGTCACAAAGAAAATGTGTAAAATGAATAGTGTTTAAAATTGTAACATCTGATAGAGAAGATTCATCAATAAATTTATGAATCTTTTGTAAAATATGTATCAAAGATATGTAAATTTTATATTTGTGTTGACTGGATAAAGATGAGAGTTTGAAATAAAATGTAGGACAATATTAAAGATCCAGACACTTTGCAATATTTTATATACTTGATAAATTTTAGCTACCATTCCTGTAAATATTTTGCAAATACAGTCATATTTATAATTTTCCTAAAAGACATTTTTAAATTTTTAAAACTTACTTTTTTTCAAATTTGAGTTTAGATTTTTATCTCAATTTATAAATACAAAAATACATATAGCAAATAAACACACACATTTCTGTGTTTTGCATCTTTATAACTATAGACCTACATTTGCCCCTCCCTGTATCTGTGTACTATAATAATTCAGATTATATTCAACTGGGGCTCATTTGAAACTGTCCATTTTGTTCTATAATATAGCTTTGCATCTCTCTTAGAGATGCAATTAATAAAAAACAAAGATTTCAAACATGGTTTCCTCAGCTTTATGGGACCATCAATATTTTACAATCACTTCTTTTTCTCATTTGGTTGTCAATATTGAGTTACCATTCACTATTTTAATACAAATTTCACTATAAAGATATACTATTAGGGAAGAAGAAAATTAAAAAAAAAAAGAACTTCTCTTGCCAGGCTTTATTTCAGTGGCTTTACTCTGAGTCAGTTTAATCTTAGCCATGCATATTTGATTTTTGTGTGTGAATGTTTTAGAATAACATTTTATGTGATATCAAGCAAAATCAAAATTTGTCATCTCAGACCTCTCAGTCTAAGTGAAAGCTAATTTCATTAATTTGGGGGATAAAAAAAAAACACATAGGAACAGTTACATCACACTTTTGAGGTGGCACCCTAACACCTGCTCCTGTTTAATTAAATTAACATAGAAGGTACCATATACTCATTTACTTCTTCCTCACATTTTTTTTCTGTCCTGGAACATAAAAGTCTTTGAAAACATCTTGGGTATCAGAATACTGTAGACTATTTTTGAATTTTGCCATCTGAAGTTATCTTAGGTTGATAAACTCTATTTTGCTCAACATTTATAATTGCAAAATTCATATTGGATAATGAAACTTGTGAGTAACCATTTTCATGTCAATGATACACCATTATGAATATTTGGAATGAAATAATTGGTATGATTTTTGGTAGGACTATAATGGCTACTTTAAGACTTGGGAGCATCTCATCTGTGACCTGTGCTCTTTGAGACCATGATAAATGTGAGATAGGAAATCTCACTTCAGGAATTTATAAGAATCCAGAATATTTGTAGCTTTATCCTAAGACATATGGGCTTTTAGGGCACCCCACTTATAGCCCTTCACATTGAATTGGTGACATCATGTGTGCTCAAGCAAACAGGGCTGATGACCATGTGCATGCAATTAATGTTCCAATAGAGATACAGAGAAGAAATAGCACAGTAACTTCTGTCATTTTTTCATTAAGTTAAAATTGTTTATTTGTCTTCACTAAATCAACTTTACTTTGAAAAATAAAGATGAAATTCACTTAGATGGGACAAGTTACACATTTTACTTTGCCTAAAATCTCACCAAAAACCTGCCCTGTGAATTACCAAGAGCCCCGCATGCTTCTGGAATGTTGCCATTAAAGTGGACAGAGGAATACTTTGTCCAGTCCAGGAAGAAGGAGGGAGAGGGGGGTAGGGGGAGAGGGAGAGAGGGAGGGGGTGGAGAATATGGTATTTGAATACACAGGTGATTAAAAAAATGAAGTCTGGAACCTTCTTTAAAACAAATTACTAAAAGTTGGTAAACGTTCCCATCAATCAGCTTAAACTTGCTTCTCCTTCAGGGTGGATGAACTGACAAGGCAGAGTCTTAACAGAAATTCCCTGTCTTGGTATATAAGGGGAGAAATCAATAGTCCTTCCACCTCTGCACATATTTTTCCCAGTACTTCTGTTGTATTTGAATAAAAATCTTAGCTGGTATTAGGAAAGCAAAGCATTTAATCAGTTTCTGACTCAATGGTTCAACTGTCCTCCGCTGCTACTTTAGCAAGCTTCATTACAAACATCAGGCAGTAGTATAAGAGCCACAGGGAGAATGAGAGACTGAAAGCTAGTGTTTGGTGTAAATCTTAGAATGTCAACAGAGGATCTGTGTTTCTTTACAATAACGACAGCAAAAATCAAAAGCTTTTACAGGAGCAGTTGAATGTACAAAACTCAGAGATACTACTTCACTTGCAAACAGGCTCCTGACCAGACATGGAGACCAGAGGGGAGTGAAGAGGGCTGCATGGCAAAGAAGGCTAGTGAGATGGGGAGCAGGTTCTTCTCCCAGCATAAATCTACAGGCAGGAGATGGAGTCATGTGCATAGGAGAGAGGCAGGCAGTGTGCCTGCCCATGGGGGGATGAAGTGGCCACATGCAGGGGCCCCTGGCTCCTACTCATCAGGATTTAGCCTGGAGGGCAGTTATACGTGGGCTAGAGGCCAGTGAGGCTAACTGGACAGAGAGATGTAAAGCAGACGTACAAAGAAAAGGCTTTCCCCCCACTCTTTAAATAGTATTTTGAAAATGTATACAATTCTACCAAATTTGCTTTTTCATGTGTGCGTGCACACACGAGATTATTTTAATGCATAAACATTTCTGAGAAATTCCAAACTCCAAACTTTTGATACTAATGTTACATCTGCAACATAAAAGAAAACAAAATGTTATGACAACTATCCTCCATTTCTTTCAAATAATTTCCCACCTCACAAAGTATGTGTAGCTGTAAAATATATTTAAAATGTTGAATAAGTAGAATATTAAAAGTTTGAGTTTTGATTCTCTTTGGCCCTCATTGCTACCTTTATATACATATGTATAAAATTCAATAATTTTAAAAAGCTCATGAATCCAAAGCAGCCTGCCTAGGTCTTCAAAGTTGGCAAGCTGTTCTAACAAGAAGCTTAACAAACTGAAATTAACAAGTCTCCTTACATCTTTAAACAAAGTGAGGCCACAGAGCAAACTGCTGTCTATAAACATGGACAGACAGACAAATATAGAGTCAGAGCTTACCAAATAAGTAAACATCTTCATAGCCCGTTCAAGGTAGGGAAACGCAACTGCACTGGACAAACTGCTGGAGGCTCAGACTGGTCTATGTAAGTGTTAAAAGAATTCAGGGAGACTCAGTACTGGTCAGGGAACCCACACACATACTTTTGGAGCTCTTAGGGTCTCACAGTGAGTATTTGCGAAAAATTCCCTTGTGTTTCCAGCCTAGGGAGGTAAAAGGGAACTACTGTGAAATGCACCAGTGCATTTTATACTACTAATGAGGTCTCCCTTCAGGAGAAGCTAGTTAACCAGATATTAACCAGCTGGGGTTAACTATCAGAGCCTAATTGATCTCCAGGCAGAGAAATATCCTACTCTTGGTGGCTCCCCATTTCCAGCCCACTGTAGCCATCCTGCCCAATCTGAGAAGGGAAACGCTGACCAGTACCTGTGTGGCTCACAGCACAGAGCCACAAGCTCATAGAAAGACGGAGGCCTCATCATAGGATGACAGAGCTCTTCTCGGCCCCAGCAATTCATCGTCGCCACCACATTACTAAGGACTTATTTATAGCATGTCCTTTTCCCCAGTCCACATATCAAGAAAAAAATCTCAAGGCATATCAAAAGGCAAATAAAACAAAACAAAGCAAAACTAGTTTCAGGAAACAAGGGAAGCATAAAACCTGGGATGACAGGGATGTTAGAAAGATCAGATCAGGAATTGAAAACAACTATAGTTAATAAGCTAAAGGCTCTACTAGATAAAGTGGATGCTATGTAAGCAGAAAAATGGAAATCCTAAGAAAGAAACAAACAGAAATGCTTGAATTCAAAAATACTATAAAGCTGTAACAAAAATAAAAAATGCCTTTTCTGGGCTTATTAGCAAGGTGGACACAACTGAGGGAAGAATCCTGGACTAGAGCATTTCACAACAGAAACCTCTGAAACTGAAAAATAAACATAAAACAGATTGAAAAATATAACAGGATATCCAAGAACAATGGAATAACTACAAGATAATAATTTACACATAATCAGAATACTAGGAGAAGAGAGAAAGGAACAAAACATATTTAAAACAATAATGACTGAGACTTTCCTCAAATTAACATTACCAAACAAGATCCAGAAACCTCAGAGAACACCAAGCAGGATAAATATCAAAACCTGAACCGAGGCACCCAGGCATACCATTTTCAAACTCCTGAAACAAAAAGTATATTTTTTAAGCCCTGAAAGAAGACAGAGATAGGAAATAAAACACCTTATCTCTAGAAAAACAAAGATAAGAATTACAACATGCACACACACACAGACACACACACAGAAAAATGCAAGCAAGAAGAGAGTTAATAAAGGGGATAATTCATTAATGTTGAATTATGTACTTTTTTGAAATTACCCTTCAAAAATGAAGTTGAAATAAATATTTATCATACAAACAAAATTGAGGAAATTTGTTGCAAGTAAACTTGTCTTGAATGAAATGTTTTACAAATTTCTTTAGAACTAAAGAAAATGATAGAAGTTAGACACAGATATACATAAAGAAGAGCATTAGAGAATAATTGAAGATAAAATGGATTTTTTAAAAATTCTACTAATCTAAAAGTTAACAGTTTGCTCAAAATAATACCAACAAGATAATGATTTATTCAAAATAATAGCAATAATGAATTAAATTGCATATGTGTAAATATAATAGCATATGATTATGTATATGCATACATAAGTGAAATAAATTACATGATACAAGGAATGAAAAGAAAAAAATAATATTATTTTTGTAGTATAGTGTTATTCAAAAGTGGATTCAGATTAGTAGTAAATATATATCGCACACTTGTGTAAGGCAGTGGTCAGCAAACTGTGGCTCACGACCAAGGTCTAGGGCAACCAATAAAAAAAGTGAAAAAAGTAACTAAAGCATATATGTTAAGAAAGGGGAAAAAATGGAATCATATTAAGTGCTCAATTAACATCACAAAAGGCAAGAACAAATTGGAAGTATATGAAAAAAGAGCATGTGCAACAAATAGAAAACTAACAAACTTTATAGATATGACCCAAGTATTTTATAATTTCTTTGCACATCAGTGGTATAAATGGACCAATTAGAAAATATATATGGCAAAACTGGATTCAAAAATAAACCTAAGAATATATTGTCTACAAGAAATTCACTATGAAGTATAAATATACATATAGATTAAAATTAAATGGATGGAAAAGATGTACCATGCTAACACTAATTGCAATAAATTGGGAGTAGCTATATTAGTTTCAAGTAGAATAGATTTCAAAGAAAGGAAAGTTATTAGGGAAAGAAAAAGGTATTACATAATGATAGGGTCAAATTTCTAAAAACACATAAAAATGTTTGAAGTAAATGTACCTAACAAATAAGTGATAAAATAAGTGAAGCAAACACTGGACATACAGAAGTACAAGGAGCATATAAGTCTATTATTACAGGGCATAATAGTAATTATCCTTTCTATCAGGACTGAGTAGATCCAGTAGGTGGAACATAAATAAGGACAGAGTTGAACTCTAGAACATTATTAGTCTACTGGATGTAATACTGGTCATGTATAGACTATGTCATACAACAGCAGCTGCATATACATTATTCTCAAGTTCAAATGGAACATTTACCAAGATAGACACATTCTGGACCACAAAACCATAAAACACACCTTTACAAATTTAAAGAATACAAATCATAAAATGTCTGCTCTCAGACCACAGCAGAATTGACCTTCAGCCTGGCCTGCACCCTCTCCAATGTGGGAGCCCTCGGGAGATGTCTAACTGACTATTTAGGCTTGATCCCATAAGGATCACTGGCTCCTAACTGCCTCTGCCTGCAGGCCTGATTGCCCCCAATTGCCCTCGCCTGCCAGCCCAATTGCTCCTACGTGCCCTCCCCTGCTGGTCCAATTGCCCCCAATTACCTCCCCTGCCAGCCTGATTACCCCCAACTGCCCTCCCCTGACAGACTGATCACCCCCTAATGGCTCGCTTCCCCGCGCTGGTCTGATCTCAGCCCTAACACCTTGCTCCCCCATACTGGTCTGATCTTGGCCCTAACTACTTGCTCCCTTGCTGGCCTGATCGCCCCTAACTGCCTCTGCCTCAGCCCCTGCCACTGTGGCTTTGTCCAGAAGGATGTTGGATGCCTGGAAGATGTCTGGTTGACCCAGTCTCATTAGCATATTACCCTTTTACTAGTATAGATACTAATAATGAATTAGTGAGATTTGAAATTAAAAAATACACACATAATATCATTTACTTAGATAGTACCCCCAAAATATTTTATTAGGTTTATAGGTAAATTTAACAATGATGTACAGCTTTATATTAGAAAACTCCAAAACTGATAAATGAAATCAAGGAGACCTAGCCCATGCTACATAGCAAGGGAGACTCACTCTTGTCAAAATGTTAGTTCTTCCCAGCTTGACCTATCAAAATATCAACAAGTAACTCTGTAGATATTAGCAAACTGATTCTAAGGTTTTTATGGGGAGACAAGATCCAGAATAGCCACATAACACTGAAGAACAAAGTTAGAGGACTGACACTACTTACCATCAAGACTTACTCTAAAGCTATTACAGTAATCAAGACAGTGTGGTATTGGTGAAATAATAGAGAAATATATCAAGAAACAGAACAGAAAGTCCAGAGATAGACCCCCATATATATGGTCAACTGATCTTTGACCAAGGAGCAAAGCTAATACCATGGAGCAAAGCTAGTCTCAACAAACAGTACTGAAACATAATCTTGACACACATAAATGTGCGTACGTGCATGCATGCGTGCATACACACACATACATATATATATATACACACACACAATGTATCTAGACACAGACCTTATACCCTACTAAAAATTTATCATAGACCTAAGTTTAAGAAGCAAAATTATAAAACCCCTAGAAAATAACACAGGAGAAAACCTACATGACTTTAGGTATGCCCATGTCTTTTTTTGATACAACACAAAGGACTTAAAAGAAATAACAGAGAAGCTTGAGTTCATTAAGATGAAAAAGTTCTGTTTTATGAAATAAAATACCAAAAGAATTATAATACAAAGTGAAAAATGGAAGAAAATATTTTCAAAGCTATCTGATAAAGGTGTTTTATCCAAAAATATACAAAGAGCTCTTGAAAATAAATAATAATAAAACACACTGATTAAAATCTGGTCTAAGATCTCATCCAATACCTTATCAAAGACATTTGGATAACAAATTAGCATATGAAAAGATCCTTCGCAGCATATGTCATAAGGTAAATGTAAATTAAAACAATAATGAAATAGCACTGTATACCTATTAGGATGACCAAAATCCAGGACACAGAAAACAGCCAATGCTGGCAAGAATGTGAAGCAATAAGATCTGATTCATTGCTGATGAGAATGCAAAATAGTCTAGCCACTGTGGAAGAGACCTGGGCAGTTTACTCTCACCATATGATTCAGCAAATACATTCATTGGTATCTACCAAAGAATATGGAAACTTATAGCTAAACAAACAAACAAAAACTTCACATGAGTGTTTATGGCAAATTTATTCATAATTGTCAAAACTTGGAAACAATCAAAATGGAGTAACCTTGAATGCATATTACTAGGTGAAGGGAACCAACATGAAAAGACTAAATAGTATATGATTCCAGCAATATGATATTCTTAAAGGGCAAAACTATAGAGTCAGTAAAGAGGTTAGTGTTTGCCAGGGATTAGTGGAGAAGGAGGAATGAATAAATGGAACAAAATACTCTTCATAATACTATGCAGCAAGCATTTGTTTAAACCTATAGAATGCACAACACCTCGAGGAAACCTAAAGTACACTATGGACTTTGGGTGATTATGATGTATCAATGTAGGTTCATCAATTGTAACATATGTGGACATAGGGGGTATATGGCAAATCTCTGTACCTTCAGTTTTGTTATAAACCTAAAATTGCTTAGAAAACAAGTAAAGGCCAGCCTGAATGTCTCATAGGTTGACCATTAGACAGGAAGTCATGATTTGATGCCCCGTCAGGGCACATGCCCGGGTTATGGGTTTGATATCCAGTAGGGGACATACAGGAGGCAGCCGGTTGATGACTCTCTCTCATCATTGATATATCTTTCTCTCCCCTTTCCCTTACTCTCTCTGAAAATTGTTTTGGCTGAAGGGAGCTAGATCTCCAAATAACACATTATCTTTCTGGTGACAAACAATATCCAGAGACCAAGTGATACAAGAGGATACAGGAGTATAAATCCTATTAATGGGACATGGGACAACTCTGAGTGGCATCCAGTTTTGGTGCTCCCTTTAGGTTTGCTAGAGGAAGCCTTCGGGACACTGCATGACAGCTGGTTATTTTCTCTGGCCCATTCTGGCTCTTTCAATATCTGTCAATAAGTATCGATCCCAGGAGCACTACTTAATAAACTCCCAGCACACAATATTGTCTCAGCTCAAATGGATACCATATTGAGTAAACATGAAATCATCTAAATAACAATCAATAAGGAGACTCTTATTGATATACCTAGTTTTGCACTCTGACTCTATAAAATATAGCTACAAAGTGCTCATTGAACATTGTGCTATTTAAAATTCACAATAAATGAAAAAAAAACCATAAATACTACAATCTAAAAATAAAAATAATAATAACTGAATTTCAGAAAAGGCAACAGAGAAAAGAAGATTTGGAGCAAAATATTTTTCATCACTATTCTAGATAAAGCCTTAAAATGCCTGATATATAAAATGGTCTGCAAACAGAAAGAAAAAAAGAATAAGCTGACAGAATAAAAAATTACAAGAGAAAATAAATAGTGGAAAAAGAAAAGGGGCCCTTATGAGCATAAAATTATGTTTAACCTAATGATAACAACAATAGTTCCTAAAACTACATTGTAATACCATTTTATTGAATTGGAAAAATCAGAAAGACTTACAGTATATTCTGTTGGCTAAGATACAGAAAATGGGAATCTTCATAATTGTGCATGCTTTTAAAATATTACAACCTTCAATCAATTTGGGGAGAGAAACTAAGATGGCAACATAGGTGAACACCTAAACTGCTGCCTCACACAACAATTTCAGAACTACAACTAAAAGACAGAACAGACATCTTTCAGAACCTCATGAAAGTTGGCTGAGTGGAAATTCTACAACTAGAAGGAAAGAGAGGGGCTCACGGAGATTCAGAGGAGCTGGAAAAGCTGAGGTATGGAGATGTGCACATGGAGACAGTGAGCGCTGGAGTGCCTGGCTGGCTTCCTCTGGCAGGAGGGAGATGGAGACTCCCAACTTCACTGACACCCTTATCCTATAGCACTGAACCCCAGTTCTGGGCAAGACTCATATGGGGGTAGTCTGGACTGTGAAAATGGAGGAGTGCACAGAAATTTAGGGGAGCCGCGAAAGGGCAGAGGACTGGGGGCACGCACACCACTGCACGCAGAAGACGAACTGCTGATTGTGCTGCTTGCTTTCTCTAGTGGGTGGGAGACAGAGCCTCTCAACTGCACCACTTCTAACTGCACTGAACCCCAGTTTCAGGTGAGACCCTGGGGCCCCAAACTCATATGGGTCCCAGAGCCCAGGGGAGCTGGAAAGGAAAAGGTCTAGAATCACATGTGCACGTGCAGAAGGAGAGGCTGCAATGATTACCGAGAGACACTTGAGACTCAGGGACCGTGTAGGGCAGGGCTGACTGGAAGCCAAGGAGGTCTGCTAAGCCCTGACACTCCATCCCATCCCAATTCAACAGAAAAGCTTTTGCAGTTTTGCAAGTCTTGTATCATAAGGCTAATTCCAACACAGAAGTTCTCCTGGCATAGTGAAAATGCAGAGACAAAGGAACAGATCACAAATGGAAGAAATGCAGGAAAACAAACGACTGGATATAGAGTTCAAAACCACGCTTATAAGGTTTTTCAAGAATTTCCTAGAGAAGATGGATAAATTTAGTGAGGCTCAAGAGAAGATGAAAAAGGACCAACTAGAAATTAAACATACACTGATTGAAATAAAAAATATTATACAGAGACCTAACAGCAGACTAGAGGAAGGCAAGAATCAAGTCAAAACTTTGAAATATAAAGAAGCAGAAAACACTCAACTGAAAAAGCAAGAAGGAAAAAAGAATCCAAAAATGTGAAAGTAGTGTAAGGAGGCTCTGGGACAATTACAAGCATACCAACATTAGAATTATGGGGATGCCAGAAGAAGAGAGAGAGCAAGATACTGAAAACCTATTTGAAGAAATGACTGAAAACTTCCCCCACCTGGTGAAATAATAGACTTACAAGTCCAGGAAATGCACATAACCCCAAATAAAAGGAATCCAAAGAGGACCAAACCAAGACACATCATAATTAAAATACCAAGAGCAAAAGACAAAGAGAGAATATTAAAAGCAGCAAGAGAAAAACAGTTCATTACCTA
This sequence comes from Lasiurus cinereus, assembly GCA_011751065.1. NCBI lineage: Eukaryota > Metazoa > Chordata > Mammalia > Chiroptera > Vespertilionidae > Lasiurus > Lasiurus cinereus. The sequence goes on from JAAGEH010000226.1 coordinate 40,194,457, forward strand.
CAAGGAAGCACCCATATGATTGTCAGCCAATTTCTCAACAGAAACTATGCAGGCCAGAAAGGAGTGGCAAGAAATATTCAAAGTGATGAATAGCAAGAACCTACAACCGAGATTATTTTATCCAGCAAAGCTATCATTCAAAATTGAAGGGCAGATAAAGAGCTTCACAGATAAGAAAAAGCTAAAGGAGTTCCTTCATCACCAAAGCAGTAATATATGAAATGCTGAAAGGTACTCTTTAAGAAGAGGAAGAAGAAAAAGGTAAAGATAAAAATTATGAATAACAAATACATATCTATCAACAAGTGAATCTAAAAATCAAGTGAATTAAAAATCTGATGATCAGAATAAACTGGTGAATATAATAGAATCAGGGGCATAGAAAGGGGGTGTACTGATAATTCTCAGGGGGAAAGGGGTGAGGGGTGTACAGGGAGAGACTGGACAAAAATCATACACCTATGGACGAGGTCAATGAGGGTGGTGTAAGGGTAGAGGGAAGGGTGGGAGCCAGGTGGAGGGGAGCTATTGAGGGGAAAAAAGAGAAACAAATGTAATAATCTGAACAATAAAGATTTATTAAATAAAAAAATATTACAATCTTCATTGAGTGGAGTTTGCCTCACTTTTACAAATATAAAATGATACAATACACAAGTGTATTGTTATATTGTTATTTATTATGGCAAAGGTTGGAAAATATCCACGACTTCAATACCATAATAGGTAACTAGTTGGATAAACTATGATACTTGCATATCAGAGAGTACTAATTAGTTATAAAAATAAATAATGAAGATGTTCATTGTGGATTTATTTCTAGAATATGTTGTTAAGTTAAATTCATGTTAGAGATATATTTTAGATTGTCTCTAATTATGTAGATTATTGGAGGCAATAAATAAATATGTATTCTTTTAAAAATAATATAGCATAAAATTTTGAGAATGATTTCTTATGTGGTGGGATAGAAGAATAGAAATGATGTAAATGAAAGTAAATTTCTCTAAATAAACCATTTGAGAAAGTTACTTTTAAACCACTTCAGTGTTTCACATAGCAAGAATATAAAATTCAATTTTTAAGAAAACTGCAAACTTGTAATTTAACAAAATACAAAAAAAAATTGAATTCTATGCTGCTATTAAAAAAGAAGGAATTCTTACCATTTGCAACAGCAGAGATGGAACTAGAGAGCATTACGCTAAGCAAAATAAGCCATTTAGAGAAAGATAAATGATCTCACTCATTTGTGGAATATAATGAACAACATAAACTGATGATAAAAAATAGAACCAGAGACATAGAAGCATTGAACAGGCTGTACAACCTATAAGGAAAGGTAGGGGGTGAAGGGATAAGAGATCAACCAAAGGACTTGTATGCATGCATATGAGCATAACCAATGGGTACAAGCAGTTGGGAGGTGAGGAATTGTGCTTGGAGAAGGGGTGGCAGTAGAGCAGTCAAAAGGGGAGAAGGGGATTGGGAGGAGACATGTAATACTTTAAACAATAAAGAATTTAAATTAAAAAAGAAAAAGTTAAAAGAACTAATAACAAAAAGACAATAATCTTAAAGATTACAATTTCTTGAAGTCAAAAAATAGCAATGTATTGGATGATTATAGAATATAAATAAGTGAAAGGAATGACAGCAATGCCATAGAAATTGGGAGGGGGGAATTGAAAATATTCTGTTGTAAGGTATATCCATTACAGATGAAGGTGAACTTAGATTAGTTAACATGTATATTGTTAATCACTTGAGAACCATATATATAGAGAGAATTATAATCAAGATGCTAAGAAAGGACATTAAGTCAAAATCAGATAAGGCAAAAAATTACAGGAAAAGAAACAAAGAACTAATTCAAAGCACAGAACTAGTTACAAGCATAATAGATATTAGTTTAAGCCATTAGTCACTTTAATTTTTTCTTTTTCTCTTTTTATTGAATTTATTGTGGTGACTTGGGTTAACAAAATTATAGAGGTTTCAGATGAAGAATTCTACAAGTTATCTGTATATTGTATTGTGCATTCACCATCCCCAAGTCAATCTCCTTCCATCTCTCTCTAAAATCAATGAAGAGCCCTACCTGGTGTGGCTCAGTGGATAGAGCGTTGGCCTGTAGACTGAAGGGTCCTGGGTTCGACTGTGATCAAAGGCACATGCCTGGGGTTTCAGGCTTGATTCCCAGTGTGGGGCTTGAAGGAGGCAGCCCATCAATGATTCTCTCATGACTGATGTTTCTATCTCTTTCTCCCTTTTCCTTCCTCTCTGAAATAAATAAAAAAATATATTTAAAAAAAATCAGTGAACATATCCTGGGGTGAGGATAAAAAAATTACCCTCTTCATACATTATTACACCCCCACCCCCAAATATTTCTTTCTTTTTTTAGGAAGAGGAATGGGCAAGGTTACTGATTAAAGTACTTGTTTGAGAATAAACAAAATAAAATTTCAATACTTTGAATGATAACTTGAACTGAAAGTACACTTACTAAGTCAGTGGCCATAGACTAATTCTATATATCAAGGGATTTTGTTTACTTTTTTTAAAATATGAGGATGGAGCCTGGCTGGTGTAGTTCAGTGGGTAAGTGTTGACCTATAAAGCAGGAGTTCTTGGTCAGGGCACATGCCCAGGTTTTGAGGTTGATCTCCAGTAGGGGGCGTGCATGAAGCAGCCAATCAGTGATTCTCTCTCATCACTGATGTTTCTATGGTCCTCTCTCTCTCTCCCTTCTTCTCTGAAATCAATAAAAATATATTTAAAAAATAAAATTATGAGGATGGAGAGGTAAGGCTAGGACTGAGCTTGAAGTATAAAAGGTAAGGCTGGGGCTGAACTTTGCCAGCCCTATCTATATTTTTGCTCCACCTCTTCCCACCAAAGTCAAAATAACATAGAATATTTTTGCACTTAGAAATAATTTTAATTAATTAATTTGCTGTCACTCTGAAAAAATTTGTGAAGCTTAAGTTACCAATGATCCCAGCAAAGCCATATTTATACATAGTTACTCAACTGGTAGAAACGGTCTCCATTAAATTTATGTTTTCTGTGAGCTTCTAATTGCTCTTTTCAGCCTATAATTTTTTGCAGATGCTTTGTTTGAAACCATTTTTGTCACTTCTGCTAAGTCTTCTGAAATTCAGGGCTTTAATCCTATGCTTTACAAATTGTTTTAAAAATACTTATCTAATTAAGCAAATGAATGCAAATACTACTTGCCAAGACCAAATTCTTCCTTTTTTGAGGGGTGGGAAGTGAGGATTTTTTTTTTTATTGACTAAGGTATTACATGTGTGTCTTTATCCCCTCTTTGTCCTGCATCCTCTCAACTCATGCCCTCAAGCCCCTGGTGTCTGTGTCCATTGGTTAGGCTTATATGCATGCATACAAGTCCTTTGGTTAATCTGTCTTCCTTATCCCCTCCTCCCTACCTTTCTTCTGAGGTTTGATGGTCTGATAGATGCTTCTCTGTCTCTGGATCTGTTTCACCAGTTTATATTACACAAATGAGTGAGATCATGTGATAGTTATCTTTCTCTGATTGGCTTATTTTGCTTAGTATAGCTTTCTAGTTCCATCCATGCTGTTGCAAATGATAAGAATTCCTTCATTTTAACTGCAGCATAGTATTCCATTGTGTAGATTTACCACAGTTTTCTAATCCACTCATCTGCTGATGGAACTTAGGCTGTTTCCAAATCTTAGCTATTGTAAATTGTGCTGCTATGAACATACATTCTTTCTGATTAGTGTTTCTAAAAATGTGAATGATCTATATACAAATATAAAACAGAGATTATTAAAGTGATTTTTTCAAAAGTTACAACTATATATGGTCTCCATAAAATCCAATTTTGGGATGGAGTTTAATCCCATACTCCTGAAGTGTTGTCTTCAAATTGTGACTTCTCTCAACAATTATGTTATCCAAATAGAGGAAAAGGTAACTTTAAAATGGAGAAATTTGACGAATCACCATCTCAGCCAGGAGATTCAGGCTAAGAGCAACAGTTAGGCAGGGTCCTACGTACCCTTGATGAAATGTGCTAAAAATGGCACTCCACCTTTGATCCTCCCTCCAAAATCCCATAACCACAGTCTAATCAGGAGAAAAACACCAGCTTTTGTAAGTTTAATTGAGATTACTATAACTGAGAAACTTTCTACAACATACCTGTACAGCATTCCCATTGCTTTTAAGGTCACTAAAAATAAAGAAGGTCTAGGAAACTCTTAGGGCCAAGAGAAACCTAAAGAGACATGATGACGAAATACAATATGGTGTTTGAATGAGCTCCTGAAACAGAAAAGGAACTCTAACGGAAAGTTAATTAAATCTACATCAGATACGGACATTAGTTAATAATATTTCAATATTGGTTAATTAATTGTAACAAATACATCAAACATATGTTAGATGTTAATTATAAGGGAAGCAGTGCAGAGTTTAGAAAATTTTTACTCTCTTTGCAGTAGTTCTGTAAATCTAAAAGTGTTCTAAAACCCAGAGACATAGACACTGAACAGACCAACTTCAGGGGGAAAGGAGAGGAGTGGGGAGCGGAGGAGGGGGAGAGATCAACCAAAGGACTTGTATGCATGCATATAAGCATAACCCATGGACACAATCCGTAAGCAGGGAGAGGTCAATGTGGGGAAAAATGATTAATATGTAATATTTTAAACAATAAAGAATTTAAAAAAGAAAAAAAGTTATTTAAAAACACATCATTTATCTGTTAACTGAAGGGGTCTAAAAGCAATGACACTTCAAAAGCAATTAGCATACCTAACACCAAAGTCTGAGTTTGCAACTACCATTTGCCATTAAAAAGAACTAGGACACCTTGAAGAAATAGCTCAATCTAGTTCTATGGCAGAAAAAAATGCAAGACTGATGTATATTGTTATGCATGTAGTATTCAAAGATTAATGGAGTAATTTTTAAAAAATGAATACTACTTAAAAGAGCTGCCGAACTGATTTGGCTCAGTGGATAGAGCGCTGGCCTGAGGACTGAAAGGTCCCAGGTTCAATTATGGTCAAGGACATGTACCTTGAGGGCACATCTCCAGTAGGGGGCGTGCAGGAGGCAGCTGATCGATGTCTCTCAACGATGTTTCTAACTCTCTATCCCTCTTCCTTCCTCTCTATAAAAATCAATAAAATATATTTTAAAAATAATAAAAAATAAAAGAGCTCCTATTGGCCACGTTTGGCACAATTTGAGCATAAAATAAACAGTTACAGTAATAATTAAATAATAAACTATGGAAATTAATAATGATATGTAAGGAGACAGATATTGAGATAAAAAGAAAGAGAAATAACATTCTATGCACACTTAGTTCACTTTAGCTCCTAAATTATCCAACACATTTAAGAAATTCATAGCAGCGACCCATTTAAACTTCACTAGCACAAATTCAGTCTTCTTATGTATATGCACATACACTTATACACACACACATACACACAAAACACAAATGCAAATTTGTATTTTAGAAACAAGATAAAAACAAAACCTAGTGAACCCTGCAGGTAAGTAGACATTTATCAGAAGTGTTGATTCAAAGTTAGGTATTTTATATTAATGTTAATAAGCATCATTGAGTCATGAGTATTACATTGTATCTAATAAGGATTAATTCAGCTAAAACATGTAAAAGTACTTAGAAATGTGCTGAGTATTCAATATACTTTCAAATAATTATAATTTAAGCATAATCATAAAATCAAAGTGGTTTGAAAGGAGAGATATTGGGCACAGGGTGATTTTTAAAATTCATACCTATTCTCTAGCTCTTTTTAAATCATTTTTTCATAAAATGTATGTTTCCATCTTTATACACATTATAGGTTATTTAAAGGATATACAGATGCAATATTTTATCACAGTAATTTTTACCTTAATTTTGAACCTGGCTTTCAGGAAATACATAATTCTATAGTTCTATAGTATTTTTAAAGAACACTTCACTATTTTCATTTCATTATATGATATTGCACAGATATTATTTCTCATCCTGTAGACTTGTCTCAGCAGGACAGAGTTCAGAAAATGTGATTCACTTTTCCCTGGTATACAGCATTACTGGATACACAGAATTACATGTTCAATGAAACCTTTGCAGGCTCATTTTTATTAAAAACACACACACACACACACATTTGTTCAATATTTTTTCTTTCAGTCTAGAGCACAGCCAATGTAGAAATAATTATTAGTGTTCATGTCAATCACATATCAATGAACATAACCAAGTGAATATTGAATCTCTATGATATAATGGTGATTGTTTGTGTTTTAATAAACCTTTTAGCTGACCAGCAAATTTTTTCAATAAAATTAAAAAATGACACACATGCAACATAAAATAATATCATAGCATATTAGTCTCAATTTTGTTCTATATATTTTCATTAATAACTTATTGTTCTTATTATTTCTAAAATATCTTGGAAATTCAATTTCCCACCACTTTCCCATCATTTAGACTGGTAAGCAATAGGAACAGATTGTAAAAACCAAATGTTTAACTTCTTATATTGGAAATATCCATGCATTTTCTTGAAATTCCTAATAGTAAAAGTGGACATGGTGATTAATCAACTAAAAAATTACTTACATAGTTGTGAAATTAGCTGAAATTGAGTATTTCAGACAAAAAAGATGGTTTAAAAATTGTCTTCACTGTGTGCTTTCTTTTTCATGTACAAAATAAGACGCCTGATGTTTTAGACCTGTGGAACCAAAGCAGGCAGATAGAAGTTAAGAAATTTGCAAAGGTTGTCATGAGAGACCTGGAAATTAAGGAGAATGCACACTAAGATTTTGTTAGTGTGGTAACACAGAAAAACCTCATCAGTTCATCAGTTTCATATAGTCTCTCCATTTCCAATTCCCTACACAGAAAATGGAAATAATCCTTGATCCACAAATAAGGGAAAGAGCCAAGAGGAAGAGACATTACATCTCTTGAGTATCAGCTTCTTGGTTATGATCTTTTATATTCTTGACTAGATTCAATTCTCTTAACTATACAGAGATAATAATACCCCATCTAAAAAGATTATACCATTTACTTAGAGAAAATTTATCTTATCAACAGGTCGCAGAGTAATATTCAGAATTCAAATGCTGATGTATCTGCTTTTGAGCAAAGTGAATTTTAAACCCACCTAGACATGACCATTGGAAATATTCAAAGAAAAATCTGAATGAAATGTACTATATCAAATGGATACAATTTGCATTTCAAATACAACATAATACAATTTAGAGACAACAATGTAATAAGATATGAATTTTACAAATATTGCATAAACATGATCATTGCAAAAACAACATGATATAGATGAGAAAATACAGTTATAACCTCTTTGTAGTCTTCACTGTGTACTAAAGAAACACATTTCTAAATTATAGAATGAATAAGTATTAAAGTCCTTTTCTTTGGGTAACATTTTTCAAATACTGTAGCCAGCATTGCTACTGTCAGCATGACTTTTTTTCTTTTTGCCTTTCAGTAAGGAACCTTCTAAATTTAATCTAGGTATATGACTACTCAGTGACCAACCATTTCATAGCTTCTCTTGCATATAAGTATGTCGTTGGTTTAAGCCCATCTTTTGGGATGTGCTAGAAAAGATGTGTATGACTTATAATGATACCCTGAATTTCCTCCATAATCTTTCCTGGGGATGGAAGATAGATATATCAATAGGTCTTCTTTAGCCATAAAGACGAGGATATTACTCTTGGGAATCATGATGGCAGTAAGAAGAAGGTAACCAAATCATGGTAAACTGGCCCTTGAAAGACTTTGCTGAGAACCACTGTCTATATTGCTCAATCATCAGTTGCTATGTGAAAGAGAAATAAACAATCTGTGTAAACTACCATATAGGCATTTTAGCTGACACCTCACTAATAAAATATTGTCTTTTCTTTTTCTACTCTTTCTGTTACCCACTTGGCCCACTTCCCATTGCTTTTCTGATAGCACATAAGTCATTCTGAGCCACACTTTAAAGAAAAGATGTACAAACACAAGTCAGGGAAAATACAATTTCTTCATAATAATTACTTACAAACATACCCTAGAAATTTATGGGAATAATACTAGTACTTAGGTAGTTCTTACTATGTGTCGTACAAGAGTCTAGGTTTTTACACATATCACATATTTGCTGTAAATACTATTATTGCTATCTATCAAATGAAGAAAGCAAGATGAAGGGTGGTTAACTAACCAGGCTACAAAGTGAGTGGGCATGTAGGTTTTCAACCCTAGACTGACTTTAGACTTTAAATATTTCTTAATACAGAAATCTAGGTTTTAGGTTATAGACCTGGGGAAATATAAGTTAAAAAATATAAAAATTCCTACCGATGGTACTAGAAAAGAAATATTAATGGTTAGCAGACTAAATTTGACATGGAATAAATATTATTAACATTTTTAAAAAATCAGTAGATTAGGAAGTCTACAGTTAAATTTAGATCAATTAAATTAGAAAAGTCTCCATATACGAATGGTTGGTAAAAAAGTAGAACTGAATATAAATCATGATCTACAGAATTTGAAAATAAAAGTACTGAGAAGCTGGATAATAATTTTAAAGGGGGCAATAATGTAGAATATAAGACTTGATCAATTTTTTAGTTAAAGAACATTTCCCTTTTTTAAGTAAAGATGGAATATATTACCAAAACTTGTCTAGGTATAGAAAAAATGCTAATGGGACATGTTTTTTTTTTTCATTTGCATCCATAGCTTCTACCCAAACTGCATAGTAGCCCTTGAAAAAACATTTGTCTATGCACATATATATTAATATCTACCTATCCATAGACAGTCATATGTATAGGAAAAGGTAGAGTGTATGTGTCTGAGAAAATGTATGTGGATGTTACCTTTCCCTATACAATTATACAATAACCGATTGACAAATTTCCTCTTAAAAATGCTTCAGAGTGATGTGTTCCCATATCTCTGCTTGGTTTTACTTACCTGTTTTGTTAAAACTAGTAATGACTTAAAATACCAGAAGAAAATCATTTCAATAAAATGTAATGCAAACTATTCCAAATCATATAGATTTACCTGATGACTGCATGATTGAAGGATCCCTATGTGGTGAATATATTATTCTAGTCATTACCACTTGCTTTGCTTTAACAGTATAGTTTTATAAAAAAAAAATTCCACAGTGAAAAATTAACGTTATGGTCTAGGTTTCAAGGAATAAATTCATGATTACAAATTTACCATAGGAAAGATAGCCTTTATTATTTCACATTATTTTGTTCAGATTACAGACTGTATTCAATGCCCTCACTCTGGAATTTAGCTGACTCCCAAGTATTGTAATCATCTTGTTTATGTGATTACATGCATCCTTTTAACTGAAATTGATAAACAGTTTTCAAACTACTATATTCTTTCTATCAAATTTTTAATATATACATTTTTCAACCAACCATCCATCTGGTAAAGGCAGGGTGAGACCAAAGTGGATTTACAGTTGTGAGTGCATGAAACACAGAATTAATTTTGTATTATTATTTCTTATTACTCTATTATTTTCCATATAAACAACTGTAAACCTACTTTTACACAACCCTGTATTCATTGATAATTACTATCTATACTATCAAATATGTCCCTAAGTAGTGATCTTAAAACAGACACAATTTTTATCTAAATTTTCATGAATCTCTTTTTAAGAATATTGTATGACTATTCTAAATGACTTTTTAAATATAGTTAATACACTTCCTAATATTTCCATTAGAAAATGTAACCAAAATCTTAGCATTTTGAGGTTGTAAGCTGTGCATCTGGAAAACAAATCAAGTAGTTTTCTCAAATAATTTATAATCATTAATCTACATACATTCATTTTTATATAAGACTAAACTTATTCATTAATCTATAACACAACTTTAACATAAAGATTAATACATGGCAATATATGAACTGGTAAATGAGGTGTTTTTTTTTCATTATTTGATAAAAAGACTAAAATAATTCACTAAATAAATATTTATTCATTGTTTACCTGAATGTGTATTAGGTGATATAGCCAATTAAGAGAATAATATACTTTTCTTGCCTTAGAGAAGTTCACAAAGTATAACAGGATAAATGATTTCTAGAAGCTGTCATCCTATAGGTGAACATGGATGCTTCTATTATTTATTTTTTGTGCTAGTGTCTTAGAATTAACCATAGACATACCATGTATGGGACAATGCTGGTGAAACTACTGTGTAACTATTCATGCCTTAGAATCTCCTGGGTTGGGAGATTAAATATGTGTGGGAGAATGACAAGGAAATTACAAAGGTCAGGTTGGAGAGAGATGAGAAGGGCCAGGAAATTTTCCAGTGATGGATTGAAGACAAACTCACCCAGGAAGACTTGATTTCCTCTATCTGCAGATGACTGGGAAGTGTCTAAGTCACATGAGAATATCCCATCTATGACTTACAGAAACTAACTACTAAAGAGAAAGTACCAGTTTACTTAGAAGAGTTTGGTGGCTTCAGTGGTGACTCCAGTAACAAGTGACTGAGAAGGTTCATTCCAATTTATTGGCAGTTTCTGTACCATTTCTATTTCCTGCAGGGGCCACAATCCTAAAGACTTCTGACTAAAGTTGTTTCCCAATTTTAGGGCTAAGGTTAGAGGGTTGTTTTGAGAGATTTTACCATGTGGTCAGTTTTACCACTGTCCCCCATAAAATTTTTTTTGGATTAAGAAACAGTCTGTCCAGGATGTTTGCTCTGAACAACTTTAAAGAATTATTGAGGGAAGAAAACATCAAAGGAAATGATAAGATTGGTAATATTTTCTTTGTGATGGCAGGGGTAATACAAATATTAAGAAATATTAAGATATCCATGAATGTCTCTCAAAAGTTTACCTGCAAAAGTGCTGTTACCTACTTCTAAGTTTTTATATTTTGCATTTTCTTATGTATAGCATTTGTCACACTTGACCGTATTTTATAAAACAGTATTTTGGCCTAAAGGAAAAAAATAAGTTAAAGAGCTCAGAACAACTGCTTTATAATTCCTTATGGCTAATTTTCTGATTGTGTTTCATCACGTACCTTCATTTTGCTTACCTTTGCAATGGGCTTTAGGTCTGAGTACTTTCCTGAGTGAAACAGCAGTAGCATTTAGTCCTCACAACCAAGCCAAAATATTCACAAAATTTCAGACTAGTCTGAGTATCATCAAGAAATCATGAATATTTAATTTTCTTCTCTGCTTTAAGTTAACTCATTCTAATGCAATCATGAAGATTCACATTATTAATATGTACATAGGAAAATGAAATATTAATGCAACTTCTAACATCTTAAATGCAGTGATTTTTTGAACAATAGAAAAGGCTAAGGTTGTTCTGTAGAAGTGCTTTGGAGATCACTGTGGAGTATAGGGATGGGTAAACTTGTGGAAACAGAAATAATGGACATGTCCTCACCCCAAATTCACCCAATGTAGCTGACCATACCTTTTTGCATGTCTCCATCACTGTGCCTGTTGGTTTTACGGGCAGGAGTATAATGTTAAAAACAAATTCTAAATTTCCACAATTTCCTAAGGAACATCATTTTACCAAGTATACCAATGCTGCAGCTTTTTTTTCTGACCTCCAGGACTCATATCCTGTATGATTTCTTAATTAAAAGATTGTTTCCTGAAGACACAATTATCAGATTCGCAGTAACACTTTTCCCAAGGGATTTCTATTACTCATTTGACTACTTGAAGTTTTAGAAAAGACCCTGTAAGGTCTCTCTTATTCAGGGGCAGGGACATAGGACAATCAATATCACAAGCAGATCAGTTGCTTGATTTTACATAGAAAGTGACAAGTTGAGATAAACTCATCATTTTGACATCTAGCCTGAAATTTCCATTTTATTGTAAACTAGGGGCCCGATGCACAAAATTCATGCATGAATAGGGTACCTATAGGCTGCTTGCTGCTGTCTGGGGCCACCCTTCCTCCAGTTGCCTGCTGCCTGCCACTGCCGCCAACTGGGGCTTCCCTGGCTGCCTGCCACTCCCAGCTGGGGCCTCCCTTTGCACTTACCTTGGCCTGATGTCGCCCACTCATCTGCTCCGCCATCCTGCCACTCTCAGGGGGTCCCACTCTCATGGGGGCCCATTAGCCTGCTGCGTGTCACCAATGTCTTCCATGTCCTGCACCACCCTCTGTTGATCAGCACACATCTAACTCCTGGTCGGTCGAATTCCCACCTGTAGGGACAATTTGCATATTAGCCTTTTATTATATAGGATTGGTTTCAATTTATATGCCTAATGGCATGGACATTCTTTATGATAGTTTAATTGAGTGTTTTAGATCAATGCCTAAAATCATGGCTTTCAACCTAAAATGCAGACAAATAATAAAATAAATAAAAGCTCTAGTCTGTTTGGCTCAGTAGATAAGGCATAGGCCTGTGGACTAAAGAGTTCCAGGTTTGATTCCAGTCAAGGGTACATGCTTGGTTGCAGGTTCAATCCACATCCCTGGTCCAGGCACATGTGGAAGGTAACCAATTGATGTGCCTTTCTCACATCAATATTTATCTCTCTGTCTCTCCTTCTCCCTTTCACGCTCTAAAAGTCAACAGAAAAATAACCTCAGGTGAGGATGAAAATAAATAAAAAATTATTTTATTCAACTAACATGGGAAAGTCTTGTTACAAAGAAATATATAAATTTCTACATTCTGGATTAAAGTTAGAATGAATTGAATATTTATAATTTCATTCTTAGAATATTTTGATATTAAATGCTATACTTGGCAGAGACCGTAGTAGTTCTTATGAGTACTGTTGGTGCAGATGAAATGGTCATGCTGTAAAAATGATGCTATTATGACAAAATGCTATAGTAAATCTAATAAATGAAAATTCATTTATATATTCTGATAGAAATGCAATTAAATTTATTATAAATGTAAATATGATATATCCATTAAAACCAGTTATTTTTGAATATTTTCAAACATAACCATGTTTCTTATGTTATATACTTCCAATAATATTGCTAAACTATATTTATTTCTAGTAGAAACAAGTCATATATCATGGGTAACCTTCTCAAATTCCTGCTTCTTGCTCATATATCATTTCATCATAATCTTACAATTGCCCAAGCTCCTTTTCATAATCATCTTCAGCCAAATTACATAAATTGTTAAAATAGTGTGGACTCCATTTCTTTTGACACAATTCACTGATTTCAAAGTTATATGGTCATTAATTGCCAATAATATATTCTACCAGGTAAAACTGATTATAGGTCAAGTGATTTTTCTGTATTGCTTAAGAAACCACTGATCCCAGTCTACAGGCTGTGACATTATTAATTTCATCCTACTACTCTCAAGGAAATTAGTAATTTATTTTGCTCCTGGTCTTTCTAATTTATGGCATAGTAAGGACAAATTTGTCTGCATGGTGTGTCAGAGAAGTACACTGCAAATTAGAATCTTTATTGTTAAGAAAAATCTTTTTGCTTGTGGCTTTGGGTTTTCAAAATTTTAAAGAAAAAAATCATGCAGGTTTAAATTAGTTTTAAAGTCAATTATGTAGGATGTACCAAATGCCCTTTTATCTGGGCACACATTCATAACAACTTTATTGATTGCATCTGTTAGAATTGTCTTTACACCAATGATGCAACATTGACTTAGCCTCACATTTGACCCAGCAGGTCTTGAAAGTACAAGGGCAATTTTCTTCAAGACAGAGAAGACAAAGGATTTTTTTCCTGTTCCCTGATTCAACCACATGGAGAGTGAACTTAAGTCTCAACATGCTTAACTATATCATGTTTTCTTAAGACTTTAGAGGCCTCATGAAGGCAAATGGCATATTATCTTCATTTCACTTTGGAAATTTTTCACTGGCCTTGCTGTTCAAAGCCATGATATTATTGATAATATTTAAATTGCTAACTGATGAAAAGTACAATGATACTTTTGATGTTATTGTCTCATTTTGATTTAGTATTATATAAAACCATATGGAAGTCTGTAATAATAAAGTTCATACATTGACAATTAGGGGGGGGAAATGAATATTATGCTGCCCCCTGAGGCAAAGAAATAAGTTCTAAAACATATGCTATTTCTCTTGCACCTAAAGAGTTTTATTTCTACTATAATTTTTGTCAGTTACAGCTGAAATTCAATATTTTATATTAATTTTGTGTACTTCTTACTGATTAAACATTTGTATAATTTATGAAGTGATCCCCCTATAAATCTGGTACCAGACATAGTTACTATAACACTATTGACTATTTTCTTTATGCTATAATTTACATAATTATAATCATTGTAAAACTACCAATATATATTTCTTAATATCTTCACCTTTTTTGGTCCAGCCCTTACCTGTCTCATACATAGCAGCTATCAGTTTGTTTTCCGTATATGTTTCTATTATGTTTGTTCATTTATTTTGTTCTATACAGTCCATATATAAGTGAAATCAATGGCACTTATAATTCTCTCACTGGCTTATTTCATTTTGTATAATGCTTTCCAAGTCCCATGATGTTGTTACAAAAGGTTAAATTTTCCTTCTCTTTTATGGCCCAGTAGTATTCCACTGTATAAATGTACTACCACTTTTCAATCTACTCATCCATTGATGGACAATTGGGTTGCTTCCATATCTTGGCTATTGTAAATAATGATGCAGTGAAAATAGGGGTACATATATCTTTTTGAAATAGAATTTAGAATTTCTTCAGATAAATACACAGAAGTGAAATTCCTAGGTCCACTCTGTTTTTAATTTTTTAAGGTGCTCCTCAATGTTTTCATAGCGATTGCACAATTTTGCAACCCCACTAACAATGCAGGAAGGTTCTCATTTTTCCACATTCTCATCAGCACTTGCTTGTTGGCTTCGGGATTATAGTCATTCTGGCAGGTGTGAGGTGCTATCTCATTGTGGTTTTAGTTTGCATTTCTTTGATCTTTTCATATATCTATTGACGGTCTGTATGTCCTCTTTGGAGAAATGTCTATTTAAGTTCTTTGCCCATTTTTAACTAAATTGTTTGTTTTACTGTTAAGTTACACAAATTCTTTATAAATTTTGAACATTAACCCCATATTGGATATATCATTGGTCAATATCTTCTCCCACTCTCTGGATGTTTTTTATTTTGCTTTTAACAAATATTTTTAAACTAGTGGCCCAGTGCATGAAATTCATACACATTAAAAGGAGGACCCAGAGTCAAGTCCCCACTCACCCACATGTGCCTCAAAATTGTGTGATAACCAGACCAGGCCACCTCCTGCACCCATTGGGCTAGATCCATACCTGGCCAGTCTCACCCTTGTCAAGCCCCACTGGGCAGGGGGCATAGCCTCAAGTCCCCGTGCCTGCCACAGAATGGGGAGCATGACCTGAGGTCCCCTAGATGGGGTAGAGGACGTGCGTTGAGGTCCCCTGTCAAGCCTTGCCAAGTGGGAATCATGGCCTGAGGTCCCTCATCAAGCCCCACTGGGTGGGGAGCACAGCCTGAGGATCCCTGTCAAGCCCCACCAGGTAGGGGTATGAAGCTTCAGGTCTCCTGGCCCGGATCTGGGGCAGGGGTGTGTACCCTGAAGTCCCCTGGCCCAGTACCAGGATGGGAAGCATACCTTGAGGTCCCCTGTCAAACCCCACTGGGCGGGTGACGTGACCTGAGGTTTCCTGGTCTGGTGGCAAGGCAGGAGGGATGGCCTGAGGTCTGCCAGCCTGACACCAGGGTGGGGGGCATGGCCTGAGGTCCCCTGTCAAGCCCTGCTGGGTGGGGGGAAGGGACTGAGGTCCCCTGTCAAGCCCCACGGGGGTGGAGGAGGGCATAGCCTCAAGTCCCTGATGATTGCTCCTTAAGGAAACTTGGCCTCAGCTGTGGGTGCAGCCATCTTTGTGATGGAGTGATGGTCAATTAGCATATTCTCTCTTTATTCGATAGGATGATTTATAAAATTTAATCAACTAATGCTCCACACAGGATCTATATTTGTATTCTTGCACTAGGTATTGTGGATACATAAACTGCAACATCTAATAGTAAGAACAATATATACTAATAAAAGGGTAATATGCTTATTAGACCAGACATCTTCCAGACAAAGCCACTGTGGTGGGGCTGAGGCAGAGATGGTTAGGGGTGATCAGGCCAGCAAGAGAGAGCAGTTAGGGTGATCAGGCCAGC
Source organism: Lasiurus cinereus (assembly GCA_011751065.1). Taxonomy (NCBI): domain Eukaryota; kingdom Metazoa; phylum Chordata; class Mammalia; order Chiroptera; family Vespertilionidae; genus Lasiurus; species Lasiurus cinereus. The sequence goes on from JAAGEH010000226.1 coordinate 40,210,743, forward strand.
AGGGGAAAGCAGTTAGGGTGATCAGGCTGTCAGGGGAAAGCAGTTATAGGGGGATCAGGCAGGTAGACAGAGGTGGTTATGTGTGATCAGACAGGTAGGAAAGAGAAGTTAGGGGCACCAGACAAGCAGGCAGAGTGGTTAGAGGCACTCAGGCAGGCAGACAAGTGAGCATTTAGGAGCCAGTGGTCCAGTGGTCCTGGATTGTGAGAGGGTGTAGGAAGGCTGACAAATCTTGCCCGCCCATGAATAAATTTCATGCACCGGGCCTCTAGTTATGAATAAGAACAAAGCACTATGAAAGACAGGGGAAAAGCAAACATTGATGATTTGAACCAAGTAAAACTTGGAGTGGATATGGATGGAAGAAATTATTAAACTTCTTCATCAAACAGCACTTTGATCATATTTTCTTTTTTCTCTCACTGGAACTCCACTTCTTGGTATATTAGAGATTTCACCATGCCTCAATAATTCTAATACTCTTTTCGCATTCTCATCCACCCCCACCCATCTGTTTTGTTCTCCATGATTCAAACTAAAAGTTTCTATTGGTCTCTCTTTTAGTTCACTAATGTTCTTTTCTTATGGCTCCATATACTATTATATACTGAATTCTTAATTGTGTTTGTCAATTATATATTTCTCTTTTAATTTTTTTAAAAACATGTAATTCAACTCTATGGTGATGCTCAGATCATGTACTTTTTCAACATATTTATCACAAGTGCTTCAAATCTGTGACTTAAGTCCAATGATGTGAGGCATCTGCCAGTGGCATTGTCTTGGTTCTGATTCTTGTTCTGTAGGGAAATTTTATGCTTGCCCATGAAAAATTTTTCTGCAAAATAATAGTAACTGTGCTGTTTTTTGTTGTATTTTAGTTGTGATAACATTTGTTTTGTTATAAATTCAGCTGTCGACTTGTTTATGTTATTCAATTTCTCAGAAAATGTTGCTTTTAAAATTAACAAAAATGGAAATAAAGAAAAGGGAAGGAGGGAAATGCGAGCACATATGGTGTTTAAATTTTCCAGAAAGTCTAAAATGGGAGACAGAATAATATCATAGTAAAATTTCACATTTTTACATATTACTATTTTATTTTATAATCTTGTAAAGGTAGCTGGTTGGAAAATATTCTGATACAGTCATTGTTATTAAAAACTTTTATCAATTCTAAGATTGCATCCTCAGGCTTAAAATATAAAATAATATTTAACTGTTATTTGCTACCACTTGGTGGCAATAATCAGATTACCAGTTTTTATAGCCATAGAACATGAAACAATGAAACTAAACTTGGAAATATATATATATGTTTGATTATATTTATAGTTCAGATTGCACACAATAATCTTTCAGTCCACTACTATCATCACTGTGACACTAGCTAGTTGTACATTAAACATAAGTCATTTAAATTCTATGTTTTTATTCTTTTAATAACTCCACACAAATTCATAACAATAATTTAGGCTTCTACAAATTTTTATTGACTTTAGAGATTATAAGATAAATTTATTTACCCAAATTAAATGTCAACAATAATGTGAACATTAATGTATAAATCAGTTGTAAAAAAATCTGATTTTATTTCTTAATCAATCACATGAGAAAATATGACTCAGGCTTAATTTATTTCTGAATGAATGCTTTCCCAAAATGACATTATGGTGACCTTTAGATAGTTATTTCATTACTGATGATTTTGAGAGTTTAAAAATCACTTTCCATAAAGTTATATTAATTATGCTGCATATTTCATCAGAGTGTTTACTAATTACCTGAATTCAGGCAAACAAATCTAGCATTAAGAAATTTTAATAATTTGAATAAATAAAATATGTGACACTATAAAGACTGTGAATTTAATTTTTAAAACAGCAAAACAAATTTTAAGAGATCAAATGAATTGATTTTGGGAGTGGGAGTGGAAGTAGCTCTTTAAACAAAAGCAATGAACCTTTGTATACAATTGTGAAAGTCAGAACCCACTAAAATAGCATGGTAAATGTGTAGTCTCAGAATAGAAAAGTCTTTTATATTTTTAGAATTTTTATTGAATAGTTACATACAGAAAGTGAAATTAAGATCATGAAAATCATACTGTAGATACTCATATTTTGGGGGCATCTGCTTTTTCTATAGGATGTATTTTGTTTTCTATGGTGTGAACATACCACCATTAAGCACTATATTGTTGATGGATACTTAGCTTATTTTTATTTTAAAGAATATTTCTAGTATTTTACTAGAAATGTAATTATTGGGTTTTAGGATAGATATGAGTTTAGCTCTAGAGATACTGCCAAAGATTTTATACAAATTATTTGTACCAACTTACTTTGCTATGGTAGTTATGATAATCAATTTTCCACATAATATGGATAAATGGCATTATCTGCCTTTTAAAAATGCAGTCATTCTGTTGGGTATACTATAGTAATTTGCGTTTTGGTTTTAATTAAAACTTCCCTCATAACTAGTTAAGTTGAGCCCCATTTTAAAGGCTTATTTATTTTTTATATTATGTGAAGTGCCTGTTGAAATTTCCTGCTCATTATTTTATTAGGTTATTTAGATTTTTTTTTCATTGTTTTACTGGTTGTCTATTTACCTTATTGATGTGGAGGATTTAAAACTATATTATGGATTTGAGTATTTTGATATATATGTATCAACATACATCAATATGTATATATTCATAATGGATATAAAAGTTTTGGATATGAGTCTTTTCAGTCTCATTTTGACTTTGTTTAATGAACAGACTTCTTAATCTATAATAATAAAAGCATAATATGCTAATTAGATCAGATGTCCTTCCAGACGACCTTCCAGATGAAGCTGGGCTGCAAAGGAAGCCTGGGTCCCAGGTGCTGGATGAAAGCCCAGGTCCTGGGTGCTAGAGGGAAGCCGGTGCCAGCTAATTTCATGCATCAGACCTCTAGTTTTAATATAATCTAACCTATCAGTTTTCCCTTCAATATTTTCTGTCCTGTTTAAGAAACCTTTATCTATACCAAGATTATAGAGATAACCTGCTTTCTTATAGAACCTCTCTGTTATACCTTTCATATTCAGGCTCTGTTTTATCTGAAGTTAATGTTTGTCTTGGTGTTCACTAGGGTACAAGACTAATGTTTTCCAGAAGGATATCCAATAATCACAGAACATTTTATTTTTAAAGGTCATCTTTAATACTGTGCACTGTGATGCCCTCTCAGATATTAATAGGTGACCATATATGTGGGTTTATTTCTGAATGCTCCACTGTGTTCCATTTATGTATGTTTTCATTATTATACAGATAATCAATACTAAACATTTTTGTCTCTTATAGCTTTATTGGTACAAATATTGATATCTAGTCATCTAACTTTTCTGGCTTTGTCCTTTCATATAAAGATGACCTTTATACAACAAATACATGTTTTACATTTTAGAAACAGCTTGATTTCTACAGAAAAACTGGGCATCCTATCTAATAAATAGGGAATATGCTAATTGACCATCACTCCATCACAAAGATGGCTTCACCCACAGCTGAGCCCAAGTTCCCATAAGGAGCCTTAAGGATCAATCAGCAGGGACCTGAGGCTATGCCTTCCCCTGTCCCCATGGGGCTTGACAGGGAAACTCAGGCTGTGTCTCCCACCCGGTAGGGATTGATAGGGGACCTCAAGGTGCATGTCCCATCCTGGTGCTGGGCTAGCGGGCCTCAGGCTGCTCTCCCCACCCCAGCACCTGGCCAGGCGACCTCAGGCCATGCCCCCCACCAGGTGGGGCTTGACAAGGGACCTCACACATACTGTCCCTTTGGTCCTATGCTGCCTGCCCCAGCACCAAGCAAGGGGACCTGAGATTGCACCTCCCCCCCGCCTGGCTGGGCTTGACAGGGGACCTTAGGCCATGCCTCCAACCCTGCAGGGCTTGATAGGGGACCTCAAGGTGCACCCACCTCCAGTTCTGTGTTGGGGGAACTTAGGCCACACCCCCTCTGGGTGCTGGGCCAGGGGACCTGAGGCTGTGCTCCCCCTTTGCCTGGAGGGGCTTGATGGAGGACCATGCTCCCCACCCAGTGGGGCTTGACAGGGGAATCTCAGGCTGTGTCCCCCACCTGGTGGAGCTTGATGGGGGACCTCAAAGCATACCCCTGTCCTGGTCTAGGCTTGTGGACCTCAGGCCATGTCTCCATCCTGGTGGCAGGCCAGGGGACCTGAGCCTATACCCCCTGCCCGGCAGGCCTTGACAAGGGTGGGACTAGCCTGGTCTGGATCTAGCTCAATTAGAGGGGTGTGACAAGGTCTGGGTCTCATGTGATTTTGAAGTGCATATGGGTGGTGGGGACTTGACTCTGGGTCCTGTGGTGAGCCCAGACTCTGACAGAAGGAAAGTTTTCATATACATTTTACTAATTTTCTTTTGTTTCTGACACTTTTACTATAGAGAAAGGGCAAATAGCAATATTAAATTATTTCCTCTAATTAATCCCCTTTTAATGTGCACAAATTTTGTACACCAGGTCACTAGTATCAATATAAACTGCAATGGATCTATAGAATAATTTGGAGAGAATTTTAATAATTTGGAATTAACACTACATTTTGCTTGATTATCAGATATTAAGACTCATATGTTGTCTAAAAAAGGTTTTTAAAATATGTTGTTTATTTGTTTCTGATTGTTTCTATTGTCTATTTCTACATCACACAGACAACTCCCAAACATAATGGCAAAAAACAAATTACATGTGTTTTGTTCACAAAGCTAACATACATGCAGGAACAGGAAGGAAACATAGTGTTGGCTCCCCTGGATGTCAGCTGGGCTGTTTCAAAAGCACTTTATTCTGTTTGTCAGAATACCAGGGGAAGAGATGCACACTTTATAAGGAGAAAGAACATCCTCTGAGGTCTTTATGTTGTTAAGAAGTTAAAAGTTAAAAACCAGTATTTTGTAAAAAAAAAAAAACTTGAAACACCAAACTAGATATAAGTTTAGATTTGATACAGAATCTGACGTTAGCTACCAAGGTAACAAGATTATCTTCTAAGAAAAAAAAGAATGTCTCACCAGAGATTTAGAATCAATTTTGTTAAAAGTGAAATGTAATTATAATTATAAAGTACACAAAGTGATACTTAAAAAGCATTATCCTTTTCTTAAGAAATAAGTATATTATTAAGATATATTTGGTTTTATATAGAAATGTGACATTTAAAATATGCTGGTATCTTTTATCTCAAAATTATTTTTGCAAAAATCAGATTTAAATCTTTAATACAACTCAACTGGAGGCAAAATTATTGAAGACAACTGTAATATTGTTTCAATAAGATGCAGAATTGAACAATCAGACTAGGGCATGAAGATTGCTCATGAACTCTAAAAATGCATTTGAAACTTTCTACATAATGTCTTTTTAAGTTGGTTACCTCTGTTTACAGCAAGATTTACTAAAATCACACAGCATTCTTTATGGCAACAGGGATTTCTCTATGTCATAATATCATTAGCAATTTTAATGTCATTGTTATGAAGTAAATGCTATACATGTTATGAAACAAATGAACACTTTTCCCCAAACAGGAGTATGAGACTGAGTGAAAATTAGGCTCAACCGTAACTGTCATAATTGCACATTTATTAACAATCTTTTAAAGTAACTTCCATCTTAGTACTCTAATAAAATAATGATAGCAATTATCTATCCTGTGCTTTATTGCTGTTTACAAGTTTATGAAGTGGTTTTACATAACTAAAATTGATTGAATCCCTGTAATGTATTATGTTGTTTTATAAAACTATAATATTTAATGACAGTTAGGATTATCAATACTACAAGGAGAGTTGAGGTTTGGAGGACTTAGTAATGTCATGACTGTAGTAAAGGCCAGAACTGGGATTTAGGTTTGTCCTTCTTAAATACCATGACATACCACCACACATACTGTCCCTTTGGTCCTAAGAACACTAAGGATAATTACGGATTTTTTCTGTTTACTTCCTAGGGATGAAACTAAATCATGAAAACAATAAGGTGATAATTAGGTTATGTTGAGAAAATGTTTGCCCAATTGCCTGTAAATCTAATTTTCCCTTTTTCCTTAAAACAATTTTAGTCTTTGGGAAATTGGCTGTTACTTAGCCTTATTGGCCAGTATTATGTATTATGTATAAATGTCACACAGTATAGTTTGTTTTACTTGGATGTTTGTGGTCAGATCATAAACTTAAAAATTACATTTAATATCAGAGTTGTGACCTTAGCCAATTTGGCTCAGTGGCTAGAGTGTCAGCATGCAGACTTAAGGGTCCCAGATTTGATTCTGGTCAAGGGCACATGCCCGGGTTGAAGGCTCAACCCTCAGTAGGGGGTGTACAGGACACAGCCAATCAATTATTCTCTCTCATTATTGATGTTTCTATCTCTCTCTGCCTCTCCTCTCCCTTCCTCTCTGGAATCAATAAAAATATATTAAAAATATATATCTACATATATTTATATTTATGTATTTATATTTATGTATCTATATCTATATCTATATCTATATCTATATCTATATCTATATCTATATCTATATCTATATCTATATCTATATCTATCTATATCCATATATATCAGAGTCATGAAGTAGTACTTATTTAAACTAGATCCCTGCAATTGATTTGTATGAGCCTGCTGAGTGGTTAAATTGGTTGATGCATTCATTGTCTTGTGTAGCAAAAGGTTAAGGGTTCAACTCCCAATCAAGGAACACATCTAGGTTGTGGGTTCTATCCCTAGTCAGGTGTGTGCAGGAGGCAACCAATCAATGCTTCTCTCTCACAAAAAAAGGCAACCCTAAGAAAGAAGAGCGGTGTTTTCCTTTGTTTAAAAACACAGCACTAAAAAATAATGAAACCCAAAAAATAAATTTATTCTCTCTTACCAATGGGTAAAAGCACTTCTCCAATTTTTTTGAGATGAAAATAGAAATAAAGAAGTAATATTAAGCAAGTTTAATTTAGGAGTCAAGAGAAACTTTCTGAACTGATATAAGGATCAACCTTCATCATCTAAAGGAGAATACCAATTCAACCAATTGGATATCCATGTCATTTATTGTTTTAGGAGTTCATTGAAAAGTGTCTCATAGGCCCTGGAGGGGTGAGCAAGGGATAATCCCATGCTTAGACTTATATTATGCACAAAGTTGCATGGGTGATTATGGTTGCTTTGGGTTCCCAACTGACAGTGAAATATGGCTAATCACTCAAGAAACAGATGGGCCTCCATCAGCTCTAGGATAAGCAGATAGGAGACATGGGAAAAGTGATAACAGTGTTTCCAGTTTGAACTCTCTACTCAGTTCCTGAGAATCAAAAAATATGCAAAAGGGAACCAAGTATAGAATCCATGCTATAACCAAAAAAAAAAAAAATGGGGAGGGAGGTATAAAATAGAGAGAAAAGATAAATAAGCATGTTTCTGTTTCCTAGAAAATAAGAAGGGAAAGATAAGCTTCTCAAACTCTGGGAGTGAGATTAAAAGATTTAAGAGATTAAGGGAGTCATATTTCCTGACAGGGGAGATAGACACTGAGAGGCTATTGAGAAAGATGGAGTCAGCCAAGCTACTTTGGTGGCAAATTAACTGTTGACAGGCACGCGGGGGAAAGGTAAACAATCCCTACCTGCCCTGAATCAGTGTGATGTGGTCCACTTCTAGCAGTGCACCAGCTGTTAGGGAAAGGCATTTAGATCATGTTGTCATTGGGATAGAGAATTACTTAGCAGAGATTTTAAGCGGGGAACTAATGTGATTTATCTATGTGAAAGACAGCAAAAACTAAGTAATAGGAGTAAGCCAGAGAAACTAGTTATGAAGTTCTTACTGTAATATTGGGGTGGGGGATGAATGTTGTTTAGTGTGGAATGGTGGTTGTGTAAAAGATAAAAATTGAGACAATTTAGAACTTAATTTTAGAGATAAAATCAAAAGGAAGAATCAAGAGTGATGGGGTTTTGTCTTAAACAACTGGACGGGTGAAATTGTCAACTACTAAGATAGAAAACATCAAAGGATTTGGCAGACTAGGGGAACAGTAGGGGGAAAAAATCAACATTTTTTGTTCAAACATGGAAATATTTAGTTGTCTGCTGAGCATCTGGCTAAAGGAGATGTCTAGCAAGCAGCTGGAGTTAAGGAGATTCTATATAGTATAAATAATTATGGTATTATATTAAAGTTATACTATATTTTATAGATAACATATATAAATGTCCCTGAATAAATATATGTGTATATATATATATATATATATATACCCATATCTGAAAGAATATGTGTGTGTGTGTGTATATTTGAAAAAATACAGCACATATATGAGATAGACACTAAATGTGATATCTAAGTATTTAAAAACAACTACAAATCTATTGTTAAAAGTAGACAATCAACAGAAAACTGGATAAAAAGCTCAAGCAGAAATTTCAGAAATGATATGTTTAGAAGAGGAGTTATCAAATTGCATTATAGAGAAAAAATATCAGTAATATGGTTCTTGATTTTTAAAGTTTTGAAGGTCCTTAGTTGCCTACTATTCAGTCTAAACACAACAATATCCATTAACTCTCAGATTAAATATGATTTGTAAGTGCATATTCATATACTTTATTAACACATTTACTTGAAAAGACTGAATGAGTATTGTTTTTATATGACAAGAGTATTATGCATACCTACAGGATAGTGAAATATTTTAGCATCAATGAAGAAACCATTCACTTTAGTTTCTTGGTTATGAATGTTATAAACACAGAACTGTCATCACCTCTAGCTCTATCAGCTTCACCTATCCATGAAGTTCACACTTTTGCTTGTTAGACAAAAACAGTCTTAATGTGACTGAAACCTTATCACCTCAATTATGAAGGAACTCTTTCCACCTTTATTACTTAGATGCATTTTTCCTACACCTATAATTGCTTTTATTTTCCATTTTGAATACATATTCCTTTATCAGGCATTTAGTCCTTTCAGTCAAGCTGCAAATAAATACAACATAAATCTATTTCATATGCCAATATACAATAAAATAATTTTCAAATTATATTTCTGATAAAGTTTCATTTATCACAAAAAATGACAGAAAAGGTTATAAGAATAGTTTATTAACATTCATAGATCTACCTTTGGTAGGTATTTTCTTTAATCTATTCTGTATAATGAATTAGAGCTTTTATCATTTTTTTGCATAGGGAAATATATTTTTGAGTGGGGAGGGCAGTTAGGGGGACCCAGGCCCTCAGGGGAGAGCATTTGTGGGGGACCAGGCCTGCAGGGGAGAGCAATTAGGCTGGCAGGGGAGTGGTTAGGGGCTGATCAGGCTGACAGGCAGAAGTAGTTAGGGCAATCAAGAAGGCAGGCAGGTGAACAGTGGGGAGCAGTCCTCTATTGTGAGAGGGAAGTCCCACTGCCCATGTAGGATCAAGCCTGGATGGGCAGTCAGACATCCCTCAAGGGGTCCTAGATTAGAGAAGGTGCAGGCTGGGCTGAGGGCCACATCCCCTGTGCACAAATGTCGTACACAGGGCCTCTAGTATAAATATAAGTATGAATATATATGTTTTATATTTGTAAATGTATTGGAGGCCCGGTTCACAAAATTTGTGTACTGGTAGGGTCCCTAGGCCTGGCTGGCAATCAGGGTCAATTGGGGCCTATCAGCTCCTGACTGGGGCCTTCCTTTGTTCCATGCCACCTCCTGGTGGTCAGCATACATCATAGCAAACAATCAAATTCACAGTCTCCCAAACTCCCATAGGGACACTTTGCATATTAGCCTTTTATATAAATAGATATGTGTTTGTCTCTGTGTGTGTATTCCCCTTGAGTAAAATGAATTGTTTTATATAAAGGTTTTTAAACCTATAGATGGTTTCCTCTAGTGTTCCTCTGATAAGCACTGTTTTTTCTGACATCCTCGAGTTTCATAAACTGTGCCTTGTGTAAATGCTGATGGCTAAGCAGGAGATGGAGTTTATTCTCCATAATGTGTGGCATACTCAGCTTTGATTTCTGAAGAGTGGTCACTCTCATTATCACCTTGCTGTTTCTATCACCATTCCTGTGCCCATTCTGCCCCAAGGTTCTGAATACATTCTGGCATCTTTAATAAACGCTTCCAACATTAAAAAAAAAAAAACACAAAACTATTTTCTTTCTTTAATATAGGTCACAGATCTTTTTTTCTAGAAACTAGGCAATAAATAAATTTAAAAAAAGGATTATTATCAGAAAAACTAACACTTGTGCTAAATTATTCATGCATATTCAAATATAATAGAGCATGTTATAAATCACCTTGCAATCAGGAACTTTAAAAAATACTCTCAAACAGGTGTTACCATAATAATGACTACATTAGACAGAGATGGTTTTCTTTATTCAGGCTCACTTCTATTTCCCTATATTCTAAGAAAGGTTGAAAGAAGGGCAATTAAACAAAGAACCTCTCAGCTGGTGTGTCCTTAAAAATATAGCAAAAAAGTAGTAACTAAAAGCTTCAAGTTATGTTTTTAGACAGAAAACAATAAATACAACACAGGGCAGCAAACTGTGTAATGGAGTAAGCAATTCAGCCACATTAAGTAGGTACTTCATTTGTTAGAACCTATTTTACTCATTTGTAAAGATGGAATAGATGATGATAACTCTTATTTTGTGATCAGGATACAATTATATATAAAATAAAATACTTTAAGCACAGTTCCTGTCACAAAGTATGTCATAAATATTAGTATTAGATATAGCATTAAGATATAATGCTGTAATATTTGTACTATTAATTTTAGAATTTATAGCTACCCTTCCATTCATCAAAATACATATACCATTTTCTAACATGCTATCAGCCATTATCTCGGTGATCTGGTTCTCATTCAAATTTCAATAATTCTTTAATACTAGTGTCCCAGTGCAAGGATCTGTGCACATTGAAAGGAAATTAATGAGAAGAAATATTTTAATATCACTATTCACCCTTTCTCTATAATACAAGTATCAATCAAATTCACTATCAACAATGACAGATTAAAACACACATATGCAATTGGTGCCAGCAAGAGCTTTATATGCATCACGTATGTGCTAGTCAACTTAGCCTTTTATAGATAGAGAATTCACTTGCCTGATTAGACCTGCTTTCTGATTTAGCTAAACTTTTCCAGCCCCCACTGAAGCACCTCAACTTCTCTTTCAAGTAATTATCAGCAGCACAGCAGTAAATATAAACATGAAGCAGATTAGTATTGTAGATCATGCTGGGAGAACAAAGGGTAAAATATTTAACTGCAGCAGTGTTAAGTACAGTGAGAAAACCTGAAGTAATTTTCAAGTTTCACCATTTCTTACTTCTTTTCATTCAGGTCAAGTTTCTAAACTTTCTAAATCTCCATTTTCTGGTTAATGAAAAGAAAAGAGGATTCTATCCAGTCTCCTATCTATTTACTCCAGGACTTCTGTGAGGACCAAATGATATAAGGCACCTGAAAATGCTTCACAAACATTTGGTTAAAGTGTAAAATGTTTGTACCTGGCTATAAAGCAAGCCATGTTCCTAGGCTGAAGAAACTCCAAGGAAGCTAGTCGCTAGGAAAAGGAAGCCAGGTGTTGCTATGTGACATCATTATTTGGTACCCACAGTGACCATTTCTGGGCTGGGCCACATTTTGCGCCATGGAGTCTTGGCAGCATTGGCTGAGATTTGGTGGGGTGTTGCTTCAGGGTGGTGGTGGGGTTCATGTCCCACTTGGAAAAATCTGAGTGTTGGTTTGTCAGAGACAGGTTCATGGTGATGTTTATTTTTAAACTGGAGGCCTGGTGCATGAAAATTCATGCACTTGGGGTGGGGGAACATGCCTCAACTGGCCTGCCCCCTCTCACAGTCTGGAAGACCTAAGGTGTTCAGGGGAAGATGATGCCCCATCACACCTCTGTTGTTGCCACTGCTAGCAGCGCAAGCCTTGGCCAGTCCTGGTTATGTGAGCCTAGGCAGACTTGGGGGGCTGGGCAGTCACCATTCAAGGCTTGCCTGCACCTTGGGCATCAGCTACGCAGCAGCAGCCACCATCCGAGGCTTGCCTGTGCCTCAGACCAGCCTTGGGTGGCTGGTGGGCTGTAGAGACTCAGGGACTCTGGAGGCAGGCATGTGGAGAGGCTGGACCCACCTAGGGGCAGGCTCAGCTGTGCCATGTGCCTGCCACCCCAGCGATGTTGAGGGGACTGGGCTCTGCCATCTTGTGGCTGTGGGTTTCGCCATCTTTGAGGGCTTGGTAGTCAATTAGCATATTCTCTCCTTATTGGGTGTGGGTGCCTCTATCTTTGTGAGGGCATGATCAATTAGCATATTCTCTCTTTATTAGATAGGATGGCCAGTGCATGTCATAGCAGCTCCTGCATTGAGCGTCTGACCCCTGGTGGTCAGTGCACAACATTGCTATTGGTTGGATGGACACTTAGCCTTTTTATATACATAGCCTAGAGGCCTGGTGCACAAAATTCGTGCATGGGGGGGTCACCTCAGATGATCCTGCATCCTCTCCAATCCGGGACCCCTTTGGGAATGTCCAATGACATCCCTCTCACAATCCTGGACCGCTGGCTCCTAATTCCTCACCTGCCTGCCTGCCTAGTCACCCCAAACTGCTCTCCCTCCACCCCCCTGCCGGCCTGACCAACCCTCAATGACTCTGCATGCCAGCCTGATCACTCCCAACTGCCCCCTACCCCCATCGGCTTGGTTATCCCTAACTGCCCCCACTGCTGGCCAGGTCACTCCTTACTGTCCCCCCTTGCCAGTCAATTGCCCCCAAATGTCATCCCTACCAGCCTGGTCACCTCTTACTAACCCGCCTTGCTGGCCTGGTTGCACCCAACTGCCCTCCCCTGCTGGACTAGTTGCCCATGTAGCCTGCTACTCAGTCGTTTAGTCATCCCTTACTAACCCCTCTGCCGGCCTGGTTGCCCCATGCAGCCTACTTGTTCATTCGTTTGGCCATCCCTCACTAACACCCTGCTGGCCCTGTCATAGGCAGCCATCTTGTGAGGACATGAGGGTCAATTTGCATATTATCTCTTTATTATATAGGATAGTTATATGTGTTAATTCATAGGTTGCTACTTTATTAAATGCTTAAATCATTATTAAATGTTGACTTTCATTTGCCCAAGAGTTGGCCAGTGAGATCACATTCAAGCCTATGCCTGTGTCCTTTTGACATGTCTCTGTTGTTTTTTAAGTACTTTGTTACTTTCAGGTACAAAAAGATACCCTAGGTTCAACTCAGACTTAAACTTATCAACTATGAAATCAGTCAATTTTCAGAGAATATTGTGTGCCTTTTAATGATCTTTAGAAGCCAAGCTGCTGGTGCTAAGTATACTCATGTATGATAGTGGTGACACTGTTCCTGCATTCTAATCACAGACAGAGCTGTACACATATGTACAGAGAGTACATCTATATTGTTTATTTATGTATCTATGTACTTTAAAATACCGGAGTTCACAGCTAACTCTCTAATTACAGCTCTCATCTACTATGTTTTAGTCTCATTTTCTCTATTTTCATTCTTGTAACTTCTTTCTTTGAAAGTGATATACTTAAATATCAATATCTTTTTTATACACTTTTAGATGCAGATATACATTTATACATTTGATCAATATCCCTGTGAATCTACCTTCTCCATAACCAACACCATCCCCAGAAGTGTGTTCATCACCTGATTATCTAGCATTTATATTAACATCTCATGATTGAAATGTATATTTGAATATATGTCATTGACTACTACACATACTACATAAAATGTCAGTTTTGTGTTCTCAGTTTGATACTCCTAAGATGTATCACTTGCTTTATAGAGTTTTGAATCACTTATTGAATTAGCAAGTAATAAACATAATATGATATTCATGGTCCTTTTTGAGAATGTCTAGTTTGTCACCTTATTAAAGAAGGTGTTGAACTAATTCTTGATGGAGGTCAGGAATGGTTTGGATCAGAAGATGAGAAATTAGGCTGTCTCATGGTCAATACAAAGTTCAGAGATAGTGCCAGACATGTCAGTCACTAGGGATGAAAGTCAACAGACTATTACTCATAATCACTTTTAATATGACTTCTTGTTAGATTTAGTTTTAGGAATGGATTATCACCCACCTAAAAAATCAAGGAAGTTTTCTCTTTACTCCAAAGCTTGGTAGGTTGAATTCTAGTAATGCAATATATATAAATTGACATTTTTATGAAAAAGAAATAAAGGGTTCTCTGATATGATAGCAAATCTTTCTAGCTGTCAGGTCTGAATTACTTATATACCACAAAGAAAAATTGTTTCTGTATCTAACCTAGCCCAACACATATAACTATGTGAAGTTCTGGAAATAATTATTTTTGTGTGCTTAGCAATATCAACTAAATGTTAAAAAAAAACAACCTAATTATAAGGTTTAAATTAATTAAAGTAATTTCTTGGTAATATTCTGAACTTTAAGTTTCATAGTACATCTTGTAAGAAAGTAATTGTGCAATTAGTAATTCATTTATTACTCCTCATATCAAATAAAATTTCCTTTTATTATAAAATAATGTGTTTCTTCTAATAGTTCAAAGTACATACTAATAATATATTATTGGATAAAACAGCAAAATTGTCTCCTTAGTTAAAAAAATCATTAGAATAATAAAATATATTTGCTATTTCCTTTATACAGATATAAAATTAAAATATACAGATTGACTACCATACCACTGGCCTAGGTTTTTTACCAGATGTCATTTTAGTTTACTTTTTGATATAAATAAATTTTGTTTATTCAAATACCCATTAAGAGAATAAAAAGGAAAGCCACAGTGGGACCATATATTTATAATAGATATATATAACTATTGACTAGTATTAATAAGGAATACCTAAAATCCAAAGATATATGTAAAGATTTACATATATTTTACAAAAGAGGAAAATAAAATTTTAATAACCTTTAAAAATTGTTTCATCACTACTACTTAGCAGTGAAATGCAAATCAAAACCATATTTATTAAGAAAATAGGTTATACCACCATATACTTATAAGAAGGATTATAATTTTTAAAGTTAATATTTCTTGACAATGATGTGGAACAACTATAAATATCAAATAATTCAAATGGAAATGTACACTGATGTAGTTTTTGGGGAAATTAATAGTAATTATTAAAGCTTTAATTATCCTATGATTAAAAATATCACTCCTAATCTAGGCACTGTGGCTCAGTGGTTGAACATCGATCCATAAACCAGGAGGACACAGTTTGATTCCTGATCAGGGCAGATGCCTGAGTTGTAGGCTACATCCCCAGTAGGGGACTTGCAGAATGTAGCTGATAGTTGATTCTTTCTTATCATTAATGTTTCTATCTCTCCTTCTCTTTCCCTTCCTCTCTTTGAAATCACTTTTTAAGAAATCACTCCTAGCAGAATAGATATAAGAATATTCTAAGTAACATTCTTTATAATAGCCTGAAATAGGAACAACCATGTCTCCATCAACACTACAATGAATGAATGAATTTACATAGTAGGTATATAATTATACATTTATATTTATGAGAAGTATATGTACAGATATATGTATATACAGATATATTACATATATATATATAGTTAAACATATATACCAATTATTATATATTATTAACTTATATGTAGATATAGAAGTAGACATATAATCAATAAATGTCATACAGCAAGGAGAATGAAAAAGATAATGATACCTGCAAAAAATATTGATGCTCAGCTGGTATTGCTCAGTGGTTGAGCATCAACGTATGAACCAAGAGGTGAGGGTTCAATTCCTGGTCAGGCACATGCCTTGGTTGCAAGCTCCATCCCCAGTAAAAGGAATGCAGGAGGCAGTTGATCAATTATTTTCACTTGTCTTTGACATTTCTATCCATCTCTGCTTCTCTCTTCTTCTCTCTAAAATCCATAAAAAATATATTTTAAAAAATATTAAAGAAGCAAATGGAATATGAATATTTTTTACAATTAAACTCAGTATTTATATCTCTGCATGTCTCTGGGTACAGTGACATGAGCAAGCCAGCAAAAGGGGAGCAGGGACAAAAATGGTAATTCCAAATAAATTGTATTAACTTATTCTATGAACTGAATGTTTGTGTTCTCTCAAAATTCATATGTTGAAACCCTGTCCCACAAAGTAGTGGAATTAGGAGAGGAGATCTTTGGGAGGTAACTACGATCAGATGAAGTCATGATGGTGGAGGCATCATGATGGAATTAGTTCCCTTATAAGAAAACACAAAAAGGCTCCCTTTCGCCTTATCATGAAATATTGGATGAGATAAAAGACATCTGCAAACTAAGAGGCTCTCCTTAGACACCAGATCTGCTGACACCTTGATCTTGAACATCCCAGCCCCCATAACTGTGAGAAATATGTTTATTGTTTAAACTATCCAGTCTGGGGTAATCTGTTATGGTAGCCTGAACTGACAAAGAAACTACCACATCTAAAATGAATTCTATCAGCTTTTATTTCATAAATTGTTCTCAACCTAAAATCAGATACCCTATTCAGGTCTTGTTGGATTTCTTCTTTTTAAGTTATTTCCCAATGCTCTTATCCAATTAATACCTTGGATATATGTAAACCATTAAATGGTTTGATTGATATTGACCACTGGCCCTTTAAGCATCTGAAATTTTCCATAATTATAGAATACTAGGGGCCCGGTGCATGAAATTCGGGTACTGGGGATGGGAAGGTCCCTCAGCCCAGCCTGCTCCCTTTCACCTACTGGGAGTCCTCACAGGATGTCCTACTGATGACTTAGGCCTGTTCCCCATGAGCAGTCTGGCCTCCCTTTGTGGGAGGCAACCAGGCTGATCAGGGAAAGGCACCAGCCCTATCACCCCACTGCTGCAGTCACTGCCATTCACCACAGCCACAAGGTATTTTCATCAACATGGACTCCAATCCCTTCACCATGAAAAAATTACAACTTTATTTAGGCATTTTCAAGACGTGTCTTTCATGGAATATGACATTTCTCTCTCTCTTTTTTTTAATCCTCACCTGAGGATATGTTTCCATTGATTTTTAGAAAGTGTGGAAAAGAAAGGGAGAGACAGAGAGAAACATCTATGAGAGAGGAACACTTTGATTGGTTGCCTTCTGCATGAGCCCTGACCTGGGCCCCGGCCAGGGAGGAGTTTGTAACCTAGGATAGGTTATGACATTTCTTAGCCCTCCAGCAGTGGATCTTTGTTTTTTTCTCCAGGAGTATGGTGAAAAAGGTGGAGATCACCTTTTTGGATTTTTATACCCAAGTTACTAAGAATATTAACAATGGTGAACAGGGAGCTTAGCTAATGAGCGATCAAAAAAGGTGTTTCCCCTGTAGTTCACACCTATCACCTCTGGTCTCCAGCTCCGTTCCTGCCAAGGCCTAAGCCTTGGGGCCTGGACAGGGGCTCCCCAGCTCTCTCCAATCATATGTGCTGCCCCTGAAAAGGTCCCAAGCATCTGGCTCAGGCTTGGATCCTGGACAGGGGACCCCCAGCTCTGTCTGATCACCCGGCTCTACCCCTGCCCAGAAGCCCTCTGGCTCAGGCCCTTCCTGGTTGCACAGGACCCACCCCAGGCCTACTTCCGAGTGACCTGGGTGCTGAAAAAGTTCCCAGGACCCAGGCTGCTGGGTGCCAACATATGCAAATTAACCTCCATCTTTGTTGGGTTAATTTGCATACTCACTGTGATTGGCTGTGGGCATAACAGAGGTATGGTCTATTTGCATGTTTGTCTATTATTAAGTATGATGGCTACTTGCATCCTAGCTGTGACAGAGAAAGAATAAATTCTGGCTTGTTACTGAAACTATACAAAGAATCAAAAACAAATTATAATATGAGGAAGAGAATCATCTCAAGAGACGTGCTTTTTTCAGCAATGAATCAAATAAATGCTTTGCCTTACTAAACTCAGAGAAAGAAATTTTTTTAAAACATATGTTGATTTTTTACAGAGAGGAAAGGAGAGGGATAGAGAGTTAGAAACATCAATGAGAGAGAAACATTAATCAGCTGCCTCCTGCACACCTCCTACTAGTGATGTGCCCACAACCAAAGTACACGCCCCTGAAAGAAATTGAACCTGTGACCCTTCAGTCTGCAAGTCGATGCTCTATCCACTGAGCCAAACTAGTCAGGGCCAGAGGAAGAAATTTTTTAAAATATCAACATAAACCTACTATTTAGTTGAATAAGTAATAAAAATTCTTCTCCTTTCTCACTTAATTCTATTCTCAACAATGAGAATATCACCCAATTTACAGCTTTTGGGACTTGATACACTTGTAAATGCAGATGAATCCTTGAAGATAGAAAATAGCATTGAAAAACATGGTTCAACTTATAAACTGATTCTGTCTGACAATAAAAATATTGACTGAAGATGATGCTGGGGATACTTTCTCGCTCTCCCTCTTTCTCTTGTTCCCCCACTCCATCTCATTCTTATGTGTTTTCAATGATACCACCGAAAACTCTGCTACAATGGGAAACAAACAAAAATAATATAAATATTTACTTATAGATAGAATATAATAACATTTTTGTTATTTTTGTTATATAAATATAATAACATAAATATTCACTTATAATATCTAGTGATTGTTTAAAATCAAAATTATATTTTATAATTTGATGCATTAAAATTGATTAAGGAGCATCTTCATGATTAGGATATAAATTTCTTTTGATAAAATGTGTCAAAATGCCCAAAACCGGTTTGGCTCAGTGGATAGAGCGTTGGCCTGCAGACTGAAAGGTCCCAGGTTCGATTCCAGTCAAGGGCACATACACTGGTTGTGGGCATATCCCCAGTAGGGGGCGTGCAGGAGGCGGCTGATTGATGTTTCTCGCTCATCGATGTTTCTAACTTTCTATCTCTCTCCCTTCCTCTCTGTGATATTAAAAAAAAATGTGTCAAAATGTACATGTTGCTTATAAAAGAAAATTGACTAGAAACAAATATTTGTATTATGCAAATTCTTCCATCTTGATATCTGCATTTTCTGAATAATGTATACAAATTAGAGAATACCAGTGTAAACTATTTTCTAGGAGAGAACCAAAATAAAATTTTTGTTCCTTGGTTAAGAGAATTATTTGGCATATTTCAATGTATAAGTCATATGTGAGCAGTTCAGTGCACTAATTTCTGCAAAATCACTTTATAAATGTTTTGACTAAAATTTTAAAATTGTTTCCTATTATTACTTTAATACTTATTTGAAATATATTCAGACTATAGTATTTACATAATCCTAATTTTACAAAGACTACTCTCAGCTCAACAGCCAAAATATTATTTATTGATAAAATTTCAATTTTTTAAGAACTATAATTTTTGAGGACAAAATGTAGCATTTTTTTTAAATGTGTAAACTCTTAACATATCCGAGTGCAATGAAGACTTTAGAGTATGTGCTACACGTTGAGCTGATTTCCCTCAACATTCTCATTGTCTCAGATCCAAAATGCAAGATTCTCAAAAAACATTTCTCTTAATATTTTTCTTATCACCTATATGACTTAGGAAAAAACTGTCATTACTGAGAGATTATTTTAACACTGACATTTTAGAGACAAATTTCTAGGATAATTTGCATAACATCTTTTTCTAACTATTAGAGATGTAATTCACTTAACATGTCATGCAAATATTCCATGCAGTTAGCAATCAAAAGGCTTAGCTAGTAATGGCACTGTGGTTCATAAACAATGACAGAATAGGGATATTCTGCTTAGAGTAAAAATCTGTAAAAAATGCTGCCCAGCAGGTGTGGCTCAATAGCTGAGCATCTACTCATGAATCGAGGACCCAGTTGAATTCTTGGTCAGGGCACATACCCGTTTCAGACTTGATCCCCAGGAGGGATCATGCAGGAGGCAACAGATCGATATCTCTCTTTCATCGATCATTCTACCCCTCTCACTCTCTCTCTAAAATCAAGAAAAAACATATTAAAAGTCTGTGAAAAATGCAGAGGGAACAAAAATGATGGGAAGTATCATATCTTTCCACCTCAAATAGATTCATTTGCCAGTGTTTCTACTTGTTATTTTTATTTTGTGTGTTGTTTTTTAATATATCCACAATCTGCTTTTTTTTGTATAGATAGTTGAGGTTGTTATTTTAGCCTATTCACTATATTACATAGCATTTAATTTCTCTTTTGTGAAAAAATAAAGGTTGAGGATCAAAGAGTTAAATAATAGACTCAAGGCAGTCATTAGCTTGAAGTGAGATGGACAAAATTTATCACCAAGTGTTTATGATATCACAAGCTCTATTAATCCACATGTGATCTTTAATGACATTATTTTCATCACACAATGCTATAGAATGAACAAAAAAGCCAAATTCTACTTTTTATTTAAAATTACTCATATGTTTTGTTTTTCAAGCTAGACTAAAATTTTCAAGAATAGGGCTAAAGATATTTTTTCAATTACCAAAACACATGAAAGTGTCATAATTTTAATTAAATTTCCCTCACAAAATGGAAGAGATTTGTAACAATGAACTCCAAATAAAGGTAGAATTTAAAAGTGCTAAACAATTAAAAAGTGCTAAATGACTCGAAGATTGCCAAATAATGGTAATAATGAGCATTTTAACTTTCCATTCCTTGCCAAATAACCTGTAAATACATTATGAGGTAATGAGATGTTGAGAGAACAAGAAGTGGAAAACAAAAGAACCCATATAATTTCTAATATGGCTAATTTAACCTCTATTTGTGTGAATGAGTCCCTAGAAAGCAAAGGGACATGTCAGCTTGAAATTGCCTCCCATGATTCCAAACTACCATAAACAGAAACTCAGGTCCAATCTTCCTAAACATGCCACCTAATCTTCTTTTAAATTCTTACTTAAAAAGAGTAGATTGATCTATTCTCTAAATTATCTTCCATGCCTAACCACTTATGAGTTTAATTAATTTTTCCTTTTACAAACAAGGATCAACAAACGTAAGATAAATTAAGAATATGATTGTCTGTGTAGTGATTTTGAAAGCTAATAATAATTAAGTACTTTGATGCATTGTATTTTCCAAGGATTACTTATAAAGTATTGTTATAAATATTACCTCATTAAATTTTTAATCATAGGAGAAAAACAGGACATGGTTCTCATTTGAAGATGAAGAATTTAGGTGCATACATTAAATGAATTGACAAGCATCATGCAGCTAATGAATAGCTACAAGTCAACTATACAAGAACCTGAGTCCAGCCATCATGTTTAGTTTTAAAAAAAGATTCAAATTATTATTGCGATTTCTAATTATTCTTGGATCTTTGATGACATTATTCACATCACACAATGCTATAGAATGAACAAGAAAGCCAAATTCTGAGAATTATCTTATTCCTTAAAAGGAATATTCCTAAAGGTTTTTAATTTTTAAGAAAATGCATTTTCCCACTTTCTTAGTAACTGTCAGTAGAAGTGTTAAAGCAGTCAAATTTGTCTCCTAAAATAGCCAACCCATGAAATATACCAAGTTCATTAACTGGTACCAAGATTATAGAGTAAAACTGAACCAAAAGTAAGAATTCATTTTTTTGTGGAGATTGGTGATATATAAATGTAGTCTCAAAGGATCTTTCTTATTGATTGGTCAAACTGTTACATATTAGAAATATCGAAACAAAACACTTTTCTAGTTGACTTAAAAAAAATTGTTTCTGGCCTGCTCTATTATTTAAGCATTAAAACATCTAATTGGGTCAATTTTTTAACTTTAAAAAATATACACATTTTTATTAATTTCAAAGAGGGAGAGACAGAAACATCAATGATGAGAAAAAATTATCCACTACTGCCTCCTGCACATCTCATACTGGAGACTGAATCTACAACCCAGGCATGTGCCCTGACAAGGAATGGAAGCATGACTTCCTGGTTCATAGGTCAATGCTGAACCACAGAGCCACACTGCTGGGCAATTGGGTCAATTTTTAAATGTTTTCTTGTGGTAATAAGAGTTTCTACATAGATGTTATAATATTAGCTATTAATAGTAGTATTCAGTTCAGTAAAATGAAGTTACTATTACTTATCTATTAAGATTTTTTAAATAAAAAAGATAATTTTTAAAATGTTAAACCCTCATCCAAAGATATATTTTCTGATTTTAAAGAGAAAGAGGAACATTGATGTGAGAGAGACACATCAATCAGTTGCCTCCCACATACACTGTGATAGGGGATTGAACCTGCAAACTAGTGGTTTATGGGATGATGCAATAGCCAACTTAGGCACTGGCCAGGACAATTTTTTTTTTGTACTTTTCAATTACATTTGTCATACAATATTATGTTAGTTTCAGGTATTAAATATAGTGATTAGACATTTATAGAAATTACAGACTAGTCACCCCAATAATCTAGTAATTTTAATGTTTCATAGAAAAATGCAAGTTAAGAATTTAAATTATCCAACCCTGTAATATGGAGATTTCAGGAAGAAGATAAAAATATTGGACAAAGGGAGAAACCAAGACGGCGACATAGGTGAACACCTAAACTGCCGCCTCACACAACAATTTCAAAACTACAACTAAAAGACAGAACAGACATCATCCAGAACCACAGGAAAGCTGGCTGAGTAGAATTCTAGAACTAGAAGAAAAGAGAGGGGCTCACAGAGACTCAGAAGAGCTGCAAAAAGTTGACGTACAGAGACGTGCACATGGAGAATGGGCGGTGGTGTGCTTGGTCGGCTTCCTCTGGCGGGAGGGAGACAGAGAATCCCAACAGCACTGAAACCCTTTATCCTACTGCATTGAACCCAAGTACCAGGCAAGACTCATACGGGGGAAGTCTGAACTGTTGTGAAAAGGACTAAATTGCACTGAAATTTAGGGGAGCTGCAAAAGGGCAGAAGTCTGGGGAACACACACCAATGCACACAGAGGGGATGGACTGCTGATTGTGCTGCTGGCTTTCTCTAGTGGGCGGGAGACACAGCCTCCTAAATGTGCCACTTCTAACAGCACTGAAACCCCAGTTTCGGGTGAGACCTTGGAGACCCAGACTCATACGGGTCCTGGAGCGCAAGGGAACTGGAAAGGCAGAGGTCTAGAGGCATCCTCATGCATGCACACAGAAAGGACTGCAAAAATTACCGAGAGACACTTGAGATCCAGGAGCTGTGTAGGGCAGGGCTGACTGGAAGCCAAGGCAATCTGATAAGCCCTGAGACTCCACCCCATCCAAGCTAAACAGAGAGGCTTTTGTAGTTTTTGTGAGTCTTGCATCATAAGACTGATTCCAGAACAGAAGTTCTCCTGGCATAATGAAAATGTGGAGACAAAGAAACAGATCAGAAACAAAAAAAATGGAGGAAAACAAATGACTGAATATAGAATTCAAAAACCACAGATATAAGGTTATTCAATAATTTCCTAGAGAAGATGGATAAATTTTGTGAGCCCCAAGAGGAGATGAAAAAGGACCAACTAGAAATTAAACACACTGACTGAAATAAAAAAATATTATACAGAGACATAACAGCACACTAGAGGAAGGCAAGAATCAAGTCAAAATTTGAAATAAAAAGAAGCAGAAAACACTCAATTGAAAAAGCAAAAAGAAAAAAGAATCCAAAAATGTGAAGATAGTGTAAGGAACCTCTGGGACAACTTTAAGTGTACCAACATCAGAATTGTGGGGTGCCAGATGAAGAGAGAGAGCAAAATACTGAAAACCTATATGAAGAAATAATGAAAAAAAACTTCCCCCACCTGGTGAAAGAAATAGACTTACAAGTCCAGGAAGCACACAGAACCCCAAATAAAAGGAATCCAAAGAGGACCACACCAAGACAGATCATCATTAAAATATCAAGAGCAAAAGACAAAGAGAGAATATTAAAAGCAGCAAGAGAAAAAAAAAAGTTAATTACCTACAAGGAAGCTTCTAGGCAATTAACTGATTTCTCAACAGAAACTATGCAGGCCAGACAGGAGTGGCAAGAAATATTCAAAGTGATGAACAGCAAAAACCTACACCAAGATTACTCTACCCAGCAAAGCTATCATTTAGAATTGAAAAATGGATAAAGAGCTTCACAGATAAGAAAAAGCTAAAGGAATTCATCACCACCAAACCAGTATTATATGAAATGCTGAAAGGTACTCTTTAAGAAGAGGAAGAAGAAAAAGGTAAAAAATAAAAAATTATGAACAACAAATACATATCTATCAACAAGTGAGTCTAAAAATCAAGTGAATTAAAAATCTTATGAACAGAATAAACTGGTGAATATAATAGAATTAGAAGCACAGAAAGGGAGTGGTCTGACAATTCTCAGGGGAAAAGTAGTGAGGGGGATGCAAGAAGAGACCGGACAATAATCACACACCTATGGATGAGGACAAAGCGGGAGGAGGTAAAAGTAGAGGGAGGGGTGGGAGCCGGGTGGAGGACAGCTGGTGGGGGGTGGTGAAGAGAAACAAATTTAATAATTTGAACAATGAATATTTATTAAATTAAAAAAATAATTGGACAACTTGCATAATGGACCTTTCTAATAAGTAGAAAGGAATGTCACTATATCTAGTTTAAGTGGCTAACAAAAAGTACAATAGAACAAGTTTCCTGATGCTCCAAAAGGCCTTCTGTCCATTCAAGGATCATACACTACTACATGATGTTTTACTCTAGTTTATTTTGTGAGCTCAAGCAATGTGATTTTATTTAAAAAAAAAACCTAAAAAATGAAAGGCAACATTCATATGGCACCTTATATTTGTAGTCCAGTTGATTTTAGGAAACATAAGTTACCAAATATTCACAAGGCAGAGGCCTTTGACCAGCAAAAGCTTCAATGGATCCTCTACCTTCATACCTGATCTTGCAATTGTTTGACATGTATATGAGTTTGAGTGGCACAAGTCTATGAAAAGCTGTACTTAAAAAACAGTTACATCACAAAATGGAAGAACCATATTTCCAACCACTCCACTAGCTTGACTGTAAATGAGATTTATATTTATGAAGCATTAGTACTTTTCTTTTTTAATGACTATCTAAATGTTTTAATCAGAGATTAAGTGGCAATAAAGCATATGAAACTGCAGAAAACATCTGGAAAACTCTCATCAACAGTTTAATTGCAGCATTTTTGAGTCTGCTCATATCAGTTACAGTTATTTCAGATACATTTCAGAATAAGCACATTGTGGACTTTGTCCAATAGAATGAATATCTGCAACAACTGAGGCATACTTATGAACACAAACAAAAGTATGGTGATTACCAAAAAGAAAATGGGGAAATAAAACAGGTTTCAAGGGGGGAGTGGATGGTGGTGGTGGAGAATGATGATAAAGAGAGATCACTTGGTGTGATGTACACACATTACAATATGCAGATGATGTATTATAGAATTGTGAACCTGAAACCTATATACTTTCATTAACCAATGTTACTCCAGTAAATCCAATATTTCTTTAAAAAAAGAAGCATACTTGTTATTCAAGGTGATTCCATGTTTCCTGCCAACAAATGTGAAAAACTTATTTTCAAATGTAAGAATACTGGGGATAAACAGATTATCAAACCATATCTGTCAGGAAGTCCAATTAGAATTCATATTGTACACTCTCATATTACTTCATTTTAAGCATAACTATAATAACTTATTATCCTGCTTATAAAATTCAAGTACCTCTTTATTCCATGTTTGTCTCCCATTTAAAAATGTCCTTACTCAATAATACCTCATCCTAACATTCATAGTTCTCTCCATTCTATATCAAACTACTCTTTTCTTGTTATCTCTCACTCTTCTCTACATACACAATCACTGTCTCCAAACACATTTGCACTGTTCCTTCAAGGCCCTTCTATGCATTCACTTGCCTTTGGTAGGGAAGTCCACATCAGCTCTTATAGATTCAATTAACCAATTCAAATAGCATTTTCTTCACAATGTACTCATTCCTGATATTTGCAGCTGAATGCAATTTCTTCCTTCTCTAAATTCCCTTAGCATTTTACAAATCACAACTCTCAAATTGATAAAGCAGGAAAATATGGTGAATATTTTTCCTGTATTCTTTCCTGTTTATTTTTATTAGAGTTCACATAAGCTTTTAATATTAAATCTTATTTTGATATTCTAGAATATTTTGATATTATGCATTATATTTACAGAATGTTAAACTATTTTTAAATAAAAATGTTAACATTGGTAAAATCATGTCAAGTTGTCACTCAACATTAACTAAATATTAGTAACTGCTAAAATATAATATTTACTAGCTATCATGAGATAGTTTCATCTTTGCAACCCTATGAGATATAGATTAGTATTAGCAAGTAACAGATGTATTTTACCAAGCAGAGAGAAAAACTGAGACTTAGAGATATGAAGAAATCCAATCAAGTTCCCAAAAGTAGTGAGAGCTAGAGAGGCTTTCTTGTCCTCACTTAATTCTTCATTGTTAACTTTTTTACAAAACTGCCTAACCTTGTTATTAGGTTTTGGTGGTACAGTCTTGATAAATATTATGGGTTCTGACATCAGAACCAGAAAAAAAGGGAAATAACCAGAAATAATTCCTTAACCTAATAAGTGCTACCATTAAGGGATACACTTGGAGATAATGGAGCATAATTTTTGGACAGCTAATCTACCATAGAAGTGATAAACATTTCACCTATTTTGACAGTGAAGGTATGTGGGTAGAGAAGGCAGTGTGGCAATATTTTACAGTAAAAAAATTCCTAAACTCACATAAAAAATGTTAAACATTTTAGACTAAAATATCTTTAAGAGGAATGCTCATGTTTCTACTTCAGAATCTTAGGCTTTTTGAACTCATCATAAAACATAGATAAAATATGCCGAGACCGGTTTGGCTCAGTGGATAGGGCGTCAGCCTGCAGACTGAAAGGTCCCAGGTTCGATTCTGGTCAGGGGCATGTACCTTGGTTGCGGGTGCATCCCCAGTGGAGGGTGTGCAGGAGGCGGCTGATCGATGTTTCTGACTTTCTATCCCTCTCCCTTCCTTTCTGTAAAAAAATCAATAAAATATATTTAAAAAAAAGATAGATAAAATACTTTGTTGATTGGGGTGATAGAAGAAGCGATGAATAAATGAATCAATGGACAAGAGAGAAAGACTGCCTAAAGACAATGTCTTTGCAAAGAATATTTAAGAACATCAGAGAATGTACGGTATATGGAACCAATGTTTCTCTAGGTATGTCTCACATATTTAGCTTGACCATCTCCAGGTTGAGGAACGAAAAGCATTCTTGTATTTTGCATCAAAGCCATTTTTTTTTCCATATTCAATTAACCATTTAATACCAAAAAAAAAAAAAAAAAAAGAAAGAAAAGAGAAAAATTTTAAAGTCATTAAATTCTAGGAATATTGCCAAAACCGGTTTGGCTCAGTGGATAGAGCATCAGCCTGTTGACTAAAGGGTCCCAGGTTCGATTCCGGTCAAGGGCATGTATCTTGGTAGCAGGCACATCCCCAGTAGGGGATGTGCAAGAGGCAGCTGATCGATGTCACTCTCTCATCGATGTTTCTGACTTTCTGTCCCTCTCCCTTCCTCTCTGTAAAAAAAAATCAATAAAATATATATATTTTTTTAAATTCTAGGAATATTGCCTAATTTTCTCTTCCTGTTTAGTTTGTAATTACACAAAATGAAGGTATAGCACTGCCATCCATACTTTGCAATTAAGTGCCAAATACAGGAATATAATTCCATTTTAGTGGGAATATTTTTTATTATTCACTTTATTTAATAAACTATCACTCTTTTATTAAGCATGCTCTATTAAAAGCTAAGGAAGGATAACCTCTAGGCTAATATTTCTGTAGATGAAAGAGACATCAGGTAGCATCTACTAGTAATATCATCAACTACTCCTAGCTAACACAAAACACATTGATTACACTTTATCTTTGACCTTTGATGGGCATTCTTATCTCACTGTTTCCTAACATATGCATAGTTTGGATATTAACTATGGATAAAACTACTAGAGAAAATAATTTCTAATATTAATGGTACATTTAATATAAGAAGTATAGTGGAAATACTCCAGATTATTGTATTTTACAGAATTTTACATGATCAGCCCAAAGCAAATATTTCCTTGATATCATTATTTTTAAGAAGTATAATATCACCTAATGTTATTTTTATGAAGTTTTGTTATTTATGAAAAATAATCTCGAAAATTAGTTCAGGTGAAACCATACTCTCTGTGACTAGGATTGCCTCATTATTTTTTTTAAATTAAATCTTTATTATTCAGATTATTACATTTG
>JAAGEH010000226.1:40239573-40321641 GCA_011751065.1 Lasiurus cinereus
TTCTTGCTTTTCCAGTTGAGTGTTTTCTGCTTCTTTATATTTCAAATTTTTGACTTGATTCTTGCCTTTCTCTAGTCTGCTGTTAGGACTCTGTATAATATTTTTTTTATTTCAATCAGTGTATGTTTAGTTTCTAGTTGCTCTTTTATCATCTTTAGTTAGACCTTTTCCATCTCTAGTTGGTCCTTTTTCATCTCCTCTTGGCTCTCACTAAATTTATCCATCTTTTCTAGCATATTCTTGAAAAACCTTACAAGCGTGGTTTTGAACTCTATATCCAGTCGTTTTTTTTTCCTCCATTTCTTTTGTTTGTGATCCCTTCCCTTGTCTCGGCATTTTCACTATGTTGGGGAAACTTCTGTGTTGAATTCAGCCTTGTGAAACCAGACTTGCAAAGCCACAGAAGCCTCTGTTGAGCTTGGGATGGGTGGAGTCTCAGGGCTTAAGGGACCACCTTGCCTTCCAGTCAGCCTTGCCCTCCACGGCCTCTGAGTCTCACGTGACTGGGTAATGGCTGGAGTGGTCCTTGTGCGCACGCCCGCAGTGCTTCTAGACCGCTGCCTTTCCAGCTCCCATGCGCGCCAGGACCACACGAGTCTAGGTCTCCAGGGTTTCGCCCAAAACAGGGGCCCAGTGGACTCAGAAGTGGCACTGTTGGGAGGGTGTGTCTCCCGCCCACTCGCGAAAGCCAGAGGCACAATCAGCAATCTGTCCTTCACGCAGCGCTGTGCTTGACCAGCCCTCTGATCTTTTGCGACTCCCCTAAATTTCTGTGCACCTCTCCCTTTTCACAGTCCAAACTCACCCCGTATGAGTTTCGGCTGGATCTGGGGTTTAGTGTCGTAAGATTAGGGGTTCAATGCCGTTGGGAGTCTCTGTTTCCTTCCCGCCAGAGAAAGCCAGCCAGGTACTCAGGCACCCGCTCTCTCAGCGTGCGCGTCTCTGTACCTCAGCTTTTTGCAGCTCCTCTGGGTTTCTGTGAGCCCCTCTTTTTCCTTCTAGCTATAGAACTTACACTTGGCCAGCTTTCATGTGGTTCTGGATGATGTTTGTTCTGTCTTTTAGTTGTAGTTTTGAAATTGTTGTGCGAGGCAGCAGTGTAGGTGTTTACCTATGCCGCCATCTTGGATTCATCACTGCCTCATTATTAAAGGACATAAAGCCAGTGTGACTCTGTGGTTGAGCATCAACTTATGAACCAGGAAGTCACAGTTCTATTCTAAGTCAGGGTATTTTCCCAGATTGCAGGCTTGATCCCCAGTATGGGGCATGCAGGAGGCAGCTGATCAATGATTCTTTCTCATTATTGATGTTTCTATCTTTCTCTCTCTCTATCTTCCTCTTTGAAAACAATAATAAATAAATAACATCAAAAGGAATCACTGAATAAATTGTTTCATTACAATAACACTACTCAATGTCACGAACTAACAGTCAATTTAATGAGTAATAAAATATAGCTTTTTATCAATAGCATGATATAGCAAATAAAGTATTTACTATAAAAGTGTATGCATACATATAACACAAAACAGATTTTTATATATAATGTTTAGTGACTTATTAAACTTAAAAAATGCTGAAATGCAATATAACTTAAAAAATTGGTTCTCCAGATAAAATTTCAAGAGTGTAAAGTTATTCTCAAAATACACTAAAAACTGACTATTATGAGTGAAAATACAGCTTTAACTCATCAGAATAGGAAAGAAGTTTTGCACACAGGCAGGTATCCACACAGATTACTTAACAAATATAGAGGTTTCATTTTATTACATAACATGCATCTTTATAATGGATGACTAGTTTGTTTACTAAATAAAGCTTACTTGTTTCAAACATAGTATTACCTGAGGAAAAGTATTTGAAGTAGGACCTTATATACAAATTATTATAGAGAAACTGCATCATGAATTATTACAAAACAAAGGTGATAAAGCTTTGGTAAAACCAGAGCAAGTAATTGGAAAATAGCTCTGCAAGTGCATGATAACAGACTTATTGAAAATATGCATGCTAACAAGTTGTCGTAAGTCAGCAACAACAAAATGAATAGAGAACAAACACCCACAATGTACAAAGCCTATTAATGCTTCTTTTATTAAAGACAACAACTGTCAATGATATTTACATTTTAAAATGACTACACAAAAAGAAATGAAAATGAATATGTCTAATTCAGTCAACAACTAAAACTAGACTCCAAATTGGACATTTTTACACTTACAGGATGTTGTGGAATTTTAAAACCTGTTTTAAGGAAAATAAAATATGAAAAGTAAAAATTCTTTTTCAGAAAGATAAATATTACCAATTTCAATTCAAAATTAGCTTTCTATTCTTTCATCTTTTTACTTGTGCTGACCTATATAGGTTATACAACTCACTGATTCAGGATCTACTGTGGTTATTAAGGTCTTATTAACTCTGTTGTATACAACTAAAATAATTTCCAGCTGCAAGTCCCAAGAGAAGATCTGGCCCTGACTCTGAATGAAACTCGTCTGTTCTTAACTACACCATTGTTAAGTGTACTACATTATAAATCAGAACAAGCCCACTCTATTCTTGGCTCACCATTCTGGATCAGTTTCCTCATTTGTAAATTAAAGTATTGAACCAACAACAGAACTCTAAAATTTAATAATTCTAAATAATCTAATACTACTGATACTGTTACTTATTTTGAGAGATTACTGGATCAGAAATATAAATTGTCAATATATAAATGTGCATATGTTTTACACAATCAGACCACTTGCAGCTCTCCTTATATATAATCTAATTATTTATTGCTGAAATAAGCAGAGTTATTCCTATTATCATATCATGTAATTAAAATATATCTACATTTTTCCTTTATATATTTTTCAAATCATAGAAAGCTGTTTCATGGTCTTCTTTTGACCTTCACTAGAATAAACAATCATATAGTAGTAAAATTTTATATCAAGCTTCAATTTTAATTTCTCTGGGAAAAGCCTTTTATTAACACATTCTGACTCATAAAATTTCTGGAATTTTATGGTGGTCAGTATGTGTCATAGCAACCAGTAGTTCCACCATGCAGTCTATTTGCATATTCCCCTTTTATTATATAGGGTTATATAGGATATTAAATAATATATGGTCATCATTACATATCAAATTTATCTTACTTAATATTCCTCTATGATATAGTATATAACATATTATCTAGACTAATAAAAAAGAAACATGCAAATTGACCATACCTCCACTGAGCCTACAAGCAATGCCCACTAGCCAATCAGGAGCAAGTATGCTAATTAACCCAACCAAGATGCTAATTGACTGCCACACCCTCAAAGATGGTGGTGCCCACAGCCACAAGATGGTGGTGCCCAGTCCCCTCAGCCTAGCCGAGGCAGCAGGCATGTCCGGCCACTCTGCAAGCCTGCCTCCGGAGTCCTCTAGTTCCCTCAGTCCCCAGACACCAAGGGCCGGCCCAAGATGCAGGCAAGCTTCAGATAGTGGCTGCCCAAGGCTCAGGTAACCAGTGCCAGCTCAGGCTTGCGCTTCTAGCAATGACAGCAGCAAAAATGTGATGGGGAGTCACTTTACCCTGATTGCCAGGTCACTTCCTGCTCCTGAGGGCTCCTGGCTGTAAGAGAGGGCAGGCCAGGCTGAGGGATCCCCCTCTTCAGTGCATGAATTTTCATGCACCAGGCTTCTAGTTATAAAAATAAAAAGGTAACCTCCTACAAGTTTGGAAGAGCTAATTTAGAAACTGTAATAAGATTTGATGATTCCATGTGAAAAGCCAAACTGATGATATTATATAGGAAGCAAAATCAAGATTCTAACATATCTCCACATATCAAATGTCATCCCAAGAAAAGTATTCTTGATTATGTACTGAGGTTTTTTTATTGACTTTTAGAGAGAGTGGGAAAAAAAGGAGAGAGAAACAATGATGTGTGAGAGAGAAACTTTGATCAGCTTCCTCCCGCATACACCCTGACCTGGGATGCAGTCTGAAATCCCAGCATATGCCCTGAATGGGAATCAAACCAGCAACCTTTTGGTGAAGGACATGATGCCCAACCAACTGAGACACACTGGCCAGTGCTTTATTTATTTATTTATTTACAAAGTGAAATTTCCAGGTATTTTCATTATTTAAATGTTCAAAATAGGTGAACTATAGTCACCTGATATTGCAAGGCAAATGAGAATATCTGTTCCCATTTTCTGACAACTTCTAGGTGATCTTTTTCTGAGTCTACCTTAGAATCAATCAAACTTTCTACTGTGTACTCTGCTGCTGAAGACCTGGGTATCACATGGGCACAGTACACTTTCATCCAGCCTCCATTTCTCTGCCTGCTGATATATCATTCAACAATGGATTTTTCAAGTAATACCATGAAGTTTCAGCTTTAAGCCTTTTGTTTCCTATGAAAATCTGTCATCTTTTAAAATTTGTTTGGTGAGACCTAAGTCTTCACTTTTTAAAATGTTTCACATCCATCTAATATGCTAGGTTGCACGTAAATATGCAGATTCTAACCATGTAGGAGTGAAGTTGAAGAATGCAGATATCAATGCACTTTAGGTGATTTTCATTACCTTTTGAATTGGGGCATAGGAGTGAGCTCTGCTTGACAACCTGCTTAGGTTTGAAAAACTAGTATGTCACACTGGCTTTAAAAAGGTACAGAGAAAAAAAAAAAGAATGACTGAACCCTAAAGGTCAGTGTAGTATTTTATATGAGTAAAACATATAGCTTCTTGATAGTTTTTCTAATCTGATTGTAACACATGCAATTTC
This sequence comes from Lasiurus cinereus, assembly GCA_011751065.1. Taxonomy (NCBI): domain Eukaryota; kingdom Metazoa; phylum Chordata; class Mammalia; order Chiroptera; family Vespertilionidae; genus Lasiurus; species Lasiurus cinereus. The sequence continues at coordinate 40,244,366 of JAAGEH010000226.1, forward strand.
TTACTAAAGCTTAAAGGGTCTGAATGGAGACCTATTATATGTGTAAATCAATAGCCTGAACATACTTTTTTTCCTCTTATCTGATTGAAAACTGTTACAAAAAGATAACAATGTATTTGTAATATATATTATCTCAAAAGTGATGCTTCCTAGCCCAGTGGAAGTGGTGGCCAGAATAATAAGGGTTTCAGCCAGGAATGAAAAGAGGGATGTCTGCTGATTTGTTGGTGTGGATAGTGCTAAAAATACAAAAAGAGGAAAGATCAATATCTCCAACAGTTGCCTCAGTGCAAATAAGAAGGTAATAAATGGAAAAGAAAAACTCTAATTAATATAATTTATATAAGTGTTTTTATTTTAAAGGTTTTTAAAGTTCTCTAAATTGGTGCTTAATTTTATTTTTTCCATTCTTTACTCCCAACCTTTCTTAAAGAAGAGCTACAGTGTGGCAAAGTACTGAGTTCTTAACTCTCTCTACCTTTGTGTTTATAAATATTCATAAATAAAATGATTAAAAAGAAAATGTAGCTCACACTTGTTTCCCATTCCATTATAAGACTTCCAAATATAACTCACAATAAAACCATGTCTAAAACTCACTGCTGACCAATTCTTTTTTCATTTTTCAAGAAAATTAGCAATTGCTGCATAACTTACTTTCTGACTTCTGTTATATATATTGTTTAAAACAAAACTCTTGATTCTCTATTTATCTCTAATCACTTCTATCTAGCTTGCTTGCTGAATCTCTCTTCTATTACCATATATGTCTATTTAAGCATTATTCCCGAAGTATTAGCCTTCGCACTCTTATCAAAATCTCTGATAATTTGGTCTTCTAGCTCATGTTTTCCAGCAGCACTTTTATGTCAGTGATTCCCAATCCTGTATCACCATTAATTTCCTGTGTCCTGAGCACTAGGACCACATTTTCAGATAGGGTCTCCTACTCTTTATCTACCACTGGTTAATAAGTGCTGCCAATTTTCTTCTTAACTCTTATGTCTCACCTGTATAGACTCCTTTCCATCCTACTGTCAGAGTTCTACTCCTGATCTCATCACCTCTCACCTTAATTACCTCAGTCTAACTGCTCTCGCTCTCTCCTCTCTTACTTCTATTTATTCTGTGTGTGTTATCAGAGTCATCCTTCCAAAGCACAGTTATGAGGACATCTTAGAAATATATCTTACGATTTTCAGGGACTAAGTATGATAATGCACAAACACTAGTCTGGTCTACCAGTTTCTGTAAAATCTGACTCCTATATCTCTTTTCAGTTTACTTTCTCCATCTGTCTCCTCTCCTCTACTTTCTCCAAACTTCTCTTCCAATCATTGATGTGCTCATTTTTTTTATAATAACGTTATTGTGTGACTCACTTTAGAAGTCATCTCATAGTGAAAATGGGGTAAAACAGATCTAACTCAAAACATTACTAAAAATAAATAACAAATATTAATTTCTGAGATAACTTAGTTAAGTTTTAGTTTCAAGGGAATGGAAAACCTAAAGGAATTTTTAAATGTTTCCAAAATCCTTAAAAAATGAATTGTTAAATATGACCACATTTAAGTTAGAAGAGTTTTTTAATATTCTGTATGTTTATTTGCACATACTATTAGAAGAACACATGAATGGCATTTATAAAAATACATATTTGCATCATCTATGGAATTTTTAGTGTGCATTTAACCTTTATGCAGAGTATGGATTATTTTTATTAAGAGAACACATGCTAGGGTTACACAAAAAGAGTAAGAAGAAAACCAGAGATAAAATTCAGATATATTGACTTAAAGTCCAATGCTTTTTATTAATGTTATTCTATTAATACTTCAAAATAATTACTGAAAAAGTCCTGTCTCATTCATCTCTTAAAATGGAGTATCCCTTCATTGTAAGGAATTTTTTAATTTAGAAATATTTAAAATATATTTCAAATACATTTTAAAATAATTGTATTAAAAACAATTTGCTTAAATTTGTATGATTTTTTGCAGCATTTGAAACACTTCACCAATTACCATGTTTCAAATATTTCTAAAATAAGAGAATTAAATATAGAAGGGAATATTTTCAACAGCCACAGGCCACTTACTCCAAACACAGAGAAATGTAAATAAGTACATCAGGAGCCATAACACAATTTTCACTAAAACATTATAGTGGGAATATGCCTTATAGAGTTGTTTCCAGATAATTCATTTCATCTATAACGAGAACCAAAGGGGCAAATTTGCAAGCACTAAAGTCACATAAATGGTACTGCCAATTACCAGTGCCATCACAACATGCTTCTTCCTTCTGACAAAATAGTGAGTGAAATTACAATAAGCACAGTCTAGAGACATATAGAAACTACCAAAGAAGTAGTTTGCGTAATCTTGGTAATTATGTCTTAAGTGCATTCCTTTCAACATTTCCATTTGGAGAAGTTTTTTTTTTCTTTTTTGAATACTGTGAAAGGAAAATGCTATATTTTAGCTCACAGGTATGGGTGTTTCATTGGTGGAAGTCTTTCCTTCAAAACATTATAGAAGCCCTGCCTGGTGTGGCTCAGTTGGTGGGGCATTGTCTGGTCAGGGTACATGCCTGGGTTGTGGGCTCAATCCCTGCAAGGGGATATGCAGGAGGCAGCGGATCAATGTTCCACACACACACACACACACACACACACACACACACACACACATACACACACACACACATCCATGTTTCTCTCTCTCTCTCTCTCTCTTTCTCTCTCTCTCTCTCTCTCTCCCTCCCTCTCCCTCTCCCTCTCCCTTTCCCTCTCTCTTTTCTGTCCTTTCTAAAAGCATAAAAGATAGTTTTAGTTTTAGAAACCTTGGAAATACATCACTCATTTTGTGTTCTATGTGGGGATCACATGGCCATTTCTGAGATCAGGAAATAGTGAGTTGTTTATGTATGATTGAGAGGTCAATTTGTGGTTTATAAAGAGGAATTCCTACATCTAAAAATTAAAAAAAATAATTCTACAGATTTAACCACAATAGTACTATGTTCCACTGAGATACTTCACTGTTCTTAGCAACCATCTGTGACTGAACAACAGTTTTGACTTCTGAATAAAATCAGATGTATTTGTTTTCTGGTGCAAATAGATTTAGCTTTTAAGACACTTGTTACGTAGTCCTAACTGTCACAAGGACCAGGTGTGACTTAAGCTAGGTTATATCACATCTCTGATCCCACTGTTTTTCATCTGTGAAATGAATGAGCTTGAGACTAGCACAAACAAGACATGATTCTTTTCCATCAGTGGGAAGACACTGAGCTACATTCATTTTCAGACCACCTCCCTTCATTATACTCCATGGTGATAGATTTGGGGGAAAGACTTTCTAACTGACTTATAATGAATATATTGCCTTATACCCTAAGTAGTTCTCTGCTTATAATAAAATTGATAGTGTATGCCACAAAACTTTCATTGAACATTCACTAAATGCCACTAGTGCTAAGAATTATGTTGAGTGCTAAAGAGTAGAAGAAAATATATGTAATACAGAACTTGCCCTAAAGATGGTATAGTGAAAATAAAACATGAAAATAAAATATTCATTATGTAATGTGTGATTATGCATCCATCATATTGTATATCTTTGCAGTTACCAGATGAGCAGAATAATTTGTATTCAAACCTAGATTGACTGGCTCCAAATTCCGTATGTAGTCAATACTACACTACCACATGAGGAAAAGGATTCAGCAAATATTTATGTAGGCTCTTTGCATTCCAAGCTCTGTTTCCTGGTGCCTTTAACCTATAGGCTTTTCTCACTAAATATCGTGGACCAATCCTGATTAACACAGACAGCTTATTCCAGGTCCTTGGTCTTTCCAGTTCGGTGATTCAGAAGTTAGTCTTATGTCCACATGCTAGAATTCATGCCACATAAGTACTTATTGATGTCCTCTCAATCAGGTGCTTGATAAGAATGATTTAGCTATGCCAATCACCTCCTCCAAGAGTGTCATCATTGGGAGTCTAGACTACATATTGAAACAAGTATTTATATGAAAGATAATACTGCCCATAATCAGCAAAAAAATATTGCCTTCTTCTGACTTGACCTTAAAATGCCAAAAATTTCCCCAGCTCTTGGTCTAATGACTATCTTTGGGTTAGCCATACAATGGGGCATTTCTTAGCCTCAACTCTATATAGTCCTGAATTTCCTTTCTTATCTTCCATCAAGCTGAGGTCTTGAAGATTCTCAGCACTGTTTTCCTCTTTAAACATTCTGATATTCTTCCATATAAAATAATCACATTAACCTGGTAAGCAGATCATCAATGTTTTATCTTAATTAAATAACTGTACTATATTGCTTAAATTAAATAAGTATAATAAACCTTAAAATGTTTATATATTTGTCTTTAAGGATTGAAATACAAATGACAACATACATTGGGTGTTCTATATGCCACTATACAAAAACATAAATTCTTTTAAATGTATTTTTTTCTTTTAAATAAAATTATATTCAATAACTATAAAATGCAATTATTCTTTGAAAAGTTTTCTTATTGTAGAAGAGAGAATACTTTGTATTTAAAAAATGCATAATTGCCCTGGCTGGTGTGGCTCAGTTGGTTGAGTGTCATTCTGTACACCTAAAGGTTGCTGGTTTGATTCCCAGCTAGGGCACATTCCCAGGTTCCTGACTTGATCCTCAATAGGAACCATGCAGGAAGCAGCCGATTTATGTCTCTCTCATAAAAAAATAAAAATAAAAGAAAACATATTTAAAAAAAACACATATTTATTATCAGCTGTATTTCAGCTCCAGGCCCCAAAAACCAGCAAAAGCAGACAAGTGACACCATGGCTGCCTCAAGATCAGCCACACTGACTAATGACCTTTCTGCCCTGGCACTGACCAATCAGTGGAGATCACTATCCTGAAATAGCTTACCTGGAAAGCTGATGAATATACTATTAAGACCTTCCCTGGAAGCCTCCCCTAAGATATCCACCTGCAAGAAATAGACAAAAGACCCAGTATGCTCTTTCTCCAAGGAGTCTGTCCCTGCCATCCCCCCACAGGCACTTATCCCCTAATCTCTAAGGGACCACGTGAGACATGCACCCAGTGGAGCAGTGGGCAGCAGCAGCTCATTCCAGGCTAACCCTCTGAACTTGTCTCCAAGGCCCCCATTTCTCTCACTTCTCAGTGAGCCAAAGCAGTCCAGCCTAGGCTCTCCTGTTGCTTCCTCTATGCCCTTCCTTGTTTCATAGCCCAAAGGACATTTTTGCTGCCATATGACCTAATACCCTTGGGCTCATTGCTGTGTAGCCTTTCCCTTTGTATATCCTCATCCCCCATTCCCTTTTCCTTAAATAATTTAAATTTTCTTTACCATCTGAGATGACTACTGACTTTAACTTGCAGGGAAAATAAGAGTGAAGGTTATATCACTTTTTATGATAGACAAGTGTTTTCACTAAATAGAATAACCATCTTAGAAAATTTTGTGATGTTACTGTATAGAAATACAACTAATTTTAGAACATCAATTTTATACCATACAACTGTGCTGAATTCATATAATAGTTCTAACAGTTCCTGTGTGTGTATATATAGTTTTAGGTTTTCTACATATAAAATCATATAATCTGTAAACAGAGATAATTTTCCTTTTCAATTTAATTTTCTTGCCTAAGTGTTTTTGCTATGATTTCCTATACTATGTTAATATAAATGGAAGAGTAAAATTTTTTTTGCCTTGTTTTAGATAGTAGAGGCAAAATTTTTCACTTTCTCAGAAATCATTTTGATGATAGCTGTGGGCTTTGAATATATGATTTACATAGTAACAAGATAAGTTCTTTATAAAGTTAACTTATAGACTTTTTATCATAAAAAGTTGATGAATTTTGTCAAAGACTTTTATGCATCTATTGAGATAATAATATTATTTTTATCCCAAATTCTTGATGTTGATATAGTATGCCATATTGATTAATTTATGTATGTTGAACCATTCTTGAAATTCAAGAACGAATTTCATTTGGTCATGGTATATTGCCCTTTTTAATTTGCTGGTTAATACAGTTTGCCAATATTTTGTAATGATTTTTGAATCCATGTCCATCAGAGATACCTCCTATAGTTTTCTTTCTTGTGATGTCTTTGTCTTTCTCTTGAATCAAGTTGACAACTGGCCTAGCAGTAAAATTTTAGAAGTGTTTCCTTTCTTCTATTTTTCTCAAAGAGTTTAAGAAGGATTGAAAATAAATAATTTGAACAGGGCATTAAGGAAACAATCACACTTACAATTATAGCAAATAAAATAAAATACTTAAGCATAAAGGAGATAAAAACTTATGCAATGAAAAATATAAAACACTAATGCAAGAAATATATATACACAAATAAATTAAAATATATCCTATTTTAACATTATTAAAATATCCATATTAGCCAGTGACTTATAAATACAATGAAATTCTATAAAACCCTAATCCTACTTTTATAGAAATAGAATAAAAACAATTCTAAAATTTATATGGAAACAGAAATGATTCTGAAAAGCCAAAGCAATTTTGATCAAGAAAACAAAACTTAAGGGATCATACTTTCTCATTTCTAATATATTAGAAATTAGAAAATTGGTGTAAAAGAAACATATAGATAATTCAATAGTATAGCGAACCCATAAAGGAACCCACACATATACAGTCAACTGAATTTTGACAAGGTGTCAAAAAATAAACAACAAGGAAAGGTTTCTTTAATATATAAATGTTTCTTTAATAAATGTTGTTGGGATAACTGGACATACAGATGCAAAAGAATGAAACTAGACCCTTATTTCATAGTGTACATGAAAATCAACTCAAGCAAGCATACAGCCTGAACCTGTAAGGCTTCTAGAAGAATACACAAGGAGAAATATTCTAGACATTGGCCTTGCCAATAGTTTTTGGAACACTAAAGCACAGGCAATACAAATAGATGTTGGACTAACTCAAACTAAAAGGCTTCTAAGAAAACAATCAACAGAGTAAAATGGCAACCTATGGAATGGGAGAAAATATTTGCAAATAATTTATCTGATAAAGGGATAATAATTATATAGATTTTTTTGCAATGTGGGAGCAAAAAATCATTAAAAGTGAACATAGAAACTGAATATATATTTCTCCAAAGAAGACTTACTAATGACCAAAGAGTATATTAAAGATGCTTAACATCAACAGGAAGTGCAAATTCAAAACACAATGAGATATCATCTGACACCTGTTAGGTAAAGCATTATATATATATAATAACCTTAAGCACTCCATTAAAAAGTGAATAAAAATACCAACAGCAGAATAAAATAAATCTCAAATTATCATTCTTATACATAATCCTAATGTAGACTTTTATTTGTGGCATCTATAAAAATTTGAAAAAGATATTCAAGGTAACATTGACAAAACATTGCATAAATACTAAGGAGAAAAAGTAATGGTTATCCAACTATTAGGATTGGATAATTTCTCTCCCAAGAGAGAAAACAACTCTGCTACTCTGAATAGATACTTGGTTCTTATCCATCTATGCATGTGATATTAAACCTAATTCCCAAGTGAATACAAGATTTAACTTTTTTTGCTTTTATTCAGTCATTTTCATCGCATATGAAAGAAGAATGAGAGCATCATGCAAATAGTTAATAGACTGAAGAGATTCATAGTCAAATAATTGAAATCATAGGGAACATTACTATTCACCAAGAACATCTGGGCTTCAATGTCTGATAAAACTAATTTCATCATTATCAAATTCAGAATGATACTATAGATTCACAATAAGTATTACACAACTATATTTCACTGTACAAATGTCTTGCAATTTCTAATATTAAAAATCTCAACATATAGTTTTATGTAAATAAGAAAATAATAAAATGTTACACAATTTTCCAATATATCCATGAAGTTATAGTATTATAGGATGTAATAGGAAATAGTTGACTTTGGAAAAAAATACAGGTCCTTGGATTGGTTATCTTCCCGTGCCCCCTTTCTTGGTTCCAGAAGCCACCTGACAAGTCTGCCAACATGTTAACCTTTATTCTCTCTCCCTAGAGTTCCTAATAATAGAACAAATGTAATGCTTCCTATGAAAGATGAGCCATGTGTCCCTAGATTAGGGAGTTTGCACTTTACTTTCAGCTTGATTACTCTTGACTGCTTGGATCCACATGAGTTTAGAAAACATGAAGAATCCTAAGTCACTATACTTTCTGAAAAGCAGTAAAATAAGGGAGATGGGTAAAACATTAGTGTGTGTGCATACAATTAGTTGAGATCTGTTTGAAAAAAAAATTTTTTAACCTAAAGTAATCATTTCAAATACACCACAAATGGACATTTCAAGAGACCATTAGGAAGACTTTGTTATTTGCAAATGATAATAATCTGTATTTCACCTCTTAGAAATTAGATTGTAAGTTATTCTCCATTTGTCCCTTAGATTCACGTTCCATCTTGCTTGATCCTGCAATACCGTTTATGGTATTGCCATTGACATCTGACTTTCTCTTGGATTTGGCCAATTGGAGATGTGGCAGGAGATCAAAGTGGGAAGACAATAAGCCAAGAAAAATATGTTTTTCTTGTCTGTCTTTTTCTGAAGTGATTCTGACAGAGGTTGTGTCCTCTTTAAGAACTGTTTCTGTGTAGGAACTCCACTTGCCTCATGCTTCAGTATCACTCTTAAAAGCATTGAATATCAAGCCCTGATAGACTATCATTAATACCTTTAGCTGATTCTTATAACCTAGCTCAAACATCTATCCAGTAGTCCCTTTATTACAGAAATCTCTTTAAAATACAATTCAATCTACTGACTGATTCTTGTGGGAACTCTACTAAAACAATGTTGTTATTATAAGGCTCTGAAGGTTTCACCCCAGAAAAAATATATTCAAGTTACAAGAAAGAAAGAAATATGAATGATTCTAAACACATGAACAGACAGAAAAGAAAAACAAAACAAAACAAAAAAACCGCTTCTGCATTTCTGGTTCCTCTGTCCAAAGAAAAAAATCTGTTGTAATGTTTCCATTAGAAAATAGAGGAATTCACCTTTTAATTACCCAAGTAAAAAATAAAATATAAATGTAATCACATATCATCACGGTCAACCTTCAAGACGTATGATTTTCAAATTGTAGGTTGTAATTCTTAGTTTGTCATTAAATCAAAGTAATCAGTCAAAACCAGCAATAGTTGACAGGGATTTACTTAAAATAGAATATAAATGATGACAATGACTTGCATATACAAAGGATCTTTTTTCTGAAACTTGATTTATTAAAAACATATATGTTTATGAATTTGTCACTATGTAAAATGTAGTTCTTAGAATGGGCTATATTTTAAAAAGCTTGAAATTTTCTGTTATAAAATAGGGATCTTTCTTCCTTTGAAAGAATTTACAAAGTTGTGTCTACAGAAGTTAAAACTCTGAACAGACTATAATATACCTGTGCCTTCTAAGATCGAAGGAGTCATCACTCTTCAGGATTTTGACACAAAATAAAACAGCTTAGGGCTCAGAGAACAGTATGAGAGGGCTCATTTTTATTTAATTCATCTTTTGTAGAATATAAATGAAGATTTTTCAAAGTTCTGGTTTTCTTGCTCACTGTTTAATAGAAATATATACATACATACATATATATTTGTACAAATATTTACTTCATAAACAGCAAGCAAAAATTTCAGAGCTGGCAAATAGAAAGAAATGTCCCCAGATCACAGGCAAAGATTACCTTTAAAATGTAGGAAATATTCTCTTCTGAGAGAAGAGGAGATTTAGGCATAGTGGGATAATGAGTTCTCTACACCAAACAAAGCCAACTTGAATATCATTGACCATTAGTGGAGGAATAATGATGTATAGGATAGGCCCAGACACAGAATACCTGAGTTTACACACTTGCTTTATGATGACTTAGTTTTGGGATCTTGTGCACATTTTCAGTCTTAATTCCTCTGTTCTTCTTAAATGAAGACAATAAATCTATCTACCACTTAAAATTGTCTTGAGAATTGTGCAACTTAAATAAGTGCTTAGACAATGCCTGTCATATTATAAGCATCCAATAAAAGGTAGATACTGTTCTTTTAATTTTCTTTTTTTTTTTACTCAAAATCTCCATTTCCTATTTCTTTCCTCATAATTATTAAAATCTGCAGACCTTTACACAGGACCAGGTTAAGCTAATATAAATGCTTATTTATAATAATAAAAGGGTAAAATGCTAATTAGAGTTGATGTCCTTCCATATGACCTTCTGGATGAAGCCAGGGCTGAAGGGAAGCCTGGTCCCAGGTTTCTGCTGGTGGCCAGAGGGAAGCCCAGGTTGCGGATGTATGCCAGCAGCTGGAGGAAGCCTGAATCCCAGGTGCCAGAGGGAAGCAGTTTCCGGCAGTCAGGGGAAGGAAGGCCTATTCTTGCACAAATTTTGTGTATTGGGTCTCTAGTTAAATATATTGTATTTTTTATTTCTTATATATTTGAAGAAGATTAAAAAGATCATCTTACCAATACAAGAGACTGCATAATACTATATAACATATATTAATATATATTACATAAAATAAACAACACAACACACAGCATATTGTGCATTTTTTCTAAGTTGAATATCCTTGCTATGAAAGAATTTGAATACACAGTTTGAACAATATTGGTGAATATGGTATTGACTACAAATTATTTATATAATTTTAAAGTGTTCAATTAATTTTTAAAGAAAACATATATGTTGACCAGGCAAAAAGATGTAGTTCAAATAGCACTGTATTAGATATTGGACCTGATTTTATTTCTAATGTATCAACTTACTATGTCCCTCTGGTAAGCTACTTATTTACACTGGATCTCAATTTATATATCTGTAGAATGAAATTTTAGAACTATATATCATCTAAGTCTTTTCTATAATCCTATGAATTAGTATAATAATTATGAATATAATTTATTAGCACTACTCCAACGCATTAATTCTCTTAGGAACTGTTCAGAATAGTAGTGCTACTTCCCTCACAGTAAAAAGCCCCAGTCCTTGATTGTCTCTGATTCTATGAAGTAAAATTTTTCTCTCTTCCTTAATGATACAAATTTATTCTACTGCTTTCCCTTAACTCACGAAGATTACATTTACTTTTATCAAACTAAAATGCAGTTCAGTGCTTAAGAATAAAAGTGCCAGTACAATTTTTTAATTTATTATTATTATTTTGTTAATCCTCACCCAAGGATATTTTTTCCATTGACTTTTATTTATTTATTTTTAGAGATAGTGGAAAAAAAGGAAAGGAGGGGGAGAGAGAGAGGAAGAAAGGTAAAGAGAGAAACATTGATGTGAGAGAGATATATTAAGCAGTTGCCTTCCCCACATACTCTGACTGAATCAGGGATTGAACCTGCAACCAAGGTAAATGCCCTTGACCAGAAATTGAACCTGTGACCCTTTGGTGCACAGGCCAATGCTCTAACCCAGTGGTTCTTAATCTTTCTAATGCCATGACACTTTAATGCAGTTTTTCATGTGTAGTGACCCCCAACCATAAAATTATTTTTGTTGCTACTTCATAACTGTAATTTTGCTACTGTTAATGAATTGTAATGTAAATGCCTGTGTTTTCCAACGGTTTTAGGCTCTACAGTAGTGGTTCTCAACGTGTGGGTCACAACCCACAGGTTGAAAACCGCTAGCAGTATCGCCTAATACCATCAGAAAACACAGATATTTACATTACGATTCATAACAGTAGCAAAATTACAGTTATGAAGTAACAATAAAAATAATTTTATGGTTCGGGGTCACCACAACTTGAGAAACTGTATTAAAGGGTCGTGGCATTAGAAAGGTTGAGAACCACTGCTTGAACCACTGAGAAACAGTAGTCATGGCTTTTTTAGCATAATCACTTAATTGTTGATACTGTACTTGAATCTCTTAAGTCTTGGTTTCTTATAAATATAAAAGTTATATAGTATGAAGCAAAAGTAGGTTAACAGTTCTGAGTATGCAAAACACATAGTTTATTCTTATATTATTATTTAGTAACTAGAGGCCTGGTGAATGAATTTGTGCACCATTGTAGTCCCTTAGCCTGGACTGTGGAGATCAGGCCAAAATCGGCTCTTTCACATCCCCTGAGGGGTCCTGGATTGTGAGAGGGTGCAGATAAGGCTTAGAGACCCCACTGGTGCACAGCTGGTGCCAGAGAGGGACCGCAGGAGTGCTTCAGGGCGTGTCTGCCTATCTGGCCCAGTCCTGATTGGAAATGGCCAGACTCTAGCAGCAAGCTAACCTATTGGTCAGAGCATCTGGCTCTTGGTGGTCAATGCATATCATAGCAACTGGTCGAACAGTTGGAGGGACAATTAGCATATTAGGCTTTTATATAGAGAGATTATTCTATTATTTTCTATACTGACCAGTGTAAATCTACTCTTACCACACTCTGTATCAATTGCAATAGCTATTTCATATTGTAAAAGATAAAAACATTTCTTTACTTAACAAATCCTTGACTGAGCTCTTACAAAAGACAAGCATTGTTCTATGTGCTCCTGAGCTGCAGCAGAATGCAAGGTAACTTAAGGTCCTCATGCATCTGCTTCTAGGGAGGTACAAACAGCAGAGGAATGTCATGTCAGAGGATAGTCACTAAGATGAAAAAATAAAGTAGGATAAAAGATTAGAAAGTGATGAATGGACAAAATAAGGGTATGATGGGGGCAGATTGGGTAACCAACATCAATCAATATTAGAAATATCCCAAGCTCTCAATGATTTGACATTATTTAAATTTACATCCTGCTCATGTTGTAATCCAATGTGTGTCAGACTGTCCTCAGAGACATCTCTGTATTGTGTGACTGAGACATTCAAGTTCTCCTCATCTTGAGGCACTACTCTGTCATTATTTTTGCAGTTGGGGAAGAGAAGATGGGGGGGAAAATCATAGAAAGTGGTTTTTAGCCGGCCTGGTTTGTGACATGCATCAATTCTTTCTTATCATATTTGTTCTAACCCAGCCACATGGCCTAAAATTAGTTATAAAAGGAACTATAAAATGGACTTTCTTTTGCATCTGTGAAAAAGAAAGTGAACCAGATTTGATGGACATTCTAAGTGGAACTTTTACCCACTCCTATCAAAGCACATGGTACAGACTTCTGCAAAGGCCTTACAATAGAAATATCCTGCTTCCAGCTTTGCTAATTAAGGGGAGCAGAATTTACTGATCCAAAATATGCCTCTTTGGCATAAAGATTACCTTGATCTGGTTATTTTTAGAAAACTGCAGACACATGTAGAGCTCAGAAAACAAAGTAAAAGTTACTCGTTTATAGGAGAAATTTATACATATAAGGGAAATCACCATTTGTAAGGGTGTGTTTCTCTCTATATTAAGAAGAGGATGCCTAAATTTCTTAAAACATATCAATTAAAAAAGCAAAGTTATAAAATTCCATTTTAGTTTTATATAATCTTTCTTAATGTGACCTTGTTTTCTGCAATAAAACAGACTCCTTTGTAAAAGTTTCCCAACAGACCCTTATTTAGTAATTGTGTGATTTTGCTCCTAGAAACCAGTTTGTACATTAATTAGAATAGGTCAGAATAGCTAAGATCACATGTTATAAAAGTTTAACTAAATTTGTTTGTGAACCTATCAGGGTTCTAGAGAAAGTCGGGGAAATCTTTAGGTACATTCCTTACTTGTACTCTAGTCCAAGGAACATATACTATTACTGGTTCGCCTCTGCCTGAGACACTCGTTTTGGGTTTCCATTCTGAGGGTCCCTAGGTCAGTAAGGAGCTGCAGTGGAGAACATGAGATGAGAAAGAGAAGAGGGAGGAGGAAAGAAAAGTCACTATGAACAACAAAGTAAAGGATGCCCCTGGAAATAGCCAGACTCCATTTAAAAAGAGAAAAGTTTAAATAAAGAGACAAGTTGGGTGTAGTTATTGAGCGGCTTCAGAGAAAAGAGAATTTATCAGTGTTCCCCCCAGAAGCTTCTAATTTCCAATCAAAATAAGCTCCACATGTTTTTAAGTACTTGCAAGTAAATGCTTCTTCGTTATTGTCTATCTGCAGGAGTATTAATAGGAGTCTGGAATCTGGGAGTTTCCAGCCTTAGCAACATGGGTTTTCATGTTAATTTTAGTTTTAATTCAAATCTGTAGAGTCTGGACAAATTTCTAGGAATATTAAGTAGTGGGTTGAAGTGTGCTAATTATGAGTTGAGCTCCCAGGGCTGCCACCCTCTGAGTCATCTTAACCCTTTTATGTGTCTCAGTTTCTTTCCCTGGCTGTCTAATATAGCCATGGGGACTCAAAGTGGTAAGACGGTTATTTTATTACAGTTAAAATTCACTATGGGGCTCCTGCACAAAGTGAGGGATGCCCTCTGACCCCTTCATAAATAGTCTTACTCATCTACGAATACAGGATATTTTAGGTGAATGGAGGAATTTCCCCTTATCTTCAGAGCCAAAATGAATTCAAGCTCTCATTTATCCAGCAAAAGTTTTGTTCAGACTCTCAAAAATCTATCCAATTGAAAAGCCAAAGTTAAGAAATAGCCACCCATTTTATTCACCTGTCTGAGTTATCTTGATCCTTATATTTAACCTAGGTTCGCTGCATCCTTAACCTTTATCTCTACCTCCAGGATTATTTTAAGAAAAAAAAAAAAAGTCGGTCTCTTATTGTAAAATAGGAAGTTCCAGAATTTCAAAATTGTTCTCCTGTGATCCATTATCCACTCTTTGATTTTTACCTGTCATATATATTTTAATCATATATGCACTTTGAAATAATTTTAAATTCAGTAAATTTGATATTCAGTAATAACAGCAAATAAAAGACAATTCATAATGTTAAATTCAAATTTCATCTTAGGGAAAAAATTAATTTCCAGAAATTAAAGGTGCCTATATATTTGAACAAATTGTGCACACATACACACACAAAAAAAAACCACAAACACATATTGAAAGTTTAAGTACACTTAAATTCAAGAGTGTTTCTATCATTTTCTTCTAAATGAAACCATTCAACCAGAAAAGATCCATTTGTTTCTAAGATAAAAATTTGTAAGCAGAAGCCTATCACTTGAAGGACTTTTCCACTGGGACTACTACCATCTGGCAAAGAAGGATGCACATCAAGTAGGAGAAACAGCACCTCTTAACAGTAATATTCTCAGAGGATTTTCTTCCTAGTATTTTGCCAACAGCAATCTTTAAACCCTTTGCTAACTGCAAAGTGAGAGACTCTTAGCAACACTCCCAGATTAGGGGAGCCCCTTTTGTGCTTCTAGTTCTGAAGAAAATAAATAATAATATGTAGAGAAACCAAAATAGCAGGCAGGCCATCACATTATTGCTTTTCCTACATTATCTATATATATATAAAGCCCTAATATGCAAATACACTGAAGAGTGGAACAACTGAACAACTGGTCACTATGATGTGCACTGACCACAGAGGGTGCGTTGTTAGCAGGTGGCAGAACATAGAACATGGCAGGCATTGGCCATGGGGGAGCAGGTGAGCAGGGATCGCCAGACCAAGGTGGGGCATCAGCCACTGTCATTGGGACAAACCTCTGGTGGTTACTGAAAAATCTTTGCTCCCACATGCTGCAGTCCTGCTGGGCACTCGCATCCACTGCTGGCGCTCAGCACCAGTCCTGAACTCTCAGCGCCATCAGCAGGTATGAGCAGCAGCTGCTGGCCCTGATCTCCCTTCAGAGCTTCCCCACCTCCCCTGCTCCTGAGGGGAGATCAGGGCGGCAGCCATCTCTCCCACCCACTGCTGGCAACTACCCTGCTTGCAATTGCTGCCAGTGCCAGAGCTGCTGCTCACATCCACTGCCAGCAATGGCTCTGCTCATACCCACAGCCATCTCTGGAGCAGCTATTCCCACCTACTGCCAGCGCCCAGTGCCAGTCCAAATTGCTAGGTGCCATCAGCAGGTGCAAGTGGCAGTGCCAGCCCCAATCACCCCTGAGGGCTTCTCCACCTCCCCCTGTTCAGACTTCTCTCACAGCTGCTGACAGCACCATTCTTGCTTGCTCCCACTGCTGGCGCCAGCCCAAATCACTGGGCAACATTAGCGGGTACAAGCAGGGCCAGCACTGTCAGCACATGATAGTGGTGGGAGCAGGACTGCAGGTAGACAGAGGACCAGGCCATGGTGGGAGGGGCCAGGTGTAGGCATGGAGGATGGGCTGAGACCTGCCCCTGTGCCCACCACAGCTTCATGGCCCACGGTTTTTTTCAAGGTGCACGAATTCATGCACTGGCCCCTAGTACACATATAAAAGTTCTTTTGTAAAACATTTTGGGATATGGAAGCAATTCTAATTACCAAAATAAATAATTCATGCCAATGGCTCTAAGATTATGTGGAATGTACATTTATCTAGGGAGAAAAGTCAAAACAGCCCTGACTAGTGTGATCCAGTTGGTTGAGCATCCTTCTGTATACTGAGGGGTTGCTGGTTCGATTTTCAGTCAGGGCACATGCCCAGGTTGTGGGCTCGATCTCCTGTTGGGGAAGGCACCTGGTCAATATTTCTCTTTCACATTGATCTCTCTCTCTCTCTCTCTCTCATTCTTTCTTCCTTCTTCTCTCTAAAATCAATAAATATTCTCAGATAAGGATTAAACAATATATATTCATCAGAAGCAGGAATTAGAAAAGATGGGGTGCAGTTGTCTATTCAAAATTATTCAGGGACTCAGGCTGCTAGATTAATATCACCTTGTATGTCAATGACCAAAAGGCATGAGAGAGAAAAAAATGAAGAAGGTTTGTTTTTTCACCTCAGCCAAGAAGTAACTCATATCACTTCCACTTACCTTTCATTAGTGAGAGCTACTCATATAGCTCAGCCTAGAAGTAAGTGGCTATGACAAGAAGTCCTTAGACAAACAGACACTACCCAGAATCAGCTCAACTCTATGCAAGAGTATGAGATTTTGTTGCAGAGTTAGCTATCTCTACTATACCTCTCACTCCCTGATACTAGGTTAGCTCTTAACTCAAGTTTTCATACTATCCTCTTTCTTTTTTAATTTAAATTCTTTATTGTTTAAAGTATTATGTAAGTCTCCTTTTTCCCCACATTGAACACTCCCTGGACACCCCCATACCTCAGCACATGCCCTCTCCCTCCCTTCCATATGTGTCCATTGGTTATGCTCATCTGCATGCATACAAGTCCTTTGTTGCTCTCTTATCTCCTACCCACCACCTCCTGTTATAGGTTCAATGCTTCTATGACTCTGGTTCTATTTTTGTTCCTCAGCTTATGTTCATTATATTCCAAAAATGAGTGAGATCATGTGATATTTATCTTTCTCCCCTTTCTTTCTTTTTTTAAAATATGTTTTTATTGATTTTTTTTTTTACAGAGAGGAAGGGAGAAGGATAGAGAGTTAAAAACATCAATGAGAGAGAAACATCAATCAGTTGCCTCCTGCACAACCCCCACTGGGATGTGCCAGCAACCAAGGTACATGCCCTTGACTGGAATGGAACCTGGGACCTTTCAGTCTGCAGGCTGATGCTTTATCCTCTGAGCCACACCGGTTTTGGCTCTTCCCTTTCTTTATTTCTGGTCACAGTATGTATACAATATCAGTTGATACAGAGCTCTCAGATAAGTATATACTATCTCAAGTCACCATTTCTTTTTGACCTTGACAAGACACCTTTCTAGTATCAGCTCATGTTAATTCCTCAATGGGCTTTGCAAAGAAGTTCCTTCAAAGCTTATTTTGATTCTAATATTTATTTCTAAATTTCAATGTTAACTAAGAAAACTAAAAACATCTGGCCTGACACATATACTTACTTGGCCGCACGTCATGAGACACCTATTCCATTTCTGCTAATGCAGCATTTCTTAATCTGTGTTATAAAAATAATTAGCCCCACACAAATATGGAAGGGAAATGCAATCACAAATATCTTATTTGATTATTTGACAATATTTAACACTGTTTCTCACCCAATTTTTCATGGAAATTATTTCTATTTTTTAGCATCTGTCTCAGCATTCTCTAACTCCTCACCTATGTGTTTAGCACATTCATCTAAAACCCACTACATAATTTCTTCCTTTATTTTTCTCCTCACATAAGTCTCTCCTTGATTACTTTAGTTTCCCCTCTTTTCTTCACATTCTACAATCTATTCCTTGTATTTTTATCTGTCTTTACTCTGAAGCTATTATAAAACACGTACATATTCACTTCTGACTCAATGTCTCTACTCCTAAACCGTGCTCTATATAAAAAAAATAGAGCTGAGTACTCAACTCTCTCCTCCAACATCCAAAACTACTCCATCTTTTAAAGAATTTTGTCTCTTCATTGAGTTATAATGTCTAATTCTAAGTATAAGCTTTGCATGTGGTTAATAGATGTTCACTTTTCAATGGTGTTTATACCTATTTAAGTTAATGTATGTTTCCAGAGCCATGTTAAGGCATATAAAATATAGGACAGAAATAGAAAACATAAACCCTTAAAGGGCAAGGGAACATTTTTTCTGCCAAGGGCTATGTGGATATTTATTACATCATTCGCAGGCCATACAAAATTATCAACTTAAAAATTAGCCTGCTATATTTGGTTAAACATTTATTTAACTCATCCCTAATGCCTTGGCAGAACCAGACCAAATGATTTCTCAGGTCTTGTATGACCCATGGGCCAGACATTCCCCATCATGTGTAACATGATGTCTCACAAGTACTTCCGACACAAGTTTAACGGTAGACTATTTTGGGGAATGAGAAGTGAAGAAATCAGTTTAACTAGAAAAAACTTTATCATCTCTTATTTCCACTGCTCTAAGCAAAAGCATCTGAAATCTGTTAGAAAATAATCCTGCAAAATATGCCACTTAAAAAAACACACAATATAGTTGCTAATACAGAAGGCCATATTCTTCACTTAAATTTGCTTACTTTGATACATTATTTTTTAACCTCAACCAACATTTCTCAGCATGAAGACACTGGCTAGGGAACAGCCTGATCTCATGTGTCAGCAGCAAAACATTTAGCTATACTTTATTAGTGATGAGATGTAAGGAGTGAAAAGAACATAGTGTGAGTCACGCATTTTGGATTGAGTTTGTCACACTAAACAGCAAGTATATAAATTTGCAAACTGCACAAGTTTTTATGGAAAATAGTGGTGGATAAAAAGTATAAAATGAACAATATTTTCTGGCTCTAAAAGTAGTAGAGAGAGAGGGAGAGGGAGAGGGAGAGGGAGAGAAGAGAGAGAGAGAGAGAGAGAGAGAGAGAGAGAAGAAAGAAATTTTAAATTAAATAGAGAAGTACTGCCTTAGATGGTTTGGCTCAATGAACAGAACATTGGCCTGAGGACCAAAGGTTCCCGGATTTGATTCCAGTCAAAGGCCACGAGCCTTGATTTCAGGATCCTCCCCGACCTAGGCCCTGGTAGGGTTGTATGCAGGAGACACCAATGGATAGGTTTCTCTCACATCAGTGCTTCTCTCTGTCTTTCTCTCTCTATTCCACTCTCCCTAAAAATCAACGGAAAAATTATTAACATACATATATACATACATACATAAATAAAAAGCAAAGACCTAGTAGAGACCAAAGGCACATCTTAATGCACTCCTCTTCATTCTTTGGGGTTCTCAAAATGGTTTATTTCCCTGAATATGCACTCTATAAGACTAAATATTTCCTTCATCACCTTTGTCCATAAAATAAAAATCAGAATAGAATTATATGGAATTTAGTGTCTACTTTTTGACTATTTCTTAAACCAAATTTAAAAATCCTCTATCAGAGCTCATCTTATCATAGCCTTAATTTTTTTCAAGTTCTATGAAAGTTTTAAATTAGAATTTGACTTTATTGCTTTTGGCTTTAAAATATATAGTCTCAGTTATGATTTCTTTCCCCATGGTTTTAAACTATTGATCTTCTCTTTATGAATTATTTTAAAGTTATTCTTGACTAAATTTTGTATAATTACAACTTATATTATCTGACCTTAAACACATATTCTCTAGATACATAAATTGCTTGTGGAATAAATTATCATACATGTCTGTACTTATACGTCTTTTAGAAATAGGTATCATTTATGATAGCATAAATAAAATAAGTGATTAAAAACTATTACATCTGAAATCTATTATTAAAGCAGTATAACTTAGTGGAAGGACTATCTATCACATTTTGAGCCTAAAAACTCCTACTAATTTCCAATTAGAGCCACAATATATGTTTATTTAGTAATTTTGGCCAATCTATTTAGCTTCTTGCTTTTACTTCATTTAGATATGAAAAGCACATTATAAGAAACTTCTTTCTGAAGAGTGAGGTTCTAATAAATGGATGGATATTAAGACAATAATTTGAAACTGCATTATTATACATTTCCTAGTTATTGGAGTTAATGCTTTCTTGCTTTAGTTCCTAACAAATTGATATTTTTAGGTCTTTCAACCTCTTTCTGTTGGCCAAAGTGGGGGATTAGTGTTAAGTTGATGCACATAAGACTGGTAAAAGCTGAATAATATTTACACATTTTCTTCTTCTGTATTTCCTTATGCATCCTCCCGCCCCCTTCTGCTCACTGCCTACTGCCACAGGAACTGCTCACTGTGGACAATGCCATTCCCTGTCATTAGGATGACATTTGGAGAAAACATCTCATCATAAAAACACTACAAATTCACAAGTATTTTAGGGCAGTTATATTATTTTCACATTAAACTGTAGAAGAATGCAACAGTGTTTAAATTAAAACAAAACTTTAGCAGACTATGAATAGGATGGCAATCATGACCTAGCAAACTTCATCTGATTCTCCATGTAACAATATTTAAGCCTGTTACCTAAGAATAATTTAAGATTCATTTAAATGGCATGCCATTGAGTTCTAATATGTTTATAATTTTAAGTATGGAATTTTTGTTTTGAAGTTTTGTGATTGATTTGATTTGATTTCTGCATGGTCTCAATATTTGTATTGTCCTTGAGTTTTCACTTAATAAATCTCTTAATAATTTCTGAGAGATAAACTTAAATGTAATAAAATATTTTCCAGTAACTAATCGCTATAAAATTATTCTATCTAATTCTGGGCTATAAAAAGATTCAGAAATAGCAAGATAGCTACTATAATATAGCTTATTAATTTCTTACTTTCATATACTCCAGTCTTATATAGTGAACAAAAAAATCTGAGATGACAAAAAGTATATTTTATTGGATTAATTTTATACAGAGAGCAAATGCATGTTGGGATCAAGGCTTAATATTTAAAATGTACTTTAGATTTCCTTTTGTCATTAGAAATTTAGAGTTAGAGTCTTGCAAGATATTCTCTATTATGAGTGATACTTTATTTCTAATGTAAAAAGAGTGTCTAAAGAGCTCTACCTTGTTTTTTAAACTAGATTGACATCCAGGAAAAAAAGCAAAAGGGAGAGAGAGGGAGTGAGAGAGAGACAGAGACATAAGCTAAAGGATCACAATGAAACAGCAAAATATAATGTTGGAAAGTGAAATGATGGGTTAAGGTAAAACAGGAAAATATGGAAAAGACAGAGAGTAGGTAAATTTATTACTAGTTGACACTTAATAATGGAAGAAACCTGCATAATAACTGCATATTTTTTTATAAAAAACACACAATATATAAAATAGTGAAACACCAATACAAATTTATAGATATAAAATAGTAAATGAAAAGCTTAGCATTTTGCTGCTAAGTTAATAAGACTTATTTTAAAATTAAAGATATATATTTGACAAAGGAGGCAAAAGTATACAATGGAATCAAGACAGTCTCTTCAATAAATGGTGCTGGGAAAATTGGACAGATACATGCAAAAAATGAAACTATAATAATCTAACAATAAACCATAGGCAGCAAAATCTCAGACAACTCTCATAGCAATATGTTTGCAGATACATCTCCTAGGACAAAGAAAACTAAGGAAAAAATAAACACATGGAACTACTTCAAAATAAAAAGCTTCTGCACAGCAAAAGAAATCATCTACAAAATGAAAAGGAAACCCACTGTTAAGGGAGAATGTATTTGGCAATGATATGTATGATAAAGGGTTAATTTCAAAAATATATAAGGAACTCATACAACTTCACAAAAGGAAGACAAACAATCCAATTAAAATATAGGCAAAGGAACTAAATAGACATTTCTCCAATGTAGACATTCAGAAGGCCAAGAGACATATGAAAATATGCCCAGTCACTAATCATCAGAAATATGCAAATTAAAATGCCAATGAAGTATATCTGCTAGAATGGTTACCATCAACAAATCAATAAACAACAAATGAAGATGTGGAGAAAAGGGAACTCTAGTAAACTGCTGGTGAGAATGCAGACTGTTGCAGCCATTATGAAAAACAGTATGGCATTTCCTCAACAAATTAAATATGGAACTTCCATTTGGCCAGAGGATCCCAATTCTAAGGATATATCCTAAGAAACCTAAAACACCAATCAGAAAGAATATATGCAGACCTATGTTCATAGCCGCACAATTTACAATAGCTAAGATCAAGAAATAGCCCAAGTGCCTATCAGTAGATGAGTGGATAAAAAAGCATTGGTACATTTACACCATGGAATACTATGCAACAGTATAGTATAGGAATTTCTATACTGTTGAAAGTTCTCTTACCCTTTGAGACAATATGGAGGGACTTGAAGAGAATTTTGCTAAGTGAAATAAGCCAGTCAGAGAAAGAAAACTGTCACATGATCTCACTCATATGTAGAATCTAATGAACAAAAGAAACTGTTGAACAAAATAGATCTAGAGTCATAGAAGCTTGGGACAGATCTTTGAATCTCAAAGAAAATGCGTGGGAGGGTAGGTGGCTGGGAAGAGATCAACCAAAGAGAATTTGTATGAATATATGCATAACCCATTGACACAGACAATAGGATGCTTGGGATGGAGGACAGGGATAGGCTAAAAGGGTTCAATGTGGGTAAAAAGGGGACATGTGTAATACTTTCAATAAAGATTTAAAAAAAATAAAATAAAATCCTAAAACTACTCTGCATGATACCATAATAGTGGATGTCATTATATATCTGTTAAAACTCATGGAATAAACAGTACTGAAAATGAATGCTAATGTAAACCATGAACTCTGAGTGATAATGAGGTATCAATGTAGATTCACTGATTGTAATAAATGTACCACTTTGGTGTGAGATGTTGATAGTGGGGAGACTGTGCATATATGAGGGTAAAGGCTGTACAGAAAACATTTCACCTTCCTGCCAGAAACCAAACATTGTCTCACTAATATAAAGATGTGGACAGGAAACCAGAAGGCTGGTCAACCTTAAATGCTATGAAAGGTCAGAGCTAATCACTCACTGTTTAGTTGAAACATTGCTAGCTGAAGCAGCCTCTACCTGTTTGTCTTATGTAAATTTCTGTTATTGGAATTTCCTGCCTGAAGACTATGGGTGTATCCTATAGTCTTAATAAAAGGAATAGCAAGGCCAGAGCAGGGAGTAGTCTTCCCACTAGAGGTAGGCTCCTGCCTGGCCCCCCAATATTCCCAAATTAATACTTTTCTAGTCTCTTTTCATTTGTGTGAGGCCTCCTCCAGAACCCGAACCCTGAATGGGAACCCTGAACCACGCGGGACGTGAAAAGGCTTCTTACACATTCCTTTCAATTTTTCTGTAAATATAAAACTCCTCTAAAAGACAAAGTTTATTTTTAAAACATTAAAGATATAGAAGAGAAGCATCTACCTATGTACTTACTCACCAAAATCCATATTTTCATTGGCAAAAATTTGTAAGAAGATATTATTACTTTCCTTGCAGATTGGAGTATCAATGGCAAGCCTAAGATTGAGAAATGGTTGTACTCTTGAACTGTTTACTATGAAAATTATAAAACTGACCTAAAATATACATGGAGAATTTCCAGTGACCAGATAAACTATGCTGTGGTATAATAAAATAGGTTTTGAGACTCCTAGGTCATTATTCACCTAGACAATTTTAATCAGAAGAGTCTAGAGATCTGATCTAGGGAAAATAAATTACAAAGGCTGCAGAATAAGAATGAATTTATATAGAGAGTTATTAGATACAAAGGTAGATGGATCCTTGAAGAGAATTGAGCTTCTTATTTCTACTTCTAACATTGACACCAAGGGAGCACATAAAGAGCTTGGCATAAGTCTTTTGGAATGTAGACATTATAGCAATTGCTATTTAATTGATAAGTAAATATCTAAAAATAAGATGCTGGCTGGCAAGAAGGGGACTACTTTGAGAACTGCCTGCACATTTTAAATATGAGCAAGCTACATCACTTGCATGCCATCTGTGAACATGATATAGACAGTCAAGCAAGAATATAGATGGAAGTCATTTTACAAAGTACCACAATAGGGCAAAGAGACTTGAACTCAGATTGAGTTCAACTCCAATTGTAACAAAAGAGAGTTTTCAATAGCTGGAGTGGGAGGATCAGAGGCCACTTGTGTTTGCCATTGACCTCATCCACATACCAAGTGAACTTTCTCGTATCTTCACGTTAGGAGATTTCTTACAACTTGAAGAAAGGAACTCACCCAATTTTGTCCCTTCCCACAGAAATCCTGATCCAGGGGTACTGTCTTCCTTAATAAATATACTCAAAGAGATGGGACCCAGGTACTGGAGAAAGATAATCCTGGTTGTTAAGACTGGCAGAAAACTATTAATAAACTTGACTACCACAAAGTGGTAAAAGTATAAAAAATATAGAGCCAAAAAATAAAGCTTAAACATTTTTAGCAAAAGAGAATTTGAACAGATAAATATTATAGTTCACTATGGATTTTGGTATTTGTGGTCATTATAATTTTCTTCTTAGTGATGCTTTATACTTTATGTTTCTATATTAATTAGTTTCCAAGGCAGTATATTCCTTTCCAAAGGTTTCCATAACACTCTTCTACAAATTGAGTGGTTTAACACTCTGACAGTTCTGGAGGCTAGATGTTTGAAAACAAGATGTGGGCTCTATGAGAGAATCTGTCCCATGCCCTTCTTTCCACTGCCAGTAATATTTGGCATCCTTCTATTTAAAAACATCTCACTCCAACCTCCACATGTCTTCACATGAAGTCTGGGTGTGGCATATAAGGACACAAGTGGTTGGATTTAAGTTCAACCCTAATCCACCATAACAACTTGGTTACACATGCAAATGTCTTATTTCCAAGTAAAATTACATCCATGGTATCAGGTGTTGAGATTTTAACATATCATTTTAAGGGACACAATTCAACAAACAACATAATATAAATACATGTAATTTATACTGTAAAAAAGTATCTTCCCCCAAAGGCAATGTTAGCTTTCTGTTTTGTGCCAGCATCACACTCAGAGCTCAGGGCACATTTCCCATGTTTAATTAATAAGGACAAATAATGGTACATTAACCCATTAGTAAATGTGAATGATTTCAGAAGATTTAAAGCACCTTCTGAAATCATTCACATTTACGTTTGTCTCTCTCTTTTTTTTAATATATTTTATAGACTTTTTACAGAGAGGAAGGGAGAGGAATAGAGAGTTAGAAACATCGATGAGAGAGAGACATCGATCAGCCGCCTCCTGCATGCCCCCTACTGGGGATGTGTCTGCAACCAGGATACATGCCCTTGACCGGAATCGAACCTGGGACCTTTTAGCCCGCAGACCATAGCTCTATCCACTGAGCCAAACAGGTTTTGGCTACTTTTGTCTCTGGATTTATTGTTACTTGTGGTTGTCAATATATTGGGTACATTAGAAGGTAAATTATCTCACAGTCCAGGCAATGACTGTATATTGTATGTATACATGTTCACATGCAAGAAAGGAGTACAGATACAATACCTTCCATGTGTTTAAAAAGTGCTTGTATGGTGGGAAGAAACTTCTAGAGATGATAGATATGTTTAGAGCATAGATGGTGGTGATGGTTTCACAGATATGTACTTATCTCCAAACTCATCAAGGGGTACATATGAAATGGGAACAGCTTCTTGTGTGTTAATTAACCTCAAAATAGTGGTTTTTAAAAATTCCTTTGGATTAGTCATTCTTGCATGTGGTATTTTTCTTTCAAAAATAATCTAGAGTTTCTTAAAAAGTATATTGCTTAGTCTTGTTCATTGATGTAATGATGACCCCATCTCATGTAGCACACTTATTTCCATGCATTCTCAATTTCTACATGAAATGGTGTTTATTTATTCTGGGTGCAGCTAAAGGTCTTATCTATGATATTATAATAAATAAATGTCAATATACTTTGTAAGACATTTGTAAACACATAACCTTTTCAAACATTACCTGAGTTACTGATCTCATATTCTAGAAATTTCTCTCACTGACATTTTCCAGAACAGGGCTATGCGTATTAAAATAAATTGTTCACAGATATGTTATTTTTAAATGTTTTCTCACATACAAATGTGTGGAAATTCTTACTAAGAAGCAGCGAAAATGAAGCCTAATCAGAATAATAGGAAAAATCTCGTTTAGACAATGCCTATTTCTGGTTAACTTTTCATAAAATGATATTCTAGAATGAAGGAAAATAGTTATTAGCAACACCATTATTTAAACAAGACCTTTAACTTTAAAGACCAAGTTGTGGACCCAATTATGTGTCCTAAAAGTCCTGGCTAAAAGATTGCTGCCCAGACAGTCTACAAGGGACAGAGAGCCTTGCATCTGGATATGCTGGATGCTGAGCAACAAAGAAGAGGTGAAATCCCTGTCAATCACTGAGAGGTCTGTGTTTGTTCTGAATAGAGAGCTCTACTCACTCAAAGCTCAAGTCCCTTTGTCCCTTCAAGGCATTCTTTTATAGCCAAACCTTGTGACAGAGAAAAGAAAATACAGGAAGACCCATTTTAGAATTTGCTTTATAGTAAGCTATGCACAGATTTAAAAATCATTCTTTGATTTTTCAATTAACTCCCCTCTAAGGCTGGTAATGCTTGAGGCTTGTGCTGAACAGAGATTAGAAAAAGGAAATAGAAACTACAGAATTTCCACCCCTTATTTTCTTCTATGGTCAATATGAAAAATTATCCTATTTGGTGAATGGCAACCTGAAGTGTTAAGAAACACAGACATGAGACAAAATGTAAATTAAATGGCTCTTTTATATGTAAAGGAAAACTCAAGTTATGTTTAGAACTGGGTCCTCTCCAAATACAACTGAAAGACAGGCCTTGTGTGTCCCAAAAGCAACATCTTCTATAGACAGATAAGAGGAAGAAGGCCTATTTCTTTATTTTACTTTTTATGCTATACAGCAAAACTTTTGGAAGCTAATCATTTTTATGCTCCATAACTGCTAGAGCAGCATTTCCCAACCAGCACTCTAAAACTCTTATTTTCTGAAAAATATTATAAGGAGTCTCTAGCCACAACTGCCAGTTTTTTTTTTAAATGTTAGTAACACATTTCTTCTAATAATTTTTTAATGTTTATAATGTGCATTTTACTACAAAGTTGGAAGTTCTTTGCATGTATTAATTCCTTTCTCTCACAACTTCTGAGATGAGCATTAAATAAATTAAACGAGGAGGCCATAATATTAAGGTGGCTCTAATCCCCATGGTGGCCTACAGGAGCAAACCAAAGTCTAAGCTTTAAATGCTTCTGGGTTATTAAATTGAAACCTAATGAAACCAATCACAGACAGACAACTAGGCTGTAGGCAGAGCCAATCAAATAATATTCTTGCTTTGCTCCTGCCTCTTTTCTACAAAAGTCTTTCCGGGAACCCTTGTGTGATGGATCAATCCTAATGATTTCTGATTTGGTGCTGCCTGATTCTAGCTGATTGCTGCTCAACTACACTCTTAAAAATTTTAGTATGTCTGAGTTTTACATGGTATAACTTATCACCAGTTTACCAAAAGTTGAAACAATTCAACTTGGTAAAAGAACTGAAATTTAGATAAACAGATCAGAATAGAGAGGCCAGAAACATGCCCATACAACATGGTCACCTGATTTTTAATGAAGGTGCAAATTTTGCCTGGTTTAATGGAGAATATCCTTTTCAACAAAAGATATAGAAAAAAATTGAACCTCCAAATGCAAAACTTGTAACTTCATGTATCTATATATATAAAAGCCTCAGTGACTGTCTGACTATCCAATTGGTAGCTATGATTCGCAATGACCATTAGGGGGAAGACACTAAATGCCAGAGCTACCGAGCTGTGACTTGGCAGCTATGGTTCTCAGGTGACACACCCAGAACCAGAGAAGCGGGAGCCCGATACTGGGGTGTGTCACCCGAGAACCACCCTCGTGCAATCTGGGACCCTTTGGGGGATGTCAGAAAGCTGGTTTTAGTCCAATCCCCACAGGTTAGGCCGAGAGACCTCACTGATGCACAAAACTATACACTAGGCCTCTAGTAAATTAATAAAACTCTAGAATGGAACAAAGGAGTTCTTCCTCTTGCTTTCTTACTTCTTAGTTTGCACTCCTGGCTAGCATTCACACACATGGCACATAACGGTGTGGACCCCACATACAATGAACTAATGAACTGCAACTGGCCTGATGCGAAACCAGCCCCAGTTCCATCATGGAATGGAAACTTTGAATACTAGTTTTGCTTTTAGCCCTGATGAATCTCTATCTGGACCTTTTCCAGGACTGGGACTAAGGGAAATGGGACTTTATAAACCCAGGGTTATAATTCCGCACAAATAAAAATCACTCATCCTCCCATGTGAGCCTCATAAAATTCTTTTTCTCAAGGTATCATAAGGACTCAACTGCAAGCCCCTAGTGGGGAAAGGGATCCCCACTTCTACCTGTGGTTACTCCACTTTCACTGATAACACTTTCTATTGAGGATGTAGGAAAGTTTTAAAATGTTGTGTTTTTTTTTTATAAAGATAGATAACTCCCCAGTAAACACAATTTATGCAAACTAGCTAATATGAGAGACAAGATAGCAAATAAGTGATTCAAAATTCCTTACAAAATCCTCAGTTCAATTGTAAAAAATAGGCACAAACTGAGAAAATTCCCTGCTCTTTAACATAGAATCAGCTATTTATTGACTAGTGTAAACTGACAGAAATTAAATTATTTGAGAGGAAGTTCTTGTTTATATGACTTAAAGAATATGAAAAAAGAAATAAAATAACTCGAATAGAAAGGCTTTATTTACACAAAAGGCTTATGAAAATCCGTGCTATGTTCTCAAAACAAAGCTCCCGTTAATGTATATTTATGGTTATTTAAATTTTCTTTCTTGATGTACATTTCCTAGAGAGAAGACACCTCAGCTTGATGATTCTATGTATGAATGCTGCAGATATAAAGGCTTTTGATCCTATTCACAAATATTTCTTGCTTTAGAGTGGATATAGAGAGATACAAGAAAAGCCATAATTATAAAACAATCCAGAAATCAAACAAAATACAAAAGGAAAAAATGTTTTGCTGAATCTCAAATTTGTATTTTCTATTCTTTTTGAAATACTACTACTAGTCTGTATCATTTTATTGTATTATATTTATTGTTTTAAACTTTTATTTGGGGAATTTATTTAGTTAATTTCATTTAATATATTGGGATGACATTGGTTAATAAAATTATATAGGTTTCAGGAGTACAATTCTAGAACACATCATCTGTATATTGTATTGTGTGGTCACTACTCTAATTCTAGTCTCCTTACATTCTCATGTATCCCCACTTTACCCTCCTCTCTCCCCACCCACTCCTTTTCCCTCTGGTAATCATCATACTGTTGACTGTGTCTATTAGTCAAATGTTTATGGTGTGTGTGTATGTGTGTGTGTGTGTGTGTGTGTGTGTGTGTGTTTCAGTTAATCCCTTCACCTTTCTCATCTCATTTTTTTAAATAACTTTTTGTAGATAAAAAAGCATAATAAAAATAAATTTACTCATGATCTATTCCAAGTTAATTAGGCATTTAGATGTGTAGGTCTGAGACTAGCAGTCTAAAAATCAAGATAGAGGCAAGAACATGCCCCTTCTAAAACCTGTAGAGGAAGCAGGAATCTTCCTGGCCTCTTCCTCACTTCTGGTGGTGGTCATCAAATCCTTGATTCTCCTAGGTTTGTGGTAGCTTAAGTCCTATCTCTGCCTTATCTTGGCATTTCCTTTTGTCTCTTTCTTCATATGGTCATCTTATAACACCAGTCATATTGAATTAGGGCCCACTCTTCTCCAGTATGGCCTCATCCTAATTGCATCTGCAACAATCTTATTTCCAAATGAGGTCATATTTTAAGGTATTAGGGGTTAGGATTTCAACCTAAGATTGAGTGGGGGTGGGGTGTGTGTGTGTGAAATAAAACCAAAACAAATGTGTAATATATTGTGGGAAAATATATAGATTCTTAGTAGGACACCAAAATTGAAAATAAGTTGCACTATATTTCTTCAGGAAACCAAGATTCCCTTTGCAGACCCCTTCTGGTCAGCCTAAATTATAAATGGTAGAGTGCCTGAGGACTCCATTGTAGCCCTCATTTCGTCCCCATCTTCTCTCTTTGCCTAGTTAATCTCATCACTGCTGATGACACTGGCCTGTCTTTCTTAATGTCATATTTTGAGGAAGTAAAAAAGTGTTCCTAGGTTTCAATGAGTGAGCATCTGTGGGGGTTTTGTTGGCACACTGTGAGTGCTAGATGATGTTGGGTGAATATTATTACTCTTTAGTATTAAAGAGCATTAATTTAAGTGATGTTTAAAAAATAAATTTAAAGGAACCGTTCTATGAATTCTAAATTGAGATTTTTCACTTCCTAATATCTTTTTCTCCAAATAAACTCAGTGTAAAGAACAAAGTATTCTGTGAAGAAGATAGATGTCACCTGATGTGATAAAATAAACAACACTAATGAAGTGCTAGTCACCAAAAAAAGCAGAATGTGAGTCATCCATATAAAGCAATAGAAAATTAGGGCATGTAAAGAAAATCTGATGTAATAGTGCTTTATACAAACAGTAATAAAAATGAAGGGAAAAATCAGACCAACTTCTCTCCAGAAAACCCTTGAAGGCCTTATAACACATGAAGTTTCTAAATTGGTAAGATGATTAATAAGGGGAGAGCTTTTGTGTCTATTTATGGTTAGGTTTTTAAAATTGATTAACAGATGAAATAATATAAAATTTTAGTTTTAGGCTTCTCAAGGATTCTACTCTGTATACACACACACACACACACAAACACACACACACACACACACTTTGAGCTTCAAACTAATTGAAAGTCAGAAAAATCGGGATATAGAGGTATGAGTCTTAATATTTAAAATTATGTAATGAAGAATCTTGAATTACATAAGGTTAATCACTAGAAAAGACAGAGCTTCTTAGAAAAAGTTTTGTTTGCAAAGCAATATAGCTCACGAAAGGTTTCTGCCTCATATTATATGGGCAAAAGAGAGAGAAATTAGAGAGAAAGGAAGTGAGACCTGTGATAAGAAATAAGAGATAAAATAAGAGAGGAGAGAAAGAGAGAACTGGGCTGATATAAGAATTATACTATAAGATTATGGGCTTTATGATGACAAAAAACAGAATATGTTTAAACTATAATATAAATAAATTAAATTGTCTATACCCAGACTTGCTGAGCAATTTATTTTCAGGTAAAAATATGTTAATGATACTGTTCATCTTAACAAAAAGGAGGAAAATATCTCCTATGTAAAACAAGGTCATTCAGATAATATGCAGAATAAGAAGAATAAATTTGACCTTTAGAATTCAATGTGCATGTATTTAAAAAAAAAGATATATAATTGAGCAGAGAGCAAAAGAGAAACTATACCTGGAATACTACTTAAAGTAAACCACCATAATCTTGCTGAGAATATAAAAATATGCCAGGTAACAGCAGGTATACTACTCCTAGACATGCAAACAAGGCCATATTGGACTCTACAGATCAACAAACCCTCCAGCTTAGTGTACCCATATAAATGAAGCCAGGAGAAATGAGTGAAGAAGCCATTTAATTAACACACACAATTAAAAAAATGGTAAATCTTGGTTGTTTATAGCCATGTTTTGGGCACTTTTGTTATGTAGCACTAACTGAACCAGGCATAGAGTGAAAATAATGTAACTTATGGATATTTATTCTTTAATAAATCTATGTTGGCCACTTATTTTCACTATGATTATCACTTATACAACAGTATAGAAAAGAGAGTGTTCCTACCTTCATAGAACTACAATATGATCCAGCAATTTCACTCTGGGCCTGTGGGGGATCAGACTGAAAATGGCAGTCTGACATCCCCTTGAGGGATGAAGAAGTGTGCAAAGTGACAGGTGGCCGGGGAGGAGCCCGAACCTGGGGCTAGTGCGGGTCTTCTCCTATTCATCCTGGCCCCACTATGCCTGCCGCCCAGTAGCATTAGCATTGGAGAGGCTCTAGCGGCCACCAAGTTGCACTCACCAGCCATGCGCGCCCATTGATCAGTTGAGCAGCACTTCTGCTGTGGGAGCACAATGACCACCAGGCAGTGACTCCTGTGTTGAGCATCTGCCCCCTAGTGGTCAGTGCACATCACAGTGACCAGCTGGTTGTCCAATCATTTGGTCAACCAGATGCTCAGGCTTTTATATATATAGATATATTATGTCCAACCTGACTTATTTTTACCTATCAAAGTTCCTATGTAGCATTCAAAACTCAATGTATATGTCACTTCATCTTTAAACCACTCCCTGAATTAAGGTTCAGTGGGTTTTCCTTTCTTGAAGCATTTGTAACTCTGTATCTCCAACAAAGCACTTAAAATATATATTGGATTAACAAGTTTAGATTTATTTGGTTTATATATTTTTTCTATTAGTAGAGTAAGTTCCTTGGAATCCCAAACAATAATTTTCTCAAATATGTCTGACACTCAGTATCCATCAGAGCATTTTTATTGTTGCTATTGACATATCTTACATTCTTATTTTTGTAAAGTTCTATTTTTATTGAAAAATATTTGTATAGAAAAGCACTATCTACACTGCAATTTCTTATGTATTTTATTAAATAATAAACATGCCTTTTAGAATGTCACTTTAACAAGGAAGATTTCTGTGTAGGTTTTTCACATATAAAAAACCTCATTGAGGCAATTACATTTTACTTCAACCCTTATCTAAATAAATTCAGGCATGTAATCAAGGAATGACTTTTATAACCCCAAATCAAAGCCTTTCTTTTATAAAAACAACACAGCCCCTGCTCTAGTCTACCCTGGTGACCCTTGCAGAAGCTTCATTATTTGTAGATGCAGCATGCGCAAGAGGAGTGCAAGAATATGCTGGTTTTAGCAGTTCTATTGTGTCTGTTCTTTATCTAAGACTTTCTCCCTTTACAAAGTTTCAAAGATTCTGAATCCCATACCTGTGGGGCAGCACAAGACTGGACAGAATATATAAGTCCACTGTTTAGGTTTTAAATTGTAGAAGTGATTGCAACTTTATTACTTATACCTAAGATACTTAAATCTATTCTCCAGTTTTTATATTTCACTTAGGGCATGAGTTACTGTAAAAAGTATTTTGGTAAATTAAAGCCTAGTGATCCCTCGAGAAGTTTACACATTTTTCCTTGTATCCCTATATTATGACTAAATGACAGGGATATCAGTAATTACTAATAAGTGTTATACATTTTAGATACCAATGCGGTGAAATCCCTTATTCTATGTTGCATAAATGTAGAATGTAGGACCATGTCTTTAAATGTTATTTTCTTTTAGTCCATTACTATATGTTTTGCTTCTCTAAGCATTTTTTTCTACCTATTTTTCTTCCACAAAGGAGCACTTTGAAAATTAGCTAAACTTATTTCTATAAATATGATTTAGATTCCTTAGGGAGAAAGAACTCAGAATAAAGGATATGTAATACCTTTATTCAGTAAATTTTTACATCAAATAATAATCTGGAGAGATATTTATTGAGTTTGCAAAGTGCAGAAACCATAAATATGTCATCTTAAAATGAAATCTTATAAAAACAACTTAGGAGAAAATCAGCCATCATTAATATTACCTTTTTTAAGCATCTATTTTACATTACTTTTAGCAGCTAGTGTCTATTTATATTTGCAATTCCTATCATATAATTGAGATTATACTTTAATTTTTTATATTAGGGATTTTTCTTAAGAATATTGATATTCCTTTCCTTTTAAAAGATATGATATTCCTTTCCTTTCAAAAACACAATTAATACAACTTCCTCTAGCTTTATAAACATTTCCAATTTATGATGATTAAGTAGAGAGCTTTCTTCTATCTCAAATTAAAATTATAGAATACATTTAAATATTCACTATAGAATTTAAAAAGTCATGAAGCTTATCATGAGCAAGCCATATGCCTAAAAATTTCTCCATAGATAAGACTGATGCAATAAGAATAAATGTAAAACTCAGTAAAACTGATTAACAGCTCTATGTTAGCCAAAGAAAAGACCTCAGAGAGAATCAGCCTGATCAGTGGCCAGAGTGTTTTGGGGTCTGAGCAATGGCACCGGAGTAGTTGTATGAATCTCTGGATGATCAATAAAAAGACTGTGAAGCCAGGACCGGTTTGGCTCAGTGGATGGAGCGTCAGCCTGCGGACTGAAGGGTCCCAGGTTCGATTCCGGTCGGGGGCATGTACCTTGGTTGTGGGCACATCTCCAGTGGGGGGCATGCAGGAGGCGGCTGATCAATGTCTCTCTCTCATTGATGTTTCTAGCTCTCTATCCCTCTCCCTTCCTCTCTGTAAAAAATCAATAAAATATTTTAAAAAAAAGACTGTGAAGTAACTGACTCAGTTCCTCCTCTAAGAACAGTCAATAAATACCAAATCTTTTCTAAGGGGCCAAAGCTACAGGCCACTTTCCAAAGGGTCAGTTTTGAAATGGGAGAAAGGAAATGCCTCAGGTAACCTAAACGACTGTCAAATCAAAGGAACTCTATGCCCGAATATCATCTCACTAACAGAAAACCTGCATAGCCATATATACTAGTATAATGGAGACAAGCAATTTCTCACAGAAATCTGTATTTTTCTGCAGAGAATAGAGATTATTATCTGTGGATCTAAAAACACAATTAAATTATCCTATCTAATAAAAAAGAAACATGCAATTAACCATCACTCTGCTACACCCACAAACCAAGCCCACCAGGAGTGAGTATGTAAATTAACCCAACCAAGATGGCTGCCAGCCACATACCTAAAGCAAACAGGAGGCTAGGATTTCCCCGGCAATGGAAGAAGCCAAGCTTTCTGCCTGCCCTGGCCAGTCCTGGTCTCCACTAAAGGCTACAAAATTTCAGTTAGAGAAGATAAATAAATAAATCCCAACAAAAATGGTAGTAGCCACAGAGCTGGAGAGAACAGGGGGCTTGAGTTGCCCCCAGTGATGGAGGAAGCCAAGCTTCCTTCCCTGGCTAGCCCTGGTCTCCACTCAAGTTTCAATTATAGAAGATAATCCAAATACTTGCTTCTAGCCAGCCCTGGCCTCTGCTCAAGGAGGTTCTGGGAAAAAAAAAAAGGAGGGGCTGGGATCAGGCCAGGATGGGACAGCAGGGGCTGTTGGGGGTGAGCAGGCCATCAGTGGGGGGTCAGCTGGAGCTGATCAGGACAGTGAGGGGGGGCAGTTTGAAGTGAGCAGGCCAGAAGGGGCATTGGGGGTGAGCAGGCCAGTGGGGAGGTCAGGTGGGGGTGAGAAGGATGGCAGCAGGGGTAGTTGGGGGTGAGCAGACCAGCAGGCAGAGTGGTAAGAGGCAATCAGGCAGGTAGGCAGATAGGTGAGTGGCTGGAGCCAGCAGTCCCGGATTGTGAGAGGGATGTCCAACTGCTGGTTTAGGCCTGATCCCTGTAAACTGGCAGTAGGACATTCTTTGAGGTGTCCCAGATTGGAGAAGGTTCAGGCAGGGCTGACGAACACCCCCACCCCCCATGCACGAATTTTGTGCACTGGGCCACTAGTCAATAATAATCAAATAGGTGGTTATTTATAAACATGAAAGGCCACTGTAGCTGGAAAATATATGTAAAATGAAAATATATGTTTTATATATCATTTATTTAAGTGAGATCCGTTTAAATACAAAAAATTCATTTATCTTATTGTTTTTGCCCTTTTCCAGGATGAAGAAAAAGTATGTCCATTATCTACTTCTGATTTTCAAAATAAACCTATTACTGATTAACATTTTTCTTCTATATTTGCGTTTATATTTTTAAATTTATATTATATTTCTCATATTTTCTCTTTTCAGAAAATAGGTTTTAAATTTAATTTTTAATATGGCTCCATATTAAGAAAACCAATATAAATTATAAACTTCTTGTAAAAGTTAAAAACTACTCATAAAACAA
The DNA here is from genome assembly GCA_011751065.1 of Lasiurus cinereus. NCBI lineage: Eukaryota > Metazoa > Chordata > Mammalia > Chiroptera > Vespertilionidae > Lasiurus > Lasiurus cinereus. Next base: position 40,280,897 of record JAAGEH010000226.1, read on the forward strand.
AGATAGTGTGACATTAGGCTATTGTAAGAAATAATTTTTGCAAGAATAGCTTTATTTAAAATATAAATATATGTATATATATATGTGTATGTGTATATACATACACACACACACATACACACACACACACACACACACACACACACACACACACATTTGTTATTGATTTCAGAGAGAGGAAGAGAAACGAGAAAGAGAGAGAAATATCAATGATGAGAGAGAATCATTGATTGGCTGCCTCCTGCATGCCCTTTACTGGGGATTGAGCCCAAAACCTGGGCACGTGCCCTGACCGGGAATGGAACCTTGCCCTCCTGCTTCATGGGTTGACTCTCAACCACTGAGTTACTTAGGCCGGACAAGAATAGCTTTATAATGTTAAATAGCATATACCTTTCCACAGCAGAAAAACTTTTTCCACAAAGGGAAAATATCTCCTTTTTATCTTCTGAAATATTTTTTACAAGGAGATAAAATAAAGCCTGTGCCCTTTCCAAATCTCAATGTGCTAGAATTCATTAATTAGCAATGAGAGTCAAACACAATATGATTAAGAACCTCGTAACCTAAAATATGGAAAGGCAAGGGCAGAATCAGTCTATGAGCAAATGGATTCTCAAAAAGTGTATGGTATGGCTTATATACAAACCCTTTGAAAGTCTTTCTAAAAACTTAAATAGGTGGGTAAGTAGTCTTATGATGATTAATTTTTAACCTTAGACCTAGTCATTGAATAGCCAAATAAACTTTTAAACTAACTTTGACAGTAGAAACGGGAGAAAGCTCAGTTTTTCTACATATGACTTTGGAAGAGCTTTTTAAAGGGATGTTTTACTTTTATTCCTACAAGGAAAGAGTTAGAAATCAGAGATAGGAGAAAAAACCAGAGAAGGAATTTTGGAAAGTTGAGAAATATTGGAGAAAGCTTGAACCTTATGGTAGAAATATCCAAAAGAATTTCTAAAGCCAGGCTTATGTAATAGTAAAATTCAGTAGGTTATGGTAATTATGATCACCTGGTTTCAAATCCCAGCTCTGCTCCCTAACTCTCTGACCCTGGTAGAACTGCTTAACCTCTCTGCTCAATTTTCTCATCTGTAAAATACTAGGACTTACTCCAGAGAGTTGTTATGAGGACTAATTGATCAAATGCATTTTATAAGCTTAGACGGGTGACTGTAAACCTTTAGGAGACAGGCATACTGTTTCTGATTCCATACAATTGCTTTGTGTGGAGCTTGCAGAGCAAGCACACTCACTTGGGTGGCTGACGGGTTGGTACTTTGTAGGTTTTGGGTAAGCAGACTGCCCTCTAATCCTCCCCATGGCATCAGCCTAGATAAAGAGGTGGTTCAGCCTCTGACTACTTTTGAAGCCTTGTTTTGTAGCCCTTGTTTTTAGATTCAAACACTTACCTCGTGTCTCTACACTGAACTTTTCTCAAGCTAGCTTGTGTGATCCATGCCCCTTGTACGCCAAAATACCATGACTACAACAGTTACATAACAAGAGGAGAGCCAGGTACTCTAAGCATGAAATACTAATTTGCCATGTGTTAATTTGGGCTGTCTGTAGGCAGATATAGATGATTCATAAGTTTGATATTTTTTCTATACATTCAAGAATATTTCAATAGAAAGATGAGAAAATGTAAAATTCTGCAATATAGAAATTTCCAAGTGTTGCTCTCTTCTATTGAATTCTGTTTATGAGTTATAGAAGCATGGTCCATCAATTTCACATTGGTTTCTTGAGCCCAATGACTCAGCTAATACACGTAGAAGAGATAGGTGATACATATCTAAAAATAGGTTTTTCTAAAAAAAAAAAAAAAACAACCAACCAACCAAACAAAACAAAACACATGTTTTTTTAAAGACTTAGCTTAAGTTCTGTCTGTTCCCTAACTAATTTAAAAAGGTGAGGGGAGTTAAGTATTGAGTTGATAATAATAACAACACCATTGATTTTGCTTTAATGTCTCCAAACATTAAAATTTCTGACACCTCATCTCTAAGAAAACAAATAAATATCACTATCTCCTAACTAACTTGACTACGGTTACAAACCAATACTCCTAAAAAAAAAAAAAATGAGACCGAGTCCAGCTGGTGTGGCTCAGTGATTGAGCATCAACCCAGAAACCAAGAGGTTGGTTCAATTCCTAGTCAGGAATAGGCTAGGTTGCAGGATAGATTCCCTGTGTATAGGTCATGGGAAGAAGGGGGTTAAGGTGTATAGGTCATGTGTATATGTCCTGGGGGGGTTAAGGTGCAGGAGGCAGATCAATTATTTTCTCTCATCACGGATATTTTATTATCAAAAATAATTTTATTTTAGAATAATTTTTTCAATACTGGTTTTTGGCTCAAATTAAATTTTAGTAATATTGGTTATTAACACTATACTTTATGGCAATAAAACCAAATTATAAGCATATGAACATGCGTGTGGTAGTTTTTTTTTCCTGTTTTTCATAAAAAGGTAGCAAAAGAAAGATGAAAGGTCCTAAATAATGTATAATGAATGATACATTACCAAGTGGTTCATATAATGAAATAGTTCCTGGGTTTGTAAAGAAGGAATTTGTGGATAATACCTGGCGCGCATCATGCTCTGTCTCAAATTTAGCATCTGACAGTTGCTTTTTATTTAAAATTAGAGGCCCAGTACACATATTCAATCTGGCCTGTGGGATCAGGCTGAAACTGGCTCTCCAACACCCCTTGAAGGATCCCAGATTGCAAGAGAGCTCAGGCCAGGCTGAGGGACCCCTGGTTCACAATCAGGGCCAGGGAGGGACATGGAAAGTTGGCCAGCCAGGGAGGGATGGCGGGAGGGCTCCAAGGTATGTCCAGCTCCTCTTGCTCAGTCCCCATCGGCTAGACCCAGCAGCAGGCTAACTACCAGTCAGAGTGTCTGTCCCCTGGTGGTCAGTGCATGTCTTAGTGAGGGGCCTTAGTATATCATTAGCATATTACGCTTTGATTGGTTGAATGGCCAACCAAACGACCAGACACTTAGCATATTAGGCTTTATTATATAGGATAGACTCCAATATTATTTCAAGACTTGAAAAACCATACCCAGGACCACAGTGTGTGTGTGTGTGTGTGTGTGTGTGTGTGTGTTCTCCTAACTATCCAACCAACTAAAAAGAGGAAATGTCACTCTGCATAAAAGTAGCTCTGTGGAAAACAATTCACAATTTTCTCATTGTATCTATATATAAAGAGATAATTATACACCACTATCCATTCTGTGCATAGAAGAGAAGTCCCAGAATGTGCTTCAGAATAAGTATTTAGAACCATTTCCTGCTCTTTCTCTTTCACTAAATAGTATCAATTCCCTGAACAAATCATTCAATTACTCATTTCTTTATCTGAATAATGAAGATTATAGACAACATCTATTGTCACTTCTACCTCTAACATTATATAACTCTGTAACTTTAAAAAGAAAAAAGTACTATCTTAAAAGGATATGCTTTATTTACAATGAAGTTACGTTTTAGCACTATTAACTATGCAACTGTAGGAAAATCATTTAATCTCTTTAAACTCTATTTCATCATTTCTAACACTGGCAAAATAATCTCTATTTCACTGATTTATTATGAAAATTAAATAAGATAGTATATTTAAAGTATTTTGCATATGTAGTCATTATGCATTATCATTATTAATGAAATAGATATTTGATATGAAAAACTGAATAATAAGCCAAATTTTAACTCTTGAAATAGTTTACTCTAGAAAATAAGCTGACACTAGAGGAAAAAAAAATATCATGTTCACTAAGAGAAACGTCTGATTTAGTTAAAGATTTTTGTTTAAATTTGGTAGAATTCTTTTTTCACTTCATTCATTTTCTGAAAAGCCTTTAAGCAGCATTCTGGCTCAATGAATTTTTGAGTAATGAAGAAGAAAAGTAAAAACAACTGCCAACAAAAGAAAATATATTCTTCACTAGGGAAAATAAATGCCAGAAGTTGTAAGCTGTCCCTTCACTCATTCAATCTATATAATTGTGCTCTGAATACTTGCATGCAACTGATCTAAAACCCTGGAGTCACAGCGGTAAACAAAGCAGGAGCTATTCCCTGTTCTCCTAAGGCTTACATTCTTGTAGGGCATACAAACAAAACACAGAATCAATAAGAAAAAACACATGATATAGTCAATAATGACAGGTGCTAAGGAGAAAAGCAATCAATACAGGGGAAAGGAATAGGAAAGTAATAAGGGAAATTATTTTATTTTATTTTAAGGGAAATGATTTTAAATAACTAGTCAGGGAAGTCTTCCCTGAAAATGTTACATTTGAGTATAAATTGGAAAGAAAGGAGAGAAAGAGCAAATACCAAGTCCCAGATCCAGGGAATTACTTTCCAGGCTTGTGGTACAGGAACTTTAAGGAGACCAGGATGACTAGAGCACAGGAGGATGAAAGAAGACAGGAGTGTAGAGGTAACAATGGGACCAGACCCATGGAGCCTCATATTTGTTGACTGAAAATAAGAAGGCAACTTCTACTTCAATGGATGCCAAGAGAGTCTGAAATGTCACACACAACAACACAGAAAGCTAAGTCTCTTGTCCATGTGTCATGTTTGTTTGAATAATAAAAGTCACTTGAGAATGGCTCATACATGGTCATTATTTTGCTGCAGATTATTACTTGGGGAAAGCAAATGAGTACCTGTTGGAACATAGTACTTTCTCCCTTGAAATTTAGAAGAGAATAAAAAGAAGTATAAAGAAGGATCCCCTAGCTTTGTCTCCAAGGTCCATGAATTGCCTGGAGCAGGTGGGGGGTGGGGAGCTGGGTGCTAAAGAAAATTATCATATCCACTGGAATTTTATTTTTATATTTATATTTATGAGGTGATACTCCATTATAGAATGAATGAAAAAAATGAAGGAATTTTTTTTTGAGAAAATGTATGTATTTTTTCTCACATGGGTACAGCTCATTATGGATACAAAAATAAATATGTCAAGATTCATGGCACAAAAGAATTTTCAATCTGACTGCTGTTTTTTTTTTGTTTTGTTTTGTTTTGTTTTGTTTTGTTTTGTTTTTTAGCCAAATAGGTACTATACATGGAAACACTTAAGGAGAGCTTCAGTTGTCAAAGTTTAAAAAACAGGAATACTTTTATTATCTACCAACTATTCCTAAATTTTAAAAAAGAACCAGATTTGACTCAAATTACTTACTGCTTGGCAGATATCCTCTTTTAATCTAATGACTTCAGAGTGTTTCTACTGAAACTATAGAAAAGGGTTGATTGTTCAAGTTGGTAGAAAGTAGTCAATAGCATATGAGTAGCTCCAATGGGTAGAGAAAGAGAACTAATAGAAAGAATAGGTGTGTTGTTTTTCTGATATGATTTAGGGAGACTCATCAATCTTCTGAACCAAAAGGCTGGGACACATCCTATATAATAAAGGGGTAATATGCAAATTAACCATCACTCCAACACACAAGATGGCAGCCGCATGTGGTCAAAGATGGCCATCACCATGTGGACACAAGATGGTTGCCCCAAGATGGCCTGCAAGGGAGGGAAATTGGGGGAAGAGGACCCAAGCCTGCAGGGGAGGGCAATTGGGAGAAGGGGACCAGGCCTGCAGGTGAGGGAAGTTGGGGACAACTAGGCCTGCAGGGGTGGGAAGTTGGGCAGATCAGATCTACAGGGGAGGGCAGTTGGGAGAGACCAAGCCTGCAGGGGAGAACAGTTGGGAGGGACCAGGTTTATCGGAAAGGGCAGTTGGGAGGGACAAGGAAATAGTTTGCTCTTAAAAGATTATACTAATCAGTTGTAGTTAATTATACTTATATTTATCAATGTTTGTTTTTAATGTTTTATAGTATCCCAAAAAGTATCTTAATCCACATTTTAAAAGCAAATTAAAAATAATATTTTATAACATTTATAGTATATCTTAAACTTGTTAGTTAACAAACCAACAACCAACAAGTTCTTTACTTTAAATAGAAAGTTTAATAACTTTAAGAAATTAAATGACATTTTAATCAAAGTAAAACAATTCCTCCTAACAATGTGAAATAAATAGGACATTCTCAAGAATCCGAAATTTCAACTCTGAGGTGGTAGTAACTGTTGATATTGACTGATATGTTTCCTACAGCTTCAAGTATATGAAATCATATTTTTGGTCTTTATGTAGGCAAATGCATTTTAGGTGATTCAAAGAAACAGTAGAATGCTCTAAAATGAATTCTTTGAAATTATTTGTATCGTATTAAAAGTTCAAAGGAAATATTTTGCATAATTTTCTAGAATAAAAGAAAAGTAATATATCTCTGAACTATGCACATAAAAACAGTCCACTATTTTCCATAAGTATTTAAATCAGTCTCTAATATTTTGCATATACACCGTATACTTAGTTCTCCAATTAGATTCTATGGTTTTAAGACATACACCGTCTTCTCTACTTCTACTACATCTTTTTTCTGAAATTTCTTTATTCATTAAGGTGTTACATATGTGTCCTTATTTGCCACTTAACTCCAATCCCCCCAACTCATGAACTCACCTCAACTGTTGTCTGTGTCCATTGGTTAGGCCCATATGAATGCATAGAAGTCCTTCGTTGATCTTACCCTTTACCTCCACCCTCCCCTATTTCCCTCTGAGGTTTGATGGTCTGATCAATGTTTCTCTGCCTCTGGAACTGTTTTTGTTCATCAGTTTATGTTGTTCATTATATTCCATAAATGAGATCATGTGATACTTATCTTTCTCTGACTCACTTATTTCACATAGCATAATGCTCTGCAGTTCCATCCATGTTGTTGCAAATGGTAGGAATTCTTTCTTTTTTAGTGCAGTGTAGTATTCCATTGTGTAGAAGTACCATGGTTTTTTAATACACTCATCTGCGGATGGGCACTTAGGCTGTTTCCAAATCTTAGCTATGGTAAATTGTGCTGCTGTGAACATAGGGGTGCATAAATCCTTTCTGATTGATGTTTCTAGCTTCTTGGGATATATTCCCAGAAGTGGTATTACTGGGTCAAATAGGGTTCCATTTTTAGTTTTTTGAGGAAACTCCATATTATTCTCCACAGTGGCTGCACCAATCTGCATCAAGGTTCCTTTTACTCCACATCCTTGCCAATATTTGTCATTTATTGATTTGTTGATGATAGCCATTCTGACAGGTGTGAGATGGTACTGCATTTTCGTTTTGATTTGCAACTCTTGAATAATTAGTCATTTTGAGAATGTTTTCATATGTCTCTTGGCCTTCCTTCTGTCTTCTTTTGAAAAGTCTCTATCTAGGTCCAGTGCCCATTTCTTGACTGAATTGTTTATCTTCCTTTGTTGAGTTGTATGAGTTCTCTGTAAATATTGTAGATTAAACCCTTATCAGTGATAATATTGGCAAATATGTTCTCCCATACAGTGGGCTTTCTTGTTGTTTTGTTGATGGTTCCTTTTGCTTTGTAAAAGCTTTTTATTTTGATGTGGTCCCATTTGTTTATTTTCTCTTTAGCTTCCATTGCCCTAGGAGCAGTATCAGTGAAGAAATTCCTTTGACATATATCTGAGATTTTGCTGACTGTGGATTTTTCTAGTATTTTTATGGTTTCCTGTCTTATGTTTACATAAGTCCTTTATCCATTTTTACTTTATTTTTTTGTATGGTATAAGTTAGTGGTCTAGTTTCATTTTTTTGTATGTATCTGTCCAATTTCCCAACACCATTTATTGAAAAGACTGTCTTGACTCCATTGTATGTTCATGCCTCCTTTGTCAAATATTAATTGAGCATAGTGGTTTGGGCCAATTTCTAGGTTCTCTATTCTATTCCATTGATCTATATATGTCTGTTCTTGTGCTAGTACCAGGCTGTTTTGAGAACAGTGGCTTTGTAATATAGCTCGAAATTTGGTATTGAGATCCCATCTACTTCATTCTTCTTTCTCAGGATTGCTGTGGATAATCAGGGTCATTTTTTATTCCAGATGAATTTTTGGAGAGTTTGTTCTAGGTCTGTGAAATATGCTATTGGTGTTTTAATGGGGATTGCATTGAATTTATAGACTGCTTTGGGTAGAATGGACATTTTGATGATATTGATTCTATCAATCCATGAACACAGTATGTTCTTCCATCTGTTTATATCTTCCTCTATCTCTTTTTTCAGTGTCCTGTAGTTTTTTTGCATATGTGTTTATTCCTAGGTATCTTAATTTTTTTGGTATGATGATAAATGGGATTGTTTTATTTTATTTTATTATTTTTAAAATATATTTTATTGATCTTTTATAGAAAGGAAGGGAGAGGGATAGTTAGAAATGTCGATGAGAGAGAGACATTGATCAGCTGCCTCCTGCATGCCCCTTACTGAGAATGTGCCCACAACCAAGATACATGCCCCTGACTGGAATAGAACCTGGGATCCTTCAGTCCGCAGACCGAAGCTCTATCCACGAGCCAAACTGGTTTTGGCTGCAATTGCTTTTTTTAGTCTTTCTATAAATTCACTATTGGTGTATAGAAATGCCATAGGTTTCTGGGCATTAATTTTGTATCTTGCTACATTGCTGAATTCATTTATTATGTCTATTAGTTTTTTGATGGTATCTTTAGGGTTTTCTATGTACAGTATCATGTCATCTATGAATAAAGATAGTTTTACTTCTTCTTTTCCAATTTGGATGCCTTTTATTTCTTCTTCTTGTCTGATAGCAATATCTAGTACAGTGGTACCTCGAGATACGAGTGCCTTAACATACGAGATTTTTGAGATACGAGCCGTCAAGCGAGCGATTTTTGCTTTGAAATACAAGCAACATTTGAGATAGGAGTTATCGCGCGGATCAGCCGGCTGCACACGACCCACCAACTTACCGCAACTCGAGCATCTCATAGTTTCCCACGCCTCAAGGTTACAGAATGAATTAAACTCGTATCTCGAGGTACCACTGTACTTCAGTACTATGTCAAACAGGAGTAGTGAGAGTGAGGATCCCTGTTTTGTTCCTGTTCTTAGAGGAAATGCTTTTAGTTTTTGTTAATTGAGTGTGATGCTGGCTGTGGGTTTATTGTATATGGCTTTTATGATGTTGGGGTATGATCCTTCTATTCCTACTTTGCTGAGAGTTTTTATCAAGAAAGGGTGTTGGATTTTGTCAAATACTTTGTCTGCATCAATTAATATGACTATGTAATTTTTCCCCCTCAATTTGTTTATGTGATGTATTACATTTATTGATTTGCGGATATTGTACCATCCTTGCATTCCTGGGATAAATCCTGCTTGATCATGGTGTATGGTCTTTTTGATGGACTGCTGCATCCGATTTGCTAGAATTTTGTTGAGGATTTTGGCATCTATGTTCATGAGGGATATTGGCCTGTAATTCTCTTTCATTGTGTTGTCTTTATGTGGTTTTGGTATTAGGGTGATGCTGGCTTCATAGAATGAGTTTGGAAGTATTCCTTCCTCTTGAATTTTTGCAATAGTCTGAGGAAGATAGGTTTTACTTCTTCCTTGAATGTTTGGTATAACTCTCTGGTGAAGTCATCTGGGCCTGGGCTTTCGTTTACTGGAAGCTTTTTAATGACTACTTCAATTTCTTCCATAGTTTTGGCTATTGAGATATTTAGAATCTTCCTGATTGAGTTTTGGAAGGTTGTATTTTACTAGGAATATGTCCATTTCCTCCAGGTTGTCCACTTTGTTGTAACAGAATTGTTCATAGTATTTTTTAACAATCCTTTGTATTTCGTTGGGGTTTGTTGTTATTTCACCTCTATGATTTCTGATTTTGTTTATTTGAGTCCTCTCTCTTTGCTTCTTGGTGAGCCTGGATAGAGGTTCATCATTCCTGTTTATCCTTTCAAAGAATCAGCTCTTGTTTTTATCTTTTGTATTGTTTTTTTTGTTTGTTTGTTTGTTTTGGTCTCTATGTCATTTATTTCTGCTCTAATCTTTATTATCTCCTTCCTTCTGCTCACTCTTGGCTTTTCTTGTTGCTTTCTTTCTAATTCTTTGAGTTGTAGCATTAGATGATTTACTACTATTTTTTCTTGTTTTTTTTGAGGTAGGCCTGTAGAGCTATAAACTTCCCTCTCAGGACTGCTTTCATTGTGTCCCAGAAGTTTTGTGTTATTGTATTTTTATTGTCATTAGTTTCCAAAATGTTTTTAATTTCTTCTTTGATCTCATTGGTAACCCAGTCAATATTTAATAATATGCTATTTAGCTTCCAATTGTTTTAGTGTTTTGGGTTGTTTTTATTGCAGTTTATTTCTAATATTATGCCATTGTGGTCTGAAAAGATGCTTGGTATGATTTCAATCTTGTTGAATTTGGGTAGACTTTGCTTGGACCCACTATGTGGTCTGTTTTTGAAAATTTCCCATGTGCATTTGAGAAGAACGTATATTCTGCAGCTTTGGGAGGAAATGTTCTGAAGATGTCAATTAAGTCCATCTGATCTATTGAGTCATTTAGGATTGTTGTTTCTTTGCTGATTTTTTGTCTAGAGGATTTATCCAGTGATGTCAGTGGTGTATTAAAGTCATATACTATGATTGTATTGTTGTCTATCGCTCTCGATATCTTTCAGGAGATTTTTATGTATTGGTTGCTCCTGCATTGTGTATATATATGTTTATCAGGGTTATATCCTCTTGATGTATCAATCCCTTTAGTATTATGAAGTGGTTTTCCTTATCTCTTGTTATGGCCTTCACTATGAGGTCTATTTTATCAGATATAAGTATTGCTACCCCATCTTTCTTTCTTTTCTTTTTTTTTTTTCATTTCTATTTGCCTGAAAGTTATTTTTCCATCTCTTCACTTTCAGTCCGTGTGAGTCCCTTGTTCTGAAATGGGTCTCTTCTAGACAACATATATATAAATCATGTTTATCCATTCAGCCACTCGATGTCCTTTGAATGGAGCATCTATTCCATTTACGTTTAAGTTATTATTGAAAGGTACTTGTTTGTAGCCATTTTTATTTCTTGAGGCTGTGTTCCCTTTTACTTTTTTGTTTCTTTTTACAGCATTCCATTTAGCATTTCTTGCATTGCTGGTTTGTCAGTGATAAACTCCATTAGTCTTTTTTTGTCTGTGAAGCTCCTGATTTCCCCTTCATTTTTCATTGATAGCCTTGTGGGATAGAGTATTCTTGAATTGAGTCTCTTGCTTTGCATCATTTTGTATATCTCCTTCCATTCTCTTTTAGCTTGATGTGTTTCTGTTGAGAAATCATTTGATAATCTTATGGGAGATCCTTTGTAGGTTACTCTCTGTCTCTCTCTTGCAGATTTTAAGATTCTCTCTTTGTCGATAACATTTGCCATTGTAATTATGGCATGTCTTGGTATGAGTCTTTTGGGATTCATCTTGCTTGGGCCTCTGTACTTGAGTAAATTTTTTCTTCCCCATATCAGGGAAGTTTTCTGTCATTATTTCTTCAAATAAATTTTCTAACCCTTGCTGCTCTTCTTGTCCTTCTGTCAGCCCTATATGCGTATGTTATTTCATTTTGCATTGTTACAAAGCTCCTTTAGGTTCTCCTCCTTTTTTTTTTATTGATTTTTTACAGAGAGGAAGGGAGAGGGATAGAGAGTTAGAAAATCAATGAGAGAGAGACATTGATCAGCTGCCTCCTACACACTCCTCACTAGGGATGTGCCTGCAACCAAGATACATGCCCTTGACCAGAATTGAACCTGGGACCTTTCAGTCTGCAGGCCAACACTCTATCCACTGAGCCAAACCAGTTTCGGCTTTCCTCTTGCTTTTTAATTTTTTTCTTTAGTTGCTGTTCAGATTGGGCTTGTTTCTGTACCTGATCTTCTAACTCTCTGATTCGGCCCTCTGCTTCTTATAGTCTATTGTTGAAGCTTTCCATGGTGTTTCTGATTGTAGCTATATCATTTTTCATTTCTTCCTGATTTTTGCACAGGTTGTTGATTTTCTCATTCATCTGGTGTATGAATTGTATGACCATTACTCTGAATTCTTTTCCTGTCATATTGCATGCTTTCATTTTGCTTATTTCCTTACTTGGCGATTCCTCCTTTTCTTTCCTTTGGGGATTGCTTCATTGTCTCTCCATTCTGATTATCACCAGAAGGTTCAGATGTCAAGTTGTGGGGGCCTGGGCCATGTGCAGTGTGTTTTGCACTCCACAAGTGTCACTGAAGAGTTCTGATATGAAAACATGCAGTTGCTGTGGGTTGTTGGGAACCACACTCACCCTGGGTCAGAGTCACCAGCGCTTAGTGTGGCCTCATGTGTGCACCTAAAATCAGGGAAGCTGCCTGCACCATGTTGAAACAGAGAACCCATTGGTGTATGCCAAAAATCAAAGTCCCCTATTGCATGTCAGGAGTCAGAGGCTCCCTATGTCCATGCTGAGAATCGAATATTAGAGTCTCTCTTTCTTGGTGTTACCTCACACTGGGAATCAGGATCCTGTGTGAACATGCGCCAAGATTTGTATGAATGTACTGGGAATCAGTGATCTCAGGCAAATGTAATGAGGAATTGAGTCTAGTCACTGGTGGTCAATGCTGCCTCTTGTGTGAAGATTCAGGGACCCTGATCTGCCCAGAAGACTGGGTTGCTCAATTGCACTGTGTTGATAGGAGGTCCATTTCTGCCCTGCGAAAACAGCCTTCTGTGTACGCTTTCTCTGAATCAAAGTCAAATGGCAATGCCCCTTAGTGTGTGGGGGGGTCTGATCACGAAGGTGTGCAACTGTGGAAATAAACTCCCTCTGTCCATCTACCTAGTCTCAAATTCAGTGCTGCCTTCCTGTGCGGGCATAGGGTCTGGTCATGGAGAAGAAACCCCCCGAGACAGCACATCCAGGTTCAAATTCACAACAGCCTCTCTGCTAAGGTACAGGGTCTGGTTATGGGAAACTAACTTCCCAGGTTTGCAACCCCAGGATCAAATTCAGTGCTGTCTCCCTGTGTGGGCATAGGATCTGGTCACAGAAAACAATCTCCCCAAGGTCGTGCAGCTATGCTCACATTTAGGACAACCTTCCCGCCTACATGTGGGGGCAGTCAGGAAACAAAGTCCCTGAGTTTGCAAGTCTGGGTTCAAGTTCAGGGCTGTCTCCCTGCCCTGCATGGGTGTGGGATCTGGTCACAGAAGACCAGCTCCCTAGAGATGAGTGGCTAGGCTGGAATTCCACTCAGTCTCCCTGTCTGGGTATGAAGACTATTTGCAGGAAACAAACTTCCTGTGTTTAACATCAAGGCTCAAAGTCAGGCAGATTCGTCACTGCTGTGTGTGTGCAGAAAGCCTTATTCTGTGGCTGGAGTCTGGTAGTTTCTATGTTACTGCTGCACAGGTGGTGAGGGAGGGGGATTGGCTTTGTGACTCACAGAAAACTGTGGCTGGGAGCCGAGAGACCTGGTGTCCCTGGTCTAAAGCTGTGGTGGCAGGTCTTCCACCAGAGTGGCTATAAGGTCCTGGTTTGCTTCTGAGACCAGACTCTCTACTATATCTTTACTCTCCCTTAGAGAAGTTGATGGATATACTTTTGGGCCATAAGAATTGCTTTTTAGGTTTAAGAAGCTAGTATTATACTGAATACTCTTTCTAAAAAGCAAACATATTACAAATTTTATGTTTAATCATTTGGTTCCAAATCTATTGCTTTCTCAGGCTTTTGTCAGCAAATTAACTCAAATGTTCAATTCTGTATGTATAACCTATTATTAATAACAGCTAAAATGTTTCCTACTTTATATAATTTATTTATAAAGCAATCTAATTTTCATATAATCTTTTATGCACAAATGTTCTAGTAACTTACATTTTATAGAATAGGAAACAAATTAAATTGTATGCTGTCCTGTATATTGTGATAGTTACACAAATCTAAACAAAGATGTCCCTCGCCGAAACCGGGTTGGCTCAGTGGATAGAGTGTCGGCCTGGGGACTGAAAGTCCCAGGTTCGATTCCGGTCAAGGGCATGTACATTGGTTGCAGGCACATCCCCAGTAGGGGGTGTGCAGGAGGCAGCTAATCAATGTTTCTCTCTTATCGATGTTTCTGGCTTTCTATCCTTTTCCCTTTCTCTCTGTGAAAAATCAATAAAAATATATTTAAAAAAAAAGATGTCCCTCATCTGTAACTATTAATACCACTACAAACATACTAAAAAGTTTGAAATAAATATTACATATGTAAATATTAAATAAATATATTATCCACATGCATATATACAAAATGCATATGCTCACACAAACATATTAACAATAAAAAATGCTGGCAAAGTTATAGAGAAATTAGAACTCTGTACATTGCTGTTGGGAGAATACAAAATGATACATCACTCTGTAACTTAGTTTGGCAGTCCCTGGAAAGTTAAGCTAACACTTTACAATATGACCCAGAAACCCCACTGCTGTGTTCTTACCTCAGAGAAATAAGAGGGCATGTTTACACAAATACCTGTATATCAATATTTACAGCATCTTTATTCACTTGGGAAATTTTAATTTTATTTATTCATGAAATAACCCAAATGTCTGTTACTGAATAAATATATTTTTAAAACTGTTGTACATCATCTTACTCAGCAATAAAAAGGAACAAACTATAAGTGCATACAGCTTGCATGAAACTCAAGGCATTATGCTGAATGAAGGAAGCCACTCTCAAAGACTTACTCATTGCATGGTTCTAGTATTATACCATTCTCCAAAGGAGTGACTATAATTGTGGAGCACAGCTCAGTGACAGCAAGGAGTTAGGCGCTAGAGGAATGGGTGACTATCAAAGATAGGAATGGGGATGTTTGGAATGATGGCACTGTTCTGTATGCTGACCTGTATATTGTGATAGTTATACAAATCTAAATAGTCTTAAAACTAGAAGAACTATAACCTAAAGAAAAAGGAGCCAATGTTACTATTTTTATAAAAAATAAAATCAAGTACAGCCCGGCTGATGTGGCTCAGTGGTTGAGCGTAGGCTTATGAACCAGGTAGTCACGGTTTGATTCCCAGTAAAGGCACATGCCCAGGTTGTGGGCTTGATCCCCAGTGTGGGGTGTGCAGAATGCAATCAATCAGTAATTCTTTGTCATCACTGATGTTTCTATCTGTCTATCCCTTTTCCTTCCTCTCTCTGAAATCAATAAAAATATTTTAAATCAAATGTATATGCACATATATTACATACACATGTTAATACATGTGTATACATATAGACAGTTACACAAAGATTATAATAATAGTAAATAGTGAGTCCATGATTAAATATTGTTCTCTGGTTCTGTGTATAGCACAAACTTGATGTGTGAAATTATTTGTGAATAAATCCTACTTGCATGTAATTCATGATACACACACACACACAAACACATACACACACACACACACACAATGGACCTATACAAAAAGAAGAATAGGCCAAGGATAATGTAATATATTGGGATGATACACAGGGATATGAAATTTGTAAGCTAAAGTGAAAAGAATACAGAGACCTATAAATAAATAAAATAAAATGAAAGTCTAGGACAATAAATAAATATTTCTATTATTTTTTCATTAGCTCCCTTCTCCAGAGAAGTTAGACAAGATAAAGAAAATGCACAGAGTATATCAATCACTGCCATGACAATTATATGAATAACAAACTGTTTTATCTGAGAAAAAAAACTTATATAGCATAGAGATCAAAGAAAGAAGAATAGGTCAGAAGAATTATGGTTAAAATTAGTATTTCAAATGTATGTCATAGAGATATTTGGTTGTTGCTGGTGTTGTTTAATTTATGTTTTCTCCCTACCCCTAAGGATGTAAGTAAACAAATCCTAAAAAATTATCCAACCATTTTTAAATCTAAAACATAATGTTTTCTAAAGAAGCATTCTAGAGACTGCCAAATAAATTTCCCAAGGTTCTATTATTTTGTTCTACATTAATGTGAATTTAAGTGTGGCTAAGAATTTTATCTATGTGCAACATTAAGGAAAATACCTATTTAAGATAGTAAATTAGATAAAAATACTTAAGAAACCAGATTATTAGGTTTCCTGCGGTTAATACAGAATTAAACTTGGCTGTTATAATTGACTAAAATGTTTAGGAAAAAAATTTTTTTGAATCTACTGACTTTCCCACATTCTATTTTTATTAAAATGAACCTAACATTGTAGGATGAGAAAGCAAATGACAAGGATGTAGGACTAGCCTTTGACTATTACTACAGTAAATCCACAATTGAATTTGCATCACAGTGGGAACATCAAGTAACAAGGGAGGTCTCAGTAGAAGAGTGACAAGGATTCTATAGCTCAGTTTGCTCATCTGGACCAGGACATGGATAGCGTCAATTATCCTAAGTGCTGTCTGCCTGTTAAGCAGATCCAGAGTTTGAAATGGAAGTGGGAAATGGTAAGATAGGAGCATTCAAGTGATCCAAGTGACAGAGTCAAGGAGAGTTTGATGCAGGATTTATGGTTATTTGTGACATTTAGTTACTTTCTCCTCTTAGACAAATCACAGAATCTCTCTAAATGTAATTTCTTCCCTTAACATATATATATTTGTGAAGATATAATTTTTCTTTCTTTTATTTTTAATTATATCTACTGTTGTAACTATAGTAGTATTAGTAGAAAGGAAAGAGAATATTCATGTGAGAAATCTGGAGGAAATAGAGTCATTAGGACTTAGGAACTACAGAGACAGTAGGGAGGGTGAGGGCATGTACAGGAGCCTGGGGGCAATGGGAGGATATGGACACATATGTTATACCTTAATCAATAAAAATAAATAAATATTTAAAAAAGAGAAGACACAACTAACCACAAAGAAAGAAAGGTGTAGGCAGCTCTAAGAATTGAGATATTAGGAAGATGAACTTGTCTGAGTGGGTGAAGGGAGTTATTTTAAAAGCCGGTTGAATTAGAGGAAGCAGCACATTTAAGTGGAAGTTTCTGAGGAATCACTACAAATCAGGAAATACAAAGTAAAGCTAAAAAAAAAAAGTCAGACTATAAAGAATCATTTAAGAGTCCAGGGCACAGAAGTGAGACTTGAGGTTGTGGATCTGAGTGAGATCTCTAATGGAAAACTAACAAAGAGAATGTTCCCTCAGAGGAACTTGGGAAGTGTCTATACATTATCCATGAGAGTTCCAAGAAAAAGCATCAAAGAGATTTATATAACTTAGGAAGCAATATTTTTAACAAGAAAGAAATTACTAATTGTGTTGCCCTCTACAATGAGGTCCAAGAAAGTAGGAGAAAAGTGGATTGATAATTAGAAAGACTCACTTAAGAAATTAAACTCACAGAAGTAGAGATGAAAACTGAATTAAAAGAAGTTAAAAAGAAATTGTATTTCATGAGCAACTGGATGCAGCAAATAACATATGATGCTTTCTAGAATGCTTGCAATTCAAGCTTTTAATTAATCAGACAATTCTTGAATGAGTTATACTAACCAGAAATTGGAATTGTCATAGAAGCCTAGATTACACACAGCAACATTAAGGACTATATGTTCTGGGTGTTGAAGTAGGTTAAGTTGGGGGCATGGAGAGCAATGAGTGTTGTGAGAGCCATGGAGAGCCCACCTAGTCTATAAAGGGAAGATTAGGCCTTTTAGAGGAGGCAGAAATGAAATATTGCTTTCATTTGCTTGGAGAAGTGGAGGTGAACATGGGAAAGGATGAGTGCTTGATATCTCAAAAGAGAGCAGAGGGAGGGAGGTTAGGAGGGAGGAAAGAAGAGAGGAAGGAAGGGAGGAAGGGAGGGAGGGGGGAGAAAGGGAAGGAAATATCATACAAGGTGCTTTATTTGAGTCTGAGGCCAGAACTAGCATGACTTTGAGCAAGCCAATGGGAACAAAAAGAAGAGCTGCTTAACAGAAAGATTCCCACCTAATGACTACATCCAATCATATAGTGAACTCTTCTCTAAATTTGAAGGTATCTAACTAATAATTTATGCATGGCACTAGGAAAAATTCCTATCACTGGACTATACCACAAATAAAAATTGACTAATTATGGTGCAAAGTGGTCACTTGAGAGTCACTTGCCTATACAAGTAGTTTACAAAATAAAAGGAATCCAATATAAGTCTCTACCCAATTATTTAATTTGTTAGTGCTTCAGAGTTCTGAAAAAAGACAACTTTAAATCTTGATGTGCAATAGGGATAAATATGTCAGTGTAGCTATGCCATATATTTTCTTGAATCCTGAATGATATATTAATATTCATAATTTTCAAGAATTACTGCCTTTGGGAGAAATTACCAATTTTTAAATTACCAAACAGACAAGAAACTATTTTTTTAAAATCACTAAGAGCTAGCAATAATAGACATGGTTTCTTTTTTTTTCAGTCCTCACTGGAGGATATTTTTTCCATTGCTTTTTAGAGAGGGTGGAAGGGAGAGGGTGATACAGAGATAAATACCAATGTGAGAAAGACACATTGACTAGTTGCCTCTTGCATGCCCCCAACCAAGGCCAGGAGCCTGCAACCAAGGTACATGCCCTTGACAGAAATCAAACCCGGGACCCTTCATTCTACAGGCTGATGCTCTATCCATGGAGCCAAAGAGGCTAAGGGCAAAACATGGTTTCTTGAAATAAATCAACACATTTAAAATTCATGACCCAAAACTGTTGTTCTTCTCACCTGTGAGATTGGCATCCACCAGCACAGTGTGTATGGAAGAGAGATGCTTTTTATAAGATGTTAATTTAACTCACAGAAATCATTTGGCTGAAACATGAAGTGAGTATATAATGTTAACATTTGTGTAGCTTTATTAACTAAAAAGTCAGGTGTTGAAATGCATTTAAAGCTCTGTTATTCTGTT
The DNA here is from genome assembly GCA_011751065.1 of Lasiurus cinereus. Classification (NCBI taxonomy): domain Eukaryota; kingdom Metazoa; phylum Chordata; class Mammalia; order Chiroptera; family Vespertilionidae; genus Lasiurus; species Lasiurus cinereus. The sequence continues at coordinate 40,299,775 of JAAGEH010000226.1, forward strand.
CTCTGCTGGAGTAATGTGGGCAGATTCTCACTTGCTAATTGCATTGTGTATATTTTTTAAAAAAAGCAGAAAAACTAAATTGAAAGAAATAAAATATCCTATGTCAGTACTTTGGTGCATGGAAGCTTATGCCCATAAAAAAAAATATGGCACTTGCTATTACAAAACTAGCTTTGTCCTCATCAGAATCCCATGGCCACAAATTATTATAACAGAATTATCTCCTGTTTCAAGCCACTGCTTTCTATTGTAAATAAAATCTCCTACAGCTCTACCATCAGCATTCACCATTATGAGATAGCTAATTAAAGATGCCTACCCAGAAACTCTAGAAAACCTTAACAGACCTCGACTCTTGTTATATTAGAAAGCAACTTTCCAAAGTAGAATACTGACACCACTTAACAAGTAATTTAAGATCGCTGGGTTTTCAGACTATACATGAGCGCAAATTCTGGCTTTAGAGTTACCCTTTCTCCCCTGCTTACTCCATTGTTAGATGGTAAATTAAAAGACTTGGTTTCAAGTTACCAGTTATTTCTAAAACTTATAATGATGTTTACTTGTGAAAAACTTTGGTATTACAAGTAATATTCATAAATCTGATTCTTCAAATATATTAGAAATGCAGTAGTTTGTAATCCTTTTAAATACATTATAAACTCATATATTTGCTATGAATTTTAGACACCAAAATATATTTCTAAAATTCCTGTTCTGTGACTTTGTTTGGAGTTCCATCCTGTACACCAAAAGGTAGTATGTTCAATTTCTTGTCAGGGCACATTGCCAGATTTTGGGTTTGATCAGGCACATACAGAAGACAACAGACCAATGATTCTTTCTCACAGTAATGTCTCTCTCTTTCCCTCTCCTCCTCATCTCTCTTACTCTAGTTCTCTCTCTCTCCCCCTGCCTCTCTCTAAATTCATTTTTTAAAAATAATTTTTAAAATTCCTGTTTTGATTTAGATTTAATAAACTAAGAGTGTGTAACTAAGTATTATATATATTTATCAAATTAGATGTATCTTTTTATACCTATTTATTTCCAAATTTTAATCTTGAGAATCTTTGTGATATATGTAAAAGAGGATATAATGTTTGCTTGGAAATGTAGTTTATTAAAAGGTAAAATGAGAATAGCAATTATTATATCACATGACATCAGCTAGAAAAATCATGACTATGATGACCTAAATAATTATATTTCATTAAGTGTTTTAAATCAAAATAAGGATGAGAAAACAGACACAGTATCACTATAAGGGATAGAACATATTCTGATTTAAAGTAATATGAAGGGTCTTGAGGACATATATAAGAATTAAGAGAGATAAACTCAATACAAAGATAAGAAAAAAAGATATTTATTAGTTAAGTGAAGGAAGGATGGCAGAGGAATGAAAGCTGGTGACCAGTTTGCAGCTGAGTTATTGCTGCTGAGTGTTAGCTACTCAAGTCACAGTCATCAACAAGACAGGCTATGTGGTGCATGCCTGAAACAGAGTCCAGGTATGATCAAGACAAACAAGACATCCATCATGCTTTCAATACCCAGAGACTCTGGCCTGTAAATTACCTCTGCCTCAGACTGCAAAGATAAAAGGCTAACTGCCCTCAAAGAAAATATTGCCACATGTGGAAATGGCTCAGGAAGAAGTCTTCACTTGCTAGACATATTGGGAAAATGCTTCCAACTCATGCAGATGAGGAATGACCAAAAGGCAGAGGAGCCTTTCCTAATCAAACCACTAATATTTTTCATGTAGATCATTTTTATAGCTTCCTAATTGATCTCAATTTCTCTACACTGCCCCACTGAAGTGTATCTTAACAAAATAATCCAGTATTTCAGTTGCTGCACATTATATTTTCCACATGTGGCTGCCACAACACCTACCATTTCATATACTCTTCAGTAATGCCACTTCCCCACTAAGAGTTTGAGTTCATGAGTCCATCTCCACTCCCTGGAACGTGGGTGGCTAGTGACAGCTTTAAACTAATACAATATGGCAGAGATAATGATGTGCCAGTTGTAGAAACAGCCCTCACCTAACTTGGCAGATTCTCCTTCCTGCTCCTTGAAATGCACAATTCTGAAAATCTTATTCCTGGAACACTCCCTCTTAAAACCCAGAGCCCATTCTAGAATAAGATTAAATCATAAAGAAGTCACAAATAGGCTTTCTGTTTGAAAGTCCCAGACAAGCATCCACCCAATAGCCAATACCAATCCAACCAACAAACATCTACATAGAGCTCAGTGGAATCTTCAAATGAGTAAAGGTCTACCAGACATCTATGTGTATTCAGATAAGTAACTATAAGCAAGATTAAGATCCCCCCACAAAAATAGTGACATAGGAGAAGCCAGCTTCCCTGTCCCGAACAAAGGTCAACAATTGAACAGGTTATTTGCAGACAATGAAACAATTCTGAGAAACTTCTAGCATCTCCTGGTGAAGTTTAGCAACACACACACACACACACACACACACACACACACACACACACACAGATACTAATAAGTGCATAAGAAATAAAGGAAGACAACTTCATTCTGTCTGCACCATCCCATCAAATAAGTCATCATTGTTCAGTTGAAAGAAGAAACTTACCAGCCCCAAAGAGTTCCTCTCACCAGAAAATGAAGAAAAGGGTGAACAATCAACTTCTCCAGCCTCTCCAGGCAGAGTGCAAAGGTCCCCTTTCTGTTTCACAGCACCCAGACCAGCAAAGCTGAGCTGTATTGAGCAGAGGCTATTATTAGCAGACATGCAATGGGAGCTATTGCAGTTCACAGAAACCTGCTCTGCAAATACAGAAAATGTCCCACTAAGGAAGTCAATGACCAGCATAATCTCATGGGTCCTCTATGGAGCTCCCCATCTCTTACTTCATAGATAAATGCCTTTGCTGACACCAGTCACCGGATACCCTTTACACGCCCTTCTTTCACCACTCACACCAGAGCCCAAAACCCATGTTGGCAGCCATCCAAAGTCTTGGAAGCTGTACAAGTCTAAAACCCCCACCACTTGAGTGCCTCCCTGCCCCTCAAATCCAAGGAACCACCCTTCAGCAGTACAAAATACCAGCCTAGGCACTCCCCCACTTGGCTCACCCCACCACAGTGCTCTGATTGCAGCTAGTCCCTCCAGCTGAACATCTGCCAGAGGTGCCTATCTGACCTCCTATGCAGTGTGCACATATGAGGTGACAGTGGGAGGAGTGTGCAGCCTCAGGAGAGCACATGGACAGCCAGGACTTGCACATATGCTTGTATGTCTGGATCAGGCTTTGCCTTTTGTCACTAACTTTTCCACCATTTTTTCCACCTGTATCTAGTCCCAAAAGCTGTGTACCTACACATGTCCATCCTAATCTCAACTCTCACTGCAGTGTGCATGCCCAGTGCAAGAGTGTGCAACCAGAGGAAAATACACTGATAGCCAGGGTCTCCACAGATGCCAGTGAGCCCATAGTTGGCCCTGGTCCTTGCTACCTGATCTAGTTCATTCATTGTAAGTGTGTCTTAAACTAGCCCTTGCCTTTACATGGGCACCTGCAGCTGGCCCCCACAGCTGAGTGTGTATGTACCACAAGCTCTACCACCAGCACTGTCTACTCTGGTTCCTTGTAACCAGACCTGAAGGCAACACTTACACTCCAACAGCTCTTAAAGCAACTTTGTATCTTCCCACAGTGTTGGCCTAAGACCATATTGTGAACCACAGTGGCCTAAACTGAAGAGATATAATGCCCCACTGGATTCAATGCTGAAACCCGCATCTACACATGGTACTTTGAACCACTAGATCCATGATCACAGCATAAATCAGCACTCACAGATGAAAGGCTTCCCTTATCAAAGTCCATAAAAATTGGAAGACATGACTATTTCTCCCTTCAAATGTAAAGACACCCATGAAAGGGGTCACAAAGAACCCAGGAAATATGTGTCCAATAAAGGAACAGAGTAAGCCTTTAGGAACTGTCTCCCCACCCCCCCACACACCCCCACCCCCCCAAAAAATAGAGATTCAGGAATTGCCAGAAAAAGAAGTCAAACTAACTGTTCTACAGATGCTCTGAGAACTACAAGAGAACTACAAATAAACAATTCAATAATGTCAGGAAAATAAGATAAGAACAAATTGAGAAGTTCAACAAAGAAATAGAAAACATAAAAACAAACAAAATTTGGAGCTGAAGAATACAATGAGCGAACTAAAGAATTCAATGGAGGGTTTCAGTAACAGAGAGTTTCAACAGCGGAAGGAGAGTCAGTGAATTAGAAGACAGATAAAATTAAATTGTCTAATCAGAGAAGTGAAATAAAAAGGAGAGGAACAAAGAAAGCTTATAGAAATTATAAGTTACCTCACACACAAGAAATACATGTACAATTGGTATCCCAAAAGGAAAAGAAAGAGGGTAGAAAGCATATTTATAGAAATAATGGCAGAGAATTAAATATTCCAATTTCAGCAATGAATAGATCATACAGACAGAAAATCAATAAGGAAACGATGGACTTGAATCATACTTTAAGTCAAAGGGAATGAACATGTATACAGAACATTCTACCCAACAGTATCTGGATATATATTTTGCTCACGTGCACATGGAGCATTCTACAGGAAAGATCACATAATAGGTTACAAAACAAGCCTCAGAAAATGTAAAAAAATTGAAAGAATAGCTAGGATTTTTTTTTTATCATAATGAAATGAAACCAGGTGTCAATAACAGGAGAAAAGCTGGAAAATATTTTTATAAGTAGTGACAAAACATTATCCTCCTAAACAACTACTGGGCCAAATAACTCAAAATAAAAATTTAATAAAATAGCTTGAAGTCCTGAATGGGTAGATCAGTTAGTTGGAACATCATCCCTGATACCAAAAGGTTGAGGGATTGATTCCTGGTCAGGGCACATACGAGAGCCAACCAATCGATGTTTCTCACATCAATCTCTTTCTCCTCTCTCTCTCTTTCTCCCTCCCCTTCCCCCCCCTCTCTCAAATGAATACCATCCCTTTTCAAATTCTAATACCACTTTTCACAAAAATAAAAAGAACAATCCTAAAAATTATATGGAGCCACAAAAGACCTCAAATAGTCAAAGCATCCCAAGAAAGAAGAAAAAAATCAGAGGTATCCAGTTATCACACTATCTGATTTCAAACTGTATTACAAAGTTATAGGAATCAAAATAGTATGGTCTAGCATAAAAATAGACATGTAGACTAAAAGAACATAATTGATAGCCCAGAAGTAAACACCCACATAGTTAACTAATATTTGAAAAGAAATCCAAGAATACTCAATGAGGAAAAGATAGTTTCTTCAAAACATGCTGCTGGAAACTGGATAACTACATGCAGAAAAATGAAACTGGACCCCTATCTTATAACACTCACAAACAGAAGACATAAAATCTTAAAACTTCAAAAGGAAACAAGCACTTTCACATTGGTCTTGTCAGCAGTAAATAACCATGACCATATCAAACTAAAAACTACCACAAAGCAAAAGAAAAAAAAAATCAACATAATGAGAAGGCTCCCTATGGAATAGGAAAGAATATTTCCAAATCATATAAATGTTAAATAGTTAATATCCAAAATATGTAAATAACTCATACATGAACAAGAACAACAACCTATAACATATAAGAGCAACAATAATAACAACAACAACAACAAAAATCCAATTTTTAAAAAATGGACAGAGGAACTGAATAGCTAATTTTCTCAAGACATATATAAATGGTCAACATATACAAGAAAAGTTTCTCACAACTTATTCGGTGAGAAATACAATTGAAGGTTGAAATGAGATATCACCTCACACCTGCTAGAATGCTTATCATCAAAAAGATAAAAAGTAAAGGGAATCCCTATGTACTGTTCGTGGGACTGTAAATCAGTACATGCTGTAAAAACAGTATGGAATTTCCTTAAAAAGTTAAAAAGAATTATCATATTGATCCTGCACTCCCACATCTGGGTATATATTCAAAGGAATTTAAATCAAGCTCTCATAAAAATATCTGTAATCAAATTTTTCCCACCTCCCCCGCATTCCTGTGGCATAAAATATGCCTGAATTCTGTACTTTCTCAAAACAGCTCTTTAGGCCACTCGTCTGCCATCTTCTCAGCTTGCTGGTTTTCTGAATAAAGTCACTTTCCTTGCCCCAACTCCTTGTTACTCAACTAACTGGCTGTTGTGTAGACAGCAGATCAATCTTTACCTGACTACAATCAAATCCCACAGATAAAGGGCCCAGTCTCACAAGACAACCCTCTATTTCAGATGCTAACCATAAGCCTGGTTGGTTACCTAACTTTTCACTGACTGGCTCTAAGTCAGAGATTCCCATGACCTCTATTTTAGCTTGCATTAATAAGATTCACAGAATTCAAGAATCATATTTACTTTTTACTGTTCCAAAGTCCGTGGACTCAATGGGCATACTCAAAACTTCAGTTTTCAGTGCAGAAAGCTTTATTGATCATGATAAAATGGGAAACCTATCCTTAAAACTCATCTTTAGAAAGTACAAGGTTCAGGCTTCATTTATGTCAGGGAAGAGAATATGGGAGGGGCAAAAGATGATTGATCACTACAGATCTGGTACCAGCAGAGGTCCCAGGAAGATTGCTGACTACTTGATATGAGTCCAGTCTACAGGTTCTGGAAATCTTTGATAAGTAAGGGACTGTTTCTGTAAAACTGAAGCTACACACAGGATTCTTCCAATGATCAGGATGTCTATATATAAGATTAAGCATAAGCTATTAGCCTGAAGGTCATAGAAACAAAGCAGGCTTGAATAAAGTGGAATCAGAGAGACCAAGCATTAACTTTGTTACTCACTCACTGGATTACTGGGTTAGTATAAAGAGACTAAAGAATACAAACCAACAGCTACATAGAAAGACATATAGGGAAGGGCCCTAACAAAATAGGTTCTGTTCTCATGAGATTTGGGACCCAGCACAATGGCATGTGGAAGCTTTGTGGTTCCCTCAGATCTCCTAAACTTATGTGTAACTCAGGAACAGACAGATAGATAGAATGAAAGGTGAGGTATGGCAATAGGGCAGGGAGCTTTCATACTCTCTCTAGGAGATCTGAGAGATCTCCCCAATCTCCAAGTATTCACCAACCCAGAAGCTCTCTTTGCAGTTTTTATGGAGTTTTCATTATATTGCATATGATTAGACCTTGAGGACTGATTCAACCTCCAATACCCTTCTCTTTCCCAGTAGTCATTGGGACAAAACAAAGTTTTGCTCTTCTTCATAACTTGGATGGTTTTCCTGCTTTGGGTGGTGTTCAAAAACCATCTGATTAACATAAGAAAAGACACCTTTAGCACTTCCTCACTTAGGCAACTCCAAGGGTTTTAGGAGCTGTGAGCTAGGAATTATGAATAAGTACTAAATATATCTATTTTTTATAAGTCACAGATGCCAAATGATTTGTATTTTGTGTAGTAATTAAGGTCTAGAGAACACAGATTTAGGAAGTAGACAGACTGGAATTAGCAGCCCATATCCACCACTTACTGGCTATATTCCTGGGGGACTGTTACTTAACTTCTGGTTCTCATTTGTAAAATGAAGATAATGTATCCTATTATCCTTAAGATTAACAACAACAAGTAAAATTCTTAGCATAGTACACGGCACTTAACACTAGTTATTACTTTCAAAAACAATTGTGTCCCTGTATATTGTTCATATTTATGATTCCAGATAATAAGCATTCATACTTACATTTCACTATAATGCTTTGTTTCTTAAAACCTTCAAAGAATTGCTTTTATATACAAGGACATGGAAATCTGTATTTAAATGAGACTCAGTGAGATGTCAGGTTTTCCCTGAGAGATGAAGGTCATTAATTTTTCTTTTAATCCTGTTGAGGGGAAAGGGAAATAGCTTTAAGTCAGAAAGTACTCTACTGGTTGCCTCTCCGCACTGAGTTTGGGAAAGGCAGGCTTGCAATACAAAAGTATGTGCACCACAGGGCTGGTTTGGCAGATGAGACTTCTGCTATTTCTGAAGCATATATGTATCTTTCTGTTTCTAAGATGTCAGAGGCTCTTCTCATTGCCAAAATTTCTCTTTTGTCAAGCTCCATAGGAAACTGATGTAGACCCTGCTAAAAGACATCCAATACAAAGCTATGAAGCTGCCATTGACTTCACATCTCCACTGGAGAGGGAAGGGGAGAGGGGGAAACAAACAAAAAAACAACACTGTTATAGGATGTCAAGCCAGTCTTCAAAAAATTATGCTAATATTATGCTTATGTTATTACAAAGGGCTAAAAATTCAGCTTTTAAAATATCCCTCTTGCAATGGTAGTTCTGTGAGAGAATGGAAGACACCACTGAAGAAAGGCTACTAGCTATTTCTTGTTTGTTTTTTTAATCCTTTTATACTTTCCCTAAAATGTAATATCATACTGTTTTTGTTGTTGTCAGAATTAGCTAGGTAATGTTAAAACAGGAAGAGAGAAGAAGGGAGACCAGGCATTAAACGTGGTCATCTGGGTAGCTTCACCAGGAAGAACAGCCAGTCCATCCCTTCATCTCACTTGAGAATAGGATCAAGCAAAGGGGAAGATGGGTGCATGTGAAGTGAAGTTGAGGTGACATAGGGAAGACCCACTTGTCAGTCTAACCTGAGAAAAAAAATTGGTCAGGGGGTGGAGCCACTGCAAGCATGTGAAATCTTGGAAAGTTAAAATCCTGAGACAAAGATTTTTCTCATGTAATTATCCATATAATACTTAACACATAAGAAGAAAAAAGTAGAAAAAAATTGGCTGAGAACTGGAATGAATGAAAATCAATAAAAATAAATGAGTTTAACAGGAGAATAGACTGAGCTGAGGGAAGAATATAGTCATGCACCACTTAATGACAAGGATCTATTTTGAGACATGAATCCCTAGGTGATTTGGTGGTTGTGCCAAAATCATGGAGTGTACTTATACAAATCTAGATGATATAGCTTACTACACACCTGGGCTATATGTAATGGCCTATTGACCCTAGGCTACAAGTCTTTATAGCATGCACAAAATCAGACAAGATTAAAACAAGCACAAGAGAAAATGATGCAATCATGAGATGTGGCAAACATGCGATGTACAAGGCTGTTGCTAGTGTAGCATGATGTACTGTTTAAGAGTAAAAATTTCTTATAAGTAGAAATGGTTTGCTCTAAAATAATGACACAAAATATAGCATAGTAAATACATAAAGCCCACCATTGTCATTTATTAGAATTATCAAGTATCACGTACTATATATAAATGTATGTGCTATACTTTTATATGACTGGCAGTGCAGGAGAGTAAGTTTGTTTACACTGTAAACATGCACGTGATGCATTGAAGATAATGCATTGTGAGTAATGCACATTCCACATTGTCATGGCTATGATATCACTAGGAGGCAGGACTTTTTCAGCTCCAATTTAATCTTACAGGAAAACAGTTATATATGTGGTCCATCATTGACTGAAATATAGTTATAGGGTGCTTGACTATAATGTGCTGAAAGAACATTTAAAGAAAATATTCAGAATGAAGGCAGGACATAAAAATAGGTAATAAATACTAAAGAGAGAATAATACAGATTATTAGTAAGGCAGTCCAATCTGGATAACCAGAGATGCAGGAAGATAGGAGAGATGCAATAAGCTTGAACCAATATTTCAAGAAAAAAATGCTTCGGAGTTTTTCAAAAGTGATGAAAGATATTTAGCTACACATTTAAGAATTTAAGTAAGAAGGAGTTGAGGAAAACAAAGGAAGATTAGCATAGATAAGCTATTAAATAAAAACAAAAAACATACAGGGCAGTCAGGAATTGAAAGGCCAAGATATCAGAGAAAGGCAGAGAAAGTTGAAGATCAGGGCCACTGAGGTAGGAAATTTGAAAGGACAAGAATTGTAGAGAAGTGAAGATAAATCTGTATTAGTTTTAGTTTTCCTCCAAAAAGGATCTTTCTGTTTTCTTAGACTGTGCATGAGGCTTTTAGGATGTAAGCAAAATGTATTAGTTAATATATAATGAAACTAAGAGCGTTCAACATCTCTGTTGTACTGGAAATGCAAAGATTAGAGCTAAAAGACTGTAAGTTATTATTTGAGACCTCATATAGGACACATCCTAGGAGTATGAAAAAAGCAATATATCTATGTATATATTTTGTAGAAAGATAATATGCACCAAAGAATATCCCTTTCCAATAAAACTTTCTTTTATTGTGGAACCTGCACAGTTCAAAAGTGTAGCCACTAGCCACATGTGGCTACTGAACACTTGAAAGGTGGCTTCTGTAACTTAATTTTTAATTTTGCTTCATTTTCATTATTTTATTTTTTAAATATATTTTATTGATTTTTTACAGAGAGGAAGGGAGAGAGATAGAAAGTCAGAAACATCAGCCGCCTCCTGCACACCCCACACTGGAGGTGTGCCAGCAAGCAAGGTACATGCCCCCGACCGGAATCGAACCCGGGACCTTTCAGTCCACAAGCCGACGCTCTATCCACTGAGCCAAACCGGTCTCGGCCATTTTCATTATTTTAAATAGCCATACTTTACTGGAGAGTTGTTGTGTTTTCTGTGGTGTGTGTGTGTGTGTGTGTGTGTGTGTGTGTGTGTGTGTGTTGTCAAACAATGTCCAGCATTCAATCAAGAGTTATCAGATTTAATGAATAAATGATGATAACTAAGAGGTACAAAAACAGATACTAGAGTCTACCAGATGTTACCAGTTCTGGAGTTTTCAGGTATATGTCCACTTGAAAGGGAATTAGCCAAAGAGAACTAGGAGAGAGTATGGAAGCAGGATCAAAAAGGACAGGAGTTGAGCAAGGGATATCATTTTACGTGATCTCCCTATCTCAGTCTGATGTCACAGGAAGCTCTAGCACGCAAATTGCAGTTTGTCCTACTTCAAACAAAGAGCTGTGTTTTCATATTCAATATCTGATAAGTCACTGGATATAGATGAGATGGAGGGACAAACACTAACAAGTACTTCTGATTCTCTCTGTGTCTGGGCAAAATCAAATTATCTGAAGAAGTTGCAATATGAATTATTAGGATTGAATACAGAGAATCTCAGGGGATGGACAGAGAACTAAATTAAACTTATATCTAAGTGCTGACTGCATCATCTACAAAAATCCACATGCTGACAGCAACCACTAAAGTAGCATCTCTCAAATGTGATACCCAATAGGTCAGCAACATCTAGGAACTTGCTAGAAATACAAAATCTCAGATCAGCATTCTAGATCTTGTCTTTTATCTCTCGTATATATTATTAAGCATTGCTTAAAAATGTTTAGTAGGGAATTTCATCCCCAAAACTTCCTCAAATCACTATCATCTATTTTTTTCCTTGCTTATTGTTTGCATCAATGTTTCCTTACGGGCCAGATTACTTTTAATTCAATACTGGATTTTTGACATCGTATTACTTTGATCTTCCTCTTTCTCACTATTCAATTATGCATGAGCCCCTCTATTTCAAGTAAGAATTGAAATCTAAACTATAATGAGAAAAACTGAGAGAACAAAGGTTGGGAAAAATGAACCTGGCTTTAAGAAAATTAGAAAGTGCAAAAATCTTAAAGGAGGCATATCACAGGTGTTGACAGCTTCTGAAGCAACAGAGGGCATAACTTTTGGGGAGATATTTGAACAGTCCTGGCAAAACCTCACATCCATCATAGACATATGCCACATGCCTGCTGTAAGCTTTCACGTAGAATAATGGCTTATTTATTTTATTCTACTTTCATCTCATGCAAGTTCTTCTCATCAGCTAACTAACAGAAATCCTGCTGGCAGATAAGCTTGGGAACATAATTTCTAGTCTTTCAAACCTTCAGACACAGAATGAATTTTTCAATGTTGGAAGGCAACTGTGTATGAAATTAAGTATCTGGACACATATCATGATTATTTTCCTACTGGTTTCTAAAATACTTTCCTTTTCATCATCTATAATCTAAGTGTGGGTGTTAAACTAAATGTGTAGCTTGAAATGCTCCCTAAAAAACATAAACCTTGGATAAGGAGGAATATGGAAGGGGGGGGTGCTGATGAAGCATAATATTGTGTTTAGAAATAAAGACGCCAAAAAATATACCAGCTCTGATTGGAATATTAGTGACTAGTCACATCACATGGGGTATATTTATTCCTCTTTTTAGCATGCTGTCTGCCACACATATATTTTAAAAGATGTAAGTCCATCATCATATCATCAAATATTCAGGTTTGCCTATTCTGAGGAATATAATCTCAATTGTAACAGACATATGGTGCCCATTTAGTTACAGCACATGAATTCTTTTTTTAACTCACAACTTTGTAAAGATAACATAGACTTACTGAGAATAACTGAGCCTATACAATCTAAAAAAAACAGCTGCAAATAATATATTTTATATGATATGGGCCTGTCGTTAAAAAACAAACAAACTACTGTTTCTTTCTGCACAGACCTATTTCTCCCTCATTCTTGTTATAGTGACAAATAAGTAAAAATTTCACTTTATTTCCAAAAAGGGGTCCTGTTTGGTTCATAAAGTCAATGACATTTCATAATACAAGAGAAGGAAGCTACATTCATGGTCATGCTTAAATAGAAATGTAAAAAAAAAAAAAGTAAATAAAGCACAGACACATCATCGAGCAATATGTTAAAAATGCTTTCTAATCCATTATGGGGTTACTCGGGGAAGGCAACAATGGTTGTTATTGTTCTCAATTTACCACCTTAACATTAAACAGACAACTGCATGTAAAATATTAGATACAAAATTATACATTTATCATAAATATAAAATCATAATGAAAAAATAAACTCTTCACAATGTAGGGAGACAGAAAAAAAAATCCCCAAACCAAAAGAAAGAAATCTAGCAAATATCCAAAATAAACACAATACTTAAAAAGTAAAATACTTGCATATCCTCTTCTATGTGGTTCTTTGGACTCAATTCTAATATGTCTGTGTGGAAGGGGATGTTGGGGGCACTCCCCACACAACATCAATAGGACACCAGCAGGGTGTCTGAGAATTCAACTCATTCCTGGCATTATCTACCCAAAGGTAACATCAGATTCTACAGGTTGGGGGCTCAGTCCTACCAGACTGCCCCAACATGCCCACTTCAGATATTAGTCACAAGTCCAGGCTACCTGTGCTTCTGACTGACGAGCTACAATATGTAGGTTCCAACAATACCCTCCAATTTAGGACAACCCAAAGTCCAGGTTGTTACCTGCACTTCTGACCAATTGCCTATAAATTAGAGGTTCCCATGATTTTTTCCTTACATCCAATTAATTTGTCAAAATGGCTCACAGAACTCAGAGAAACCTTTTAAACACTGGATTACTGGTTTGTTGTAAAAGGATATAACTCTGGAACAGCCAAATGGAAGATATGCACAGGAGGTTTACGGGAAAGGGCATAGCACTTCCATGGCTCTCCAAGAATGTTTTTGTCCCAAATTCCCATGTATTCACCAACCCAGAAGCTCTCCAAATTCTGTCCTTTATGTCCTTTAATATAAGGCATAATTGATTAAATCATCTCCAGCCTCTCTCCCTTCCCCAGAGATCAAGATTTATAACTATAAAGTTCCAACCTTCTAGCTCCCATCCTTAGATGGAGTCTAAAAGTCACCTCATTAACATAAAAGAAACACTTTAATCACTATCAACTGCTGGAGACTAAGAGCAGAAGTTAGTGTAATAAATGTGAGAAGTTTATCAGAAGGTTGATGGACATTTTCAGCAGGACTGAAGATCTGCATATTATTACCTGTTGCCAAACAGCTGAGGGCAATTCCCTTAACCTGATAATCATTTATTGTTTACCAGGCCTTACCTTTGATATGTATATCTGCTTTGCTAAAGGGCAAAATGTGGGAATAAAGAGCTGTGGGTCCAGACATTCAGGGAGCCCACTTTGTTAGAAAGTGGAGCCTCCCCTGTCTCCCCAATTTATATTTCTTATCTAGTCTCTCAATCCATTTATGCATAGCCCTTCTCTAGATTCCTGAACTCTTTCAGGGGAAAGATCCTAGCAGTCAATACCTAGAGTTTTGGGAACTCTAGGCCCAGTATATGGAGGAAGACCAAATACATCTGCAACATAAACTTTGGTTATATGAATGATCAAATATATATTTCTTATAAATCACCTCTCTAAAATCCATAACATTATGATTATCTGACATCAGAACTTAAAATCAGTATTTACTGGAGTAATGCTGATGGTCATGATCTGGCATCTAGAAAGGTTCACCAATCTGGAGAAGGGGCTGTGTGTAAATAAATAAAGAGTCCAGAGACAAAACATATTTTGAAAGGCATATAGGAATTCAGAGAAGACTTAGCTAAAGGAACTAAGTTCTCCTTGTCTCAGGACACTTTGCTTTTTATTAACACAATTTGTCCTAAGGCAAGGTGGAGATATACACATCAAATGATAAGGTTAGGTACAGAATCCATTGTCAGATTGGGAAATTACCTCTGGCTCTTAAGGTGGAGATATACACATCAAATGATAAGGTTAGGTACAGAATCCATTGTCAGATTGGGAAATTATATCTGGCTCTTATTGGCCAGGAGGAGGTAATAATATGCAGATTAAGATGCCCTAAACTGTCTGGCAGCAAGCAATCATCCTTTTCAGGTTTGGGGAAATGCCTTTAGCCATTCCCAGCAGGCGATAATATATGTGACTCAGCTCTTATTGAGTCCCCAAGTTCCATCAACTTTTTGATTAAACTCTTGCAATTATGACAGGCTATAAATGGCTTCTAGCACTGGAGCACCTCTCCACAGAGTAAACAACAAAAATATAAATATTACCTATAAGAACTAAGGACTCTCCTTTTCTTTGCTGTAGCCATTCACCATTTTTAAGAAGCAACAGGTAACTAAACCTCAAGATTGTTGGCTCTTCTGATTTCAATAGTTTCTCTATGTCAAGAGACCTCTTTTGTTCTTGTGAGAACACAGTGATAAAGAGGCCCTCATGAACAAGAAATCAGGTTCTCACCAGACACTGAATCTGCTGGCACTCGGATCTTGAACTTCCCACCCTGCAGAGCTGTGAGAAATAAATTTCTGTCTTATATGCTACCCACTAGTGGTATTCTGTCATTGCAGTCTGCACAGACTAAGATACTCCCAAACGATTTTTAGGATTAAGGAATTTTGGAAATGTCACTAATATTTAATAAACTCATTCCAAAAGCCTCCTCTCTTTTTTTCTCAATTTGAACTATACATTTTCCTCAAGGCTCATTAAAGTTTTTTATTTTCCACAATATAAATTCTGTCATACCCTCTAATACTTTTGTTTTTATGGTGCCAATAATTGGTCATGGCATGTATCACATCCCGGGACTCCTAGTAAACTGTAAATTTCTATTTCTTCTGCCTCCTACTTTGTGCTCAGTATATTTCATATACAGGGTGCCCCCCCCAAAAAAAATGTATACCTGTTTTAAGAGCTGATAGCTCAATTTTGAAAATGAAATGTATTTTAATAAACATTGTCTTTATAATGATTTAGAGTTTGTGTATACATTTTTTAGGGACACACTCTATATAACACACTTGCTAAATGCTAGTTTGATTCAATTTCAGGATGACATTCTAATTATATGCAACGATTTACCATGAAGTTTTAGAACCAAAGACATTTCAGATTGAAAAGTAATTAATGAAAATGTACTGTATTCTGGTGACTTCATAAATTTACAACATGAAACCTTCTAATGGACATGCCCCAATTCTCCCTGCAGAGTCCTTTGATACCTACAGGTTCATTGCCCTGCTTTCGCTGAAAGATGCTTTGCTGCCAACAGACCCTCCATTATCTTTTCTCTCAAAGCAATAGAAATAGTGTTCTCTCCTTTCTGCAATCATGTACAAATAGTCAAGGCACAACCACAGTGCTGTCTTTTCCCCCTAGAGATGTAATTTACATTTTGGGATAATCACCCTGAGAAATTAAAAGGCCTTTTTGCTTTATTTTTAAAACCTGACAGCCTAATGCCAAAGACTTTGGAGATTTAATTAATGAGAATGGAATCAGCCCTTCAACATTAAAAAGAAAATTGGTAATCTGGCCTATTCTAGTAAGCAGAGTGAAATGTCAAATTATTTTAGGCCAAAAGACAGAAATTTTGTAAATTTTATGATGTAAATGTGTCATTATAACATCAAAATGTCTGCTCTATTAAACCTGCATGTAACTAATCCAATACAAATTGCCGTGGCAATAAATTGTATTGATGTCTTGCCACAGAGATAAGCTTGGCTGTGGAAAGTGGCCCATGGTCCATCAACTACAAAATAAAGATATTTGGGAAATCAAGTGACTCAGCTACTTAGGACTTCTGGATTTGCTTGCTTGCTTAACCCTGAGTAACAGGAATAGAGGGATGTAAACTGGACCTGACAGTCGGGTTTTATATGGTAATTCTCTATTTGCTCCAGCTTCTGTTTTTACTCAACTTTCAGGTATATACAGAGTTTTCATTAAACACATTCTAAGCTGCAAATTCTGTAGGATCAAATGTCTGACCCAGACAACAAATGATAATGTTGATAATTGTGATTTCCACAAGATGCTATATTCACACTACTTTCGAAGAATATGTATTTCCCTTCAATTGTCTGTACTGATTAATAGCTCACATTTTAATACTGTGTGCAAGTATCCTCAATGATAGATAATTCTGATAGATATCACAAAGCCTTTAGTTTGTAAGTCATGGTGACTTTTTTAAATATGTTTTTATTCATTTCAGAAAGGCAGGAAAAGGGAGAGAGAGATAGAAACACCAATGATGAGAGAGAATCATTAATCAGCTGTCTCCTGTGTGTTCCACATTGGGGATCTAGCCCCAAACCCAGGGATGTACCCTGACCAAGAATTGAACCTTGACCTCCTGGTTCATAGGTTGCCACTAACCACCGAGTCATTTGGCTGGGTAATCATGGTAATTTTTTCTACAATTATATATTTACTAGAGGCCTGTTGCATGGATTTGTGTACCAGTGGGGCACCTCAGGCTGGCTTGTGCCCTCTCATAATCCAGGACCCCTAGGGGTAAGTCAGAGAGCTGGTTTCAGCCCAATCCCTGCAGGCCAGTCCAAGGGACCCCACCAGTGCACAATTGTAGCCACTGACCTGGGAGGGACCCCAGGAGATTGGCTGGCTGAGAAGGGACTGAGGGTGGGCTCCAGGGTGTGTCTTGCCCATCTCGCCCAGTCCTGATTGGCTGAATCCTAGCAGCAAGCTACCCTACCAGTCAGAGTGTCTACCACCTGCTGGTAAGCATTATAGCGACTGGTTGAATGGTTGGTCATTTAGCATATTAGAATTTTATTATATAGGATTGAATATAAAAAAACAAGACCAGTTAGGATTATGAGGACAGAAATACTTTGTTTTTATAAATGGTTAAATGAAATACAAACACATAGCCAAGGTAAGACAATGTTGAAAATAACTTTTCAAGTAAATTAATAAATTAAAATGAAGTAGAAAGATTATGCATATTGTGTAATGCTTAAAGGGGCAGTATAAGAAAAGAAATAAATATTAGGAAAGTACATTTCAGGTCATAAAAAAGACAATGCTTTTATGTTTATTTACAACATTGAGTCGTTTGATAGGTAGTAAACTATATCTCTACAGGTATTAAAACAAAGAAACTGGATTGAAGCAGTGATTTTTTTTCTTTTTGTTTTATCTATGCCTCCTGTTATGAAATACCTTAAACACTGTCCTTAATAAAGACATGTATGCTTCATACTAGTAAAACAATATTAATACCTATGATGTATTTTGATATTTTTCCATACTAAACATATATAAAAAACTAGTGCAAGGACCCTTAAAATTGATTTTTACATGTTAGTAATGTTTTATAATATACTCTTATAAAGATACTGAAATAAATATCTTCTTCAGTATCTGTCAAAATTATGATTTTATCAAAATAAAATATGTCTGCATCATAATACAACACAGGAGAAACAACCTTCATATCTTTTATATCTTCATATATTACTTTAATATACTAAATATCTTCATATATTACTTTAATATACTAAATCTGATTTATAACTGATTCACAGAGCTGATAAGATATTCTTTCTCAGTCATATGGTGGGAGTCTTAATCCTTTCTAGAATATGTCAGAATCTTTGGAGGGTGTCTTAAATCTGTTCGGGACACTATCTCAAACTAGCACAGACTATCTTTTAGGCAACAAAAGTTTATTGCACTCTGTTTCAGAGGCTGGGAAGTCCAAGATCAAGGCACCAGCCTGGTTGCACTCCAGTGAGAACACTCTTCTGGTTGATAGCCAGAACTTTCTGCTTGTGCTCTCAGGGTGGGAGGAGCAAGGGATCACTGTGGGTTCTCTTTTATAAAGTATGAATCCTTAGGTCTTATCCCTCATGACTTTACCATCTTCTAAAGGCCACACTTCCCAAGACCATCATATTTGGAGGATAATATTTAAAGATATGCATTGTGGGAACACACAGACATTTAGACCGTAGCATCCAGAAATTCAGGAAAATAAAAGGAAGGAACCCAAGTCACGAGTCTCATTAAAGTGCTCATTTCCCAAGACCTTGAGGGTCCTCTTAAGATAGGCTGCCCCATTAACTAAAAGCCAAGAAAAGATGAGCTCTTCAGTTTCAGCACTCATGGCCATAGCTGTGCATGTCTGGTTCCCCTGACAAGAGAGGCTAAAAGATTTTAGGACTTTGTGGAATCATCATCACTGACCACCCACAATTTTCGAGGCTAACACTAATGTGTATATTTTGTTAAATACACAATCACATTTTTTTAATTACAAAAATCATAACCCACTATTCTATTTTGCATATATCTTTACATTGTGCCTTCTTAAAAGATTAGATGTAGTCCAATATTCCTCCATTGTACTAGCTCTTAGTTTTTGTAAAAATATATAAATAAATGTGACTGAGGTATAAAAAGAATTGATACCAAAATCAGATAGACTGAGCCCAGATGGTATTGCTCATGGTTGTGCATTTACCTATGAGCCAGATCAGGGTTCTATTCCCAATATGGGCACTTGCCCAGGTTGCAGGCTTCATATCCAGTAGGGGGCTTGCAGGAGGCAGCTGATCAATGATTCTCACACTCTCTCAGCATTGATGTTTCTATTCTTCTTTCCCTCTCTCTTCCTTTCTCTGAAAACAATAAAAATATTTTAACAATTCAGATCAAACAAAGTTAAATTCCCATAGCTTCTTATTTAATATGCCTGAAAGCCATGATTTTCTCATCTGTTAAATGAGCCTAAAACCTGTAGGATTGTTGTGTAGGTTAAGCCATGGTAGAGTGCCTAGATACTGTCCCAGCCAAGAGGAGCTTATGAAAACATGACAACAAAATGTAATATAATATACTGCATAGAATCTTGAAACAGCAAAAGGATATTGCATAGAATGTAAAGAACATCCTAACAGATGATGGATTTTAGTTAGTAATGATGTATTAATATTGGTTCAGAAATTTTGGCTAATGCACTATATAATTTAAAATGTTAAAAATAGAAGAAATTGGGTATAGGATTTATGGAAACACTCTGAACTATCTTTGTAATGTTCTTGCAAATCTAAAATTATTCTAAAATTAAGTTTATTCAAATAATGCTTAGAACAAATCACAATTATTTCATATATGTATATGTATATATGTATACTCATGAGTATTTTATTAAATACATACAGGTATAGTACATACACATATATATTCAATATATACACACATTCATTCAAATAATCATAAAAGCATACATTATACATAATACAGTTAAATGTACATATGGGTACATAAGAACATGGACTTCTAAAAGGTTTCTCTCCTCAACTTTTAAAACTTTTCAAAATTCTTAGAAATTACATGAAATAGAATTTAAAAAACAATGTATTTTTTTCTTCAATTTAAATTATAAATTTTCATAACAGATTACTTAGGTTTTATTGACCTTTCTGACCTTAATAATTAAACAGACATGGTTTACATAAATCTATGAAAACAGTGACTAAAACATTTTCTAAAAATGACAACCAGTTTATTTTCAAATGAGGGTACTGTTTTAGTAACAGCAGACCATAAGACTCAATTGAAAGCCAGTATTCATAACTTAGCTTAATTAGCTATGAGTGGGTTCACTCTCATGATATTGCTAGTTCAGAATCATCCACTCTTATATAACAGTTCACTACTATTTGACATTAAAACTGATTTTATCTCACATTTTCTTTCTATAGAACTAAATTATTACTTTAAATTATTAGGTTTGCAATTAATTATTATGTAGATAAATCCATAATACTGGAATAATTAAAAAAAATCTATTTAACAATATAGCCCACATCTCTTTTCTTAGATCAAAAGTGCAAAATAGTTTCTCCTTGCTCCCTTCCCCCACCCATTTACCCTGTCTGTCCCAGCACATGCAGCCAACATATGCCACATTTTTTGGAAAATACACTTTGGAATTATAATTGAGGTGAGATTTTGGCCTTGCCATATTATTTGTGTGGGCTTTAAGTTTCTCACCTGAGAATTAGCAATGATATAAAATCCCAGATATCTTGAAAAGATTAAACAACTATCTGAGATAACAGGGCCATCAGCCCAGGTGCCGCTCTAACCTTCACCAACACCTTCCTAAAACCAGCCCATGACTGTTTTATTCAATTCAGTATGTTTCCTCCATTCTCTTGACTTCATGTACAGTTCCATCCAGAATGCCCAGACAACATTAGTTATTTTCTATATTTTTGTAATCACCTCCATGGTTGTTCATCTTGCCTGAAATTCAAAGTTATTTTTGGTAACATGAAAAATAAACTACCTTTTTTCCCAACCTACTTTTTAATTGCTGATGAAATGTTAAGATTGCTAAGTAATTAGTTAATGTATTTGGCAAATGTTTATGTGTTAAACATAAGAACCTGTCTGATTTAAAAGGATGAAACAGTTATTTGATTTGATCTCTGCTTCATTCTGTGGTACCCTTCATTTTATTTCCTCGTAGGTTAAAGGACTGAATCACACTGATTGACCAGCATTAGGATAGGAATGTGTATTTACACATTTACCACCAAAATTAACTATATGACTATTTCATGTTAACACTTTTTTTGTGAATTTTGAAGAGCATGAGGTTTAATACTTAACTATCTTAAAGTTGGAGATTTGCAACCTGGAGTAGTACTATGGCTTTTATTAATAATTTTTATTATGTCTATAGTTATGTAACATTGTTTTAATTAAAAAAATTGATTTCAGAGAGAGAGAGAAGAAAGGAAAAGAAAAGCAAGAGAGAGAAAGATCAATTTGTTGTTCCACTTATTGATATGTTCATTGTTTGATTCTTATACGTGCCCTAACTGGGGATCAAACCCACAAACCTTGGCATATTGCCATGACACTCTAACCAACTGAACTACCTGGCCAGGACAATAGGGTTGTGTAATACTGTGATGTCATTTAAAATTTTGCATGCATAGTAATAAATATATCATTTGTTACAGAGATAAGCGTGTAAAGAAAAGCAATATGTTTTAAAAGTTAATACAGCAGAATTGTCTGTTTACAAATTATAACTGTTTTCTCAGCTATTATCTACTCATGAAAGAAAGTTATAAACTCCCTGCAAAGGGGAGACAGGATCATTTGTTCTGAATTTGGAAGTTTTGTTTACTTCTAGAAGA
>JAAGEH010000226.1:40321651-40446160 GCA_011751065.1 Lasiurus cinereus
AGAAGAAGAAGAAGAAGAAGAAGAAGAAGAAGAAGAAGAAGAAGAAGCAGCAGCAAGCACTCAACTGGAAAAGAAGAAGACAAAAGAATACAAAAATGTGAAGATAGTGTAAGGAGCCTCTGGGACAACTTCAAGCGTACAAACATCAGAATTATGGGGGTTCCAGAAGAAGAGAGAGAGCAAGATACCAAAAACCTATTTGAAGAAATAATGACTGAAAACTTCCCACATCTGGTGAAAGAAATAGACTTACAAGTCCAGGAAGCACACAGAAGCCCAAATAAAAGGAATCCAAAGAGGACCAAGGCATATCATAATAAAATGCCAAGAGCAAAAGAAAAAGAGAGAATATTAAAAGCAGAAAAAAAAATAGCTAATTACCTACAAGGGATTACCCATATGATTATGAGCTGATTTCTCAACAGAAACAATGCAGGCCAGATGGGAGTGGCAAGAAATATTCAAAGTGATGAACAGAAAGAACCTACAATCAAGATTACTCTACCCAGCAAAGCTATCATTCAGAATTGAAGGTCAGATAAAGACCTTCACAGATAAAAAAAACTAAAGGAGTTCATCACACCAAACTAGTATTATATGAAATGCTGAAATGTATTCTTTAAGAAGAGGAGGAAGAAGAAAAGGTAAAGATAAAAAATTATGAACAACAAATACATATCTATAATTATGAACAATAAATACATATCTATCAATAAGTGAATATAAAAATTAAGTGAATTAAAAATCTGATGAATGGAATAAACTCTTCAATATAATAGAATCAGGAGCATAGAAAGGGAATGGACTGATAATTCTCTGGGGGAAAGGGCTGAGGGGTGTGTAGGAAAAACTGTACAAAAATCATACACCTATGGATGAGGACAATGCGGAGGGAGGTAAGGGTAGAGGGAGTGGTGGGAGCTGGGTGGAGGGGAGTTATGGGGTGGAAAAAGAAAAAAATGTAATGAACTAAACAATAAAGATTTATTAAATTAAAAAAAGAGAGAGAGAATAGGCATGGGAATAGAGCAGCAAGGTTCTGGGTGGTAGATAATGGAACTGAGCTTAAATGTAATGTTCTGGAAAAACTGCACACCTTCAATGAAGCAGATGCTCTAATGGCTGCCATTGCTTTGCTCTTGTTCTTTCTAAGGTGGAATGGGACATGCCTGAATGGAGAGCAATAACCACCATTACTTTTCTATCTTTGTTACTTTTGTTCCCAGGCCAATCACTTGATGTGGCTGCTTACTGGTTGTCAAGGCCAGGCACACTGTTCCAAAAATATCCAATAAAGGCCTACTGATGATATAGAACTAAAAACAAGAAGTGCAAGCGGTCTTTTAGAAGTACAGAAAAAAATATATGTAGAAACCAAGATGGCAGCATAGGTGAACATATAAACTGCTGCCTTGCACAACAATTTCAAAACTAAATTAAAAGACAGAATGGACATCATCCAGAACCACAAGAAAGTTGGTTGAGTGGAAATTCTACACCTAGAAGGAAAGAGAGGGGCTTACGGAGACTCAAAAGAGCTGCAAAAAGCTGAGGTACGGAAATGCGCACCTGGAGATAGCGGGTGCCGGAGTGCCTGCCTGGCTTCCTCTGATGGGAGGGAGATGGAGACTCCCAACTGCACTGAAACCCTTATCCGATAGGACTGAACCCTAGTTCTGGGCGAGACTCATACAGGGGAAGTCTGGACTGTAAAAAAGAAGGAGTGCTCAAAAATTTAGTGGAGCCATGAAAGAGCAGGGGTCTGGGGCACGCAGACCCTTGCACGCAGACAACGGACTGCTGATTGTGCTGCAGGCTTTGTCTAGTGGGTGGGAGACAGAGCCTTCAAACTACACCATTTATAACTGCATTTAACTCCAGTTTTGGGTGAGACCCTGGGAACCCAGATTCATACAGGTTCCACAGCACAGGGGAGCCAGAAAGGCAGCGGTCTAGAGACATACATGCATGCATGCACACAGAGGCAGCTCCAGCGATTAACGAGAGACACTTGAGACCCAGGGGCCATGTAGGGTGGGGCTGACTGGAAGCCAAGGAGGCCCCCTAAGATCTGAGACTCCACCCTATCCAAGTTCATCAGAGAGGCTTTTTGCAGTTTTGCAAGTCTTGTATCATAAGGCTGATAACAACACAGAAGTTCTCCCAGCATAGTGAAAATGCAGAGACAAAGGAACAGATCAAAAACAAAATAAATGGAGGAAAACAAAAGACTGGATATAGGTTCAAAACCACAGTTACAATATTTTTCAAGAATGTCCTAGAAAAGATGGATAAATTGAGCGAGACCCAAGAAGAGGTGAAAAAGGACCAATTGGAAATTAAACATAGACTGACTGAAATAAAAAAATATTATACAGAGACTTAACAGCAGAGTAGAGGAAGGCAAAAAATCAAGTCAAAAATCTGAAATATAAAGAAGCAGAAAACAATCAACTGGAAAAGTAAGAAGAAAAAAAACAAAAATGTGAAGATAGTGTAAGGAGCCTCTGGGACAAATTCAAGCATACCAACATTAAAATTCTGAGGGTGCCAGAAGAAGAGAGAGAGCAAGATACTAAAAACCTATTTGAAGAAATAATGGCTGAAAACTTCCCACATATGGTGAAAGAAATAGACTTACAAGTCCAGGAAGCACACAGAATCCCAAATAAAAGGAATCCGAAGAGAACCACACCAAGACACATCATAATTAAAATACCAAGAGCAAAAGACAAAGAGAGAGTATTAAAAGCAGCAAGAGAAAAACAGTTAATTACCTACAAGGGAACACCCATACGATTGTCAGCTGATTTCTCAACAGAAACTATGCAGGCCAGATGGGAGTGGCAAGAAATATTCAAAGTGATGTATAGCAAGAACCTACAACCAAGATTACTCTACCCAGCAAAGTTGTCATTCAGCATTGAAGGACAGATAAAGAGCTTCAAAGATTAGAAAAAGCTAAAGGAATTCATCACCACCAAACCAGTATTACATGAAATGCTGAAAGGTATTCATTAAGAAGAGGAAGAAGAAGAAATAGGTAAAGATAAAAATTAGGAACAACAAATACATATCTATCAACAAGTGAATCTAAAAATCAAGTGAATAAAAAGTCTGATGAACAGAATAAACTGGTGAATATAATAGAATTATGGGCATAGAAAGGGGGTGGACTGAAAATTCTCAGGAGAAAGGGATGAGGGGGTACATGGAGAGACTATACAAAAATCATACACCTATGGATGAGGACAATGCAGGGAGAGTTAAGGGTAGAGCGAGGAGTGGGAGCCCTGGTGGAGGGGAGCTCTGGGGGAAAAAAGAGAAACAAATGTAATAATCTGAACAATAAAGATTTATTAAATTAAAAAAAAAAGAAGTGCCCAAACTGGTTTGGCTCAGTGGATAGAGCATCAGCCTGCGAACTGAAAGGTCCTAGGTTCATTTTCAGTCAAGGGCATGTACCTTGGTTGTGGGCACATCCCCAGTAGAGGTGTGCAGGAAGCAGCTGATTGATATTTCCCTCTCATTGATGTTTCTAACTCTCTATTTCTCTCCCTTCCTCTCTGTAAAAAATCATTAAAGTATAAAAATAAATAATAAAAATTAAATAAAAATAAGTAAGCAAGCAGCAGGAATGGGAGGAGTTCTCACTGACTCTCTTCTGTCTCTCTAAATGCATGTAGGAAATCTCCATGTGAGAGGTGTGGTCCTGCTCCTCAAAACTGAGAGACAACATTATCATAAGAATTTAGCATATCCAGAGTCAAAAGAGCCTGTGTCAACAAACCTCAACCAACCTTGTAATGCCTTTATTAATTTCCACCTAAGACTAAACCTTGCATAGATTCCTTTCTAAAGAGGACTAATTTTTGGCATCTTTTCAACCTCTCATAAATTGTTTTTGTTTAGAAAGGTGGCTAATTCAATCACATTTTCAGCCTTATTTTACAACTAGAGGCCCATAGCACAAAGATTCCTGCAATAAGCCTTCCTTCCCATGGCTACCGGCACCGGTATTCCTCTGGCACTCAGGACCCAGGTCTCTGGCTGCTGCCTTCTATCTTCATTCCCACCAGAGCACCAGTCCTGTAGGTCCTTCCATCCCCCAACATTTTCCCTCATAGTAGGTGTCCCACCCCACTGGCTGCTCTACACCTGCATGCTCCACACCCATCCCAGAGTGGCTGGGGTGTGGGGCTACTGCCATCTTTACCTTGTTAATTTGCATACTCACTCTAGGTTGGCTGTTGGGCATCACGAAGTGATAATCAGTTTGCATTTTTCTCTTTTATTAGTGTATATATGTGCATCATTTTTTGACTCTTCCATGTGCATGTATTAAATTGTTTGTTTTTTATCTAGTTCATCTAGTTTTGTGTTTATTATCAGTTCAGCCATAAGAACTAATGCAGGGTAAAGAAGGGCAGTTCGTCCTTCTCCAAAAACATGTACAGTATATGGATTAATAGGATGTGAATAACTATTTTCTTCATGATTTCTCCAAAGGATAATTTCCTAAATGGTTAATACTTAGAGAAGCTTGACATATGTCAATCCAAATATCATAGTGGCACAGATTGTTTTAATTATTTCAATATTATAAAATAGGTTTATCCTATAATTCTTCAAAATGTACTAAAACAGCCCTGGCTGGTTTGGCTCAGTGGATAGTGTTGGCCTGTGGATTGAAGGGTCCAGGGTTTGATTGTAGTAAAGGGCACATGTTCAGATTGTGGGCTCAGTCCCCAGAAGAGGGCATGCAGAAGGCAGCCAATCAATATTCTCTCTCATCATTGATGTCTCTTTCTCTCCTCCCCTCCTCTCTGAAATCAATAAAAATATATTTTAAAAAATGTACCAAAATGTATCTCACCAATCAACTATTTCTACCATATCTTGGATAAACACTGTCTGGTTAGGTCCCTGTCAACTTAGTATTTTCTTGAAATGGAGCATTAGGAATACAAATAAGAAGAGATATGTGCACTGACCTGGAATCAAACCAGTAACTTTTTGGTGCATTGGAAAATGCTCAACCAACTGAGCCAAGCCAACCAGACTTAAATAGCACTGTTTTTAAAATATTCCTTTTTAGAAATAGTACTAAAGTTACCCATAGATTCTGTTTTCTTTTGACTACAAGGCCATACATACAATAGGTTATAGAAATATAATAAAAAATATTGTGTGGGCCCTGGCTGGTTTGGCTCAGTGGATAGAGTGTCGGCCTGCGGACTAAGGGGTCTCAGGTTTGATTCCAGCCAAGGGCACATGCCTGGGGTTGTGGGCTCAATCTCCAGTAGGAGGGCGTGCAGGAGGCAGCTGATCAATGATTCTCTCTCATCATTGATGTTTCTCTCTATCCCTCTCCCTTCCTCTCTGAAATCAATAAAGAAATATATTTTTAAAATGTTATGTGGGTTAAATGTTAAGGCTAATCTAATCTTGAACTCTACAGATTTATATTATGTTTGCTTCTCAGTAATTTTACTGCATTGTTGTTTAAAATTTGGTGATGATTTGTGTTTCTTTATATTTCCATTATCTTCATATTCGTAGTGAAATGCATAATATACATGTCCTAGTTACTTTCAAATGCCAAAATTGTGACTCAAATATCCTGGTAGTTTCACATAGCTAAATTATCTGTATAAAAAAACACACACACTTTATCAAAATTAAAATAAATAAAAATTTAAAATTAAATAATGTTTTGAAAACGGTTGAAACTTTACTGTTAATTTAGAGCCATGTGCTTTTACTAAACGTGCTTAGAGACTATAAACTTCAATGCTTATGTAATAAAGATGCCTGAATGGAGGGGGGCTAACCCTCCTTTGGCTCTCATCACACTTGCAAGGAAGAATTCAGACAAGTGACAGAAAGCAGTGTTGAAGCAAAGCAAGTAAATTTAATAAGGAAACAAAGCAAGTGTATTTTTTAAAAAAAATACACTAGGCATAAAGCACAAGGTTCCAACTTAGCTAGCCTGAGTGCCCTGCCTAGTGGGGGTTCAAAGGTTTTATACTTTTTCCTCCTATAGGTTTCAAGATTCCTCTGCCAGATAGACCAGATTTCAACATCCCCTTTTACTGTTGTAGTTTTTCCCAGAGTTTATTAGAACATCTGACAATCTTATCTTGGCAAGTTCCAAGATTGCTAACTTCTTGGTCCAGTGATGAGTTAAACTCCCCCCTTTTTCCTTTCTCTCCTCATGTCCTAATAGCTATCCATCCTTCCTAGTTATACTACCCAAACGCTTTTGTTTTTTTGTTATTTGTCTCCAAGAGGTCATCTGTCCTTGACACAAATGGCACTAATTGAATCTTTGTTCTCTATTTTCCCTGGCCAGGGTGATTTTAGCTATGCATTAAGAAGAAAAGTCATAAACCATTTGCTCTGAAGTGTCCTTGGTTGGAGAAGGTAAGATTTTTGCAAGTCACAAGCTAGCTGCCAGTTGTTCAAACTGTTTGGTCTTAATTTTCTTGTCTCAGTTTCCCCATTTCACTTGCAAAGGAATTTTCCTTACTTCTTACTATACAGTGAGTTCTGATACCGTAATTATTTCTTGCTCATGTGTATAGAAAAATGAAACATAAAGAGTATGGTCAAGAGTGTATTTTTGCTTTGGCCTAAATTTTTTTTTTCCAGAATGCTCAAAATTTAGCATGATAATCCATACTTCTTTTCTCTTGTGAGTCTTTGTGCTGTATACATATATTTGATAATAATAATGATAAAAAGTTCATTTTGCTCTGTCCAGTATTATTAAGTGGTTAGAGTATTGGTTCATACACTGAAGAGTGAAGGGTTTTAGCTTCAATTCCTGGACAAGTACATGGACATGGGTTGCAGGTTCTATCTCTGAACCTCGTTGGAGGGATATTTGGAAGGCAACCAATCTCTCTCTCTCTCTCTCTCTCTCTCTCTCTCTCTTTCTCTCTTTCTCTCTTTCCTCCCCTCCCTCCTATCTCTACTCTCTCTAAAAACTAATGAGACAAAATATCCTCTGGTAAGGTTAACAAAATAACATTAATTTTTTACATAAAAATATCTTGCTTAAAGTAGTTTTGGGGTTATATTGTTATATAATGAAATATGAGAAAGATGTTTTTCTTTGCAAATTGTTATGTAAAATGTTCATTTGGTTCCCTGCATGCTTATTAGTGGAATGATAGCAGGATTTATATTCACTTATTCATATTTCCATTCTCTCCCATTCTCTCTTTCTCTATTTCATAGTTCTCTCAACTGCAGGTTATGTCTTACATTTCTATGTGGTTTTACAGCTTTATTTCCTCTCCTACAATCCCCTTTCACTCATTAACAATATATTTTTTTCTCTCTATGGTAGTAAAGGGAAAGGCATTTTAACCTCTTTGGGATCAGAGTCATTTTCTTTCTTTGCATTCAGATGAAAACTGATTCCCCACTGTGCAATGTTATGAAACTTCCACTGAAAATCCATTAAACATTTCCTTAGGAGCTGAGAAAGAGATAGGTTTACTCTTTAAATTATTTCATAGCCATATTCCCCTGGGTTGTAATACACTTGAACTACTTTTTTCTTTCAAATCTAAGTAAAAATGGAAATCTTTAACTAGGAAATGATTCAAAAAACATAGGAAGATAATCCAAATTGTTTTTTTCATGCTTGCTCCTCTAATATTTCCTTGATATTCTTTAAAACTTGAAAGATTTTATCATTTCAAGATAATTCTGCTCTAATGGGGGATGTGAGGGTGCTAAATTGCATGTTTGGCTACTATTTCTAATTTCCTCAGTAAAAAATGTATTGATTCCCAGGGCATCATGAGCTATGAAAAATTAGTGTGACAAGGGAATAGAGTTTCCATAAAAATGTATGAACTAGAAATTAATTAACCATTAATAAATCTTAAATTATAAGTTTTCTTAATAGGGACCTAATCTATGTATGATTGCTTCTGTAGCTTTAAAAATTGTATACTAATATACTCAAGTCAGATAAAAATACTAGTAATTTCAAATTATTTAAATATAAGAATCATTACAGACTAAATAAAAAGTAAATAGGAAATACTAGTTCAATGTGGAGTTTTTGAATCAGTGGATACTAAATGTATAGTTGTGCAACTGCAAATGTTTTTTTAAATTATATATTATTTATTTTTAACAGTCTGTTGGGTTATAAATCCTATTAGGTAAAAATTGCTAATATAGTTTGCCAATATCTTTTTACAAAGTAAAAATGAAAAATTATACGGAAAAGATTTCTAGTGCTAGTTCCATAATCTAAATACATTGGAAGCTTTCATTCATACTCTTACAATAAGAAAATGCTGGACAAACTTAAATTCAATAATGTTTTGAAACCCATCAAAGAACTAAGGTTATAGGTCAAACTGCCATCCCCAAATCTAAAGACACAGGTAGATCCAGAGAATTACAGCCAAATATGCTAGCCTGGAGCAGAAACTCTTGGAGGAGACAAGGATAGGAACATTGAAATAATAAGTTTTATAAATCAGTGGAGGCTCAGTGTAGACTAGCATAGAGTGAGAAACTCTGGAAACCAAATCTTAGGAAGGCCACCATGATTTCTAAAGGGTTTTGTCCTCAGGAAGCCCAGCGGGTTCTATGAAGTTTGAAAAAGTCCCCTCATACCTCTAGCAGGGAAAGGGAAGAGTAATCATTGTGAAATACCCTAAGAGCCTTCTCTAGAACAGAGGTCTACTCTTCAGGAAAAAAAAAATACTTTATTGGAGCCTAATTTTATCTGGGGGCAGGGCATTTCTCCTCTTCCAGCCTGGTAATATTTGTGAAGATTATAGGCCCAAGACCTATTTAAACACTAAGATCTAATCTGAAGATTACAGAACTCTCCCATTTATTTTACTATAAGAGAAATAGGCTCTGAGCCATGGCCAGTGTATTTTGCCTGGGAATCATCCTGTGCACTGAAAGGTTGCTGTTTAGATTCCTGATCTGGGAAACACACATGCCCAGGTTATGGGCTTGACCTCTGGTAGGGGGCCTGCAGTAGGCATCTGACTGATGTTTCACTCTCACATTGATGATTCTCTCTCTATCTGCCTTCTTCTTTCTCTAAAAATAAATCTTTAAAAAATTAAAAATAAAAGAGAAATAGTTCTCATATAACAACAGTAGATTACAATGGAATGAGCTCCAAGACACAAACATTCTCTGAAAATGAGCTCTTAGAGTAGTCAGGGTCGAGAGATATGAAAAATACAAAAAACACCAGAAGAATTTGAGACTCTGTAATGTCTGATAGCATTAAGTATTAAAATGAGCCCAAACTCTAGAATCATATTTCATATAAAGCCTATTTTCATCAGTATCTGATAAAACCAGTCTATTTTTTGTTTTAACAGAAAAAATTACAGTGCATGCCAAATGGACAAAAATACCTAAAGAGCACAGCATTTATCAGAACCATATCCACATATGCCATAGACGTTGGGTTATCAGAAAGGGGATTTAAAATAACTGTATAATACAGACTTTATGAATATTATTTTAACTATACATGTACTCACTTTAAATGTGAGTACTATTTCAAATAAACCAATTAAAGTCAGAGAGTATAAGAACAGATTTAAAAAAATCAAACAAGTTAACTAAAATAAATCAATTTTAAATATAAATATTCAAATAGATTAAAAGTTCTAAAAAGAAATACCATGCTAACACTAATCAAAAGAAAGATGAAATGGCTATATTAAGTTCACAAAGGTGACTTCAAAACAGGAAATATTATCAGGGCTAAAATAAGCATTATATTATAAAAATGTACCATTTCTCTAAGAAGACAATTTTAAATGCGTATGTAACTAATTACAAAGTATCAAAACTAAATATAGTACTCATACATTTAATAACACATAACATTAACCAATTACTAGAAAGGTAGAAACTACCTAAAACTCAAACCAAAAGCAATATATAATCATACCATACCTATACTTACTAAACAAACTGAATTATAAATTAATAACTTTCCAAATTAAAGTTAAACAATAAACAACCCAGATGGTTCTGATTAAATCTACCAAATATTTAAGAAAGAAATTATAGCAATTTTCTAGTTTCTTCCAGAAGTTAGAAACAGAAGTACACCTACTAACTCATTCAAAATAGCTCTAATAGATCATAGAAAGCTGACGTCAGTACAAAAAAAATTATCAAGGATAAAGGGGCATAACATAATGATAAATGCATCATATTCTAGGGTAATATAACTTTAAAATTAAAATGAGTTAAGTATATTGCAAGGAAAAAAAATTGCAGCTATAAAAAATCATAAAAAAATGACCAAATTTAACCCAGCAATGTATGGGACCACTAACAGATACTTACTGTGGTATAGGAAGAATCATATGCCACAAGCATGTTTTGTTTTATTATAGGTATGCAAGACCCAGTTCATATTTGAAAATCACTCACATTAAACCACATCATCCAGCTAAAGAAAAAAATATCAGATGATCATATAATCGATCCAGCAAATATTTGACAAAACCAAATGCTCTTCTGTGATATAACCTTCAGCAAACTAGGAATATGAGAGGACTTTCTCAATAAAGAACACTTATAAAAAAAATCTACAGTTAACATCATACTTAAAGATGAGAAAGTTAATGTTTTCCCCTGAGATTAGGATTAAAATATAAAAATGGTATGCTCTCACAACTTTTATCTCAACAATGTATTACAATTCTAGCAAGTACAGTTAAAAAAAATTCAAGTTGTAAGTGCATAAATAAAACTATGTGTAAATTCCATGCTTGTATATGTGGAAAATCCCAAAGAATCTACAAAATAAATAGATAAATAAATAATCCTGGATCTACTGAGTCTAGCAAGGTTCCAAGTCCTAAGCATAAAAGGCCAATATACAAAAGTTATTTGTTTTCCTATACACCAGTAGTCAACTCAGGCTGCCTTAACAAAATACAATAGACTAGAGTGGCTTAGATAACAGAATTTTTTTTTTTTCTGAATGGAGATTGGAAGTCTGAGATTCAGGATAGTTAGGTCCTGGTGAAAGCTTTCTTTGTGCCTTTATGTGGGATATTCATATGGTAGAGATGTATGGAGGAGGAGGGAGGAGGGAGGAGGGAGGAGAGAGGAGGAGGGAGGA
Organism: Lasiurus cinereus; assembly: GCA_011751065.1. Lineage (NCBI taxonomy): Eukaryota > Metazoa > Chordata > Mammalia > Chiroptera > Vespertilionidae > Lasiurus > Lasiurus cinereus. The sequence continues at coordinate 40,332,801 of JAAGEH010000226.1, forward strand.
AGGAGGAGGAGGGAGGAGGGAGGAGGGAGGAGGGAGGAGGGAGGAGGGAGGAGGGAGGAGGGAGGAGGAGGAGGAGATATTCCCAAAAGAGTTGAATATTAAATCATGATAAAACATACACATAAATATTTAGAGTTAGTCTTATTCAACTTTGCCAAGAAGTTGAATTAATCAATATTTCCTTCAAAAAGGCATTGGATAAACAAGTATGCATAAATAGAATATTATTCAGCAATAAAAAAGGAATGACTTAATAAGCCATGAAAAATTATGAATCTTAAATGTACATTGCTCATTGGAAGAAGCCAATCGGAAAAAATTATTTACTGTATAAGTCCATCTATATGTCACTCTGGAAAAGTCAAAACTATAGAGATGGTGAACATATCAGTGGTTGCCCAGATTTGGAATGGAAGGTGTTAAATAGGCAAAGCATATTGTAATTATGTGGCAATGAAACTATTGTGTATAATACTGTAATTGTGGTATACATTAACAACATGAATTTGTGAAAGGTATAGAACTTCGTAGCACAAAGATTGATCCTTAATATGTGCAAATTAAAAAATTATTTTCAAGGTCAGTGGATTACAGGATGGAAGGCAGAATATGGCAAAAAAATTTAACTGTATTACAAATATCTGAAACAATCTCACTGAAGGAGGTAGGGGGAAAGAAGCTGGCCTAAGTAATTTTGGAAGTGAATAGAATTTATAAGATTATATGAAATTAGAATACTATGTAATCACAGTACTCTTGTTGAGTTGATAAACTTATTTCCCACAGAGGTAAGAGTTGAAAATTATGAAATTACTATACATGTATAGCAGAACTGAACAATTAAGTAAATGGATGGCAGATGGTTGGAGCCAGGTTCCTCACTGTTGAAATGGGAGCTTATAGCAAGAGGAGGATATAATTACCCATGTGATAATGGATTAGAATCAGAAACATCAGTAAGAAATCACAGTTAATATACAATAGATGGATATATATATAAATGACTATGCAGATACCAAAGGACAAATGCATAGAATTGTGCACGGGTAGAGTACCCAGGCCTGGACCGTGATCAGGGCCAATCTGTAAGTCCGTAGGGTGACCACAGGGAGATCAAGGGACCCCCACCAGCACCTGCCTTGGTTGGCCTGGCGCCACCCACTCTCTGGCCATGCCCCCTGCTGCTACTGCTGGTCACCTCTCTCTCTACAGGGCAAATCTGCAGGGCAATAGGGGTGGGGGGGCGCTGGCACCTGCCTTGGCTGGCCTGCGGCAACTCCTGTGTTGAGCATCTGCCACCTGGTGCTCAGTGCACATCACAGCAACTGGCAATTCTGCAGTTCAATTTGCATATTACACTTTTATTATATAGTTTGTGTACATGCATGGGTTAGTGTACATATATATATATTTCCTTGTCCTAGCAACTGACTGCCAAGAAACAACAACACCCCAGTAATACAGAGCACCCAAATGTCCATATTATGATTTTTAATATTATTCTTCAGTGAAAAGAACCAATGCTTTTTGGATAAATGACTGACTCTAGGACCAGGGCAGTAAATATATAAAATGAGCCAGAGCATCTTCTGGTGCCAGAAACAAAGGAAATGTTCATAAAAACCACAGTGGATGCCAATGAGGCACAGGACTCAACTTAAGGAGCTTATGATTGGCAATGTTTTAGTTAAACACCTTGGTTAAATCTATCTAGATGTTAATATGGTTAAAATATGAATATAAAATAAATGGAACATTCTAGTATATACTATACAATAATTTATTATTAGTAATAATAGTAAAATGACCATTTATTAACAAGCATTATTGAAATAATGAATTGCCAGAATAATTAATGGGTAAAAATAAAGAGTTTAGGTAGGACTATAAAATGTAGAAATTCCATGAGTGTAATTTAAAGTATTAAACACAATTTCAGACATTAAATTTCTCTCAAATACCACTTACACAAAGCAAGCATAGACTGCCACACAGACAGATAATATTAAATAGGTAACTACATAGATAGGCAAATAGGTAGGTAGGTAGGTAGACAGACATATAGATAGAGAAGCAGTTAGCAGATTTTCATAAGTTTTTATATAATGGGGTAAATACTATCTCTACAACAAAGAAATATTGTAACATTTTTAAAATGCCTCTTTCCAGCCCAAACCCTCCCTCTACCTTCCCACAGTGACGGCCCTTAGTATTTTGGAATAACATACAATAAAGCAGAAATTATTTAACTGGTAATATTTGGAGAAAGATATTCCCCCCAAAAAGGTTTGAGAATTCTGATATAAAATCTCTCTTTTGGAACATAGGGAAATAAGTGAGAGACAAATTCAGGTTTTGTTTTTAGTTCATAATTAATTTTAACATGTTATTCTTAAATTGGCTAGATTAAATTATTAGCTACTTCTCAGAAATAATTGCTTGAGGAAAAAAGCTGTTTCAGGACAGTAAATGTGTATTATTTTTCTGGCAAGTATATTTGTATTGCAGATTCAGTTATACATAAATGATAAGCCATAGTTTTATGTTTCATTTAGGAAACAAAATAGAAACCAGAGTTTAATCCCTGGGGTCTTTGAGAATATTTTTTTCTCTTTAATATGAATAAATACATATATATTAGCAAAATTTCACAAGCACTGCATTAATCTATTTTTCCAAATGATGGCTTTTATATTTTTATTTATTTATTTATTTATTTATTTATTTATTTATTTATTGCCATTCTGGTTGTTCTCTCTAAATGTTTTCTACTGTTCTTTACACAGCAAGTTGTATTTCCTGTTAAGAAATGCCAGACACAGGAGTATGGTTATGATCCTAAATCTTTACACTGATATTTTATTTTGCTTTGTTTTATCCTGCTTTGTTTTCATGAAGCTCTGAAAATCTCCATAGCTCACAAAAAGTGCCTTTGTGTTTATCTTTTCTACCCTTGTTGGTGCACAGGTCCTTCTCTGCCAGAAAATGGACCTTCAGGGATTCTGGGTATTAGATTGAGAAGATATAAGAAGATGTGGATAAGAGAGTCTTCATTGTAGCTCAAGTAGCCTTTGCTATCAAGGAGCCATCAGACAAAGCAGTTCTTCAAAGCAGCCCCATAAAGCAGGCAGCCACACACCAGCTGGTCAGCATTACATCTATCCTATAAAACAGCCTCCAACAAAGGAGCCAGTATAGGAGCCAGCGACCTGCTGGTTAACAATACATCTTTCCTATAAAGCGGCCTAGTACAGGCTGGTCAGTAACATACTTTAGAACAACTTAGACAAAGAGGCTTCTTACCCAAATAGTGACATCAGCCTTTGGGTTATAGAAGCACATGCTTACGCAGTGCAATATAGCAAGACAATTGTGTCCTGGCTTTTGCACCTGCCTCTGGCAAATGAACCTTGGCCTTGAACATTCTGCATACTCTAGACAGGGCCCTCCATGTGGGTTATTTTAAAAACACCATGTGGGAAATTAGTTATCTTATGGGTTGTTGTTTTTTTATAGCTGAACAGGTGAAAATTGCTATTTTTTTTCAAGTTTTAAGGCTATGAGAGAGGAAAGTACATTAAGAAAACTTCACATAGCTTTGTTTCATGAACAGCGATAAAGTAGACATTTGATTTCTTCTCCCAGTCTCTCTCAGAGGAGAAACACTGAACTTAACAGTCTGTAATGAACTCTCAATGCACTATTTAGCACCATAAACATGTACATTTGTTGTTTAAATTTCTTCTGTCAGAAGTTACTTAGAGTGTCCTTCTTCCCTTTAGACATAAAATGTTCATTCATTATATGTGTTTCAATTTCTGAACAAAATTCAACATTTGCTTAAAGTACTTCTGGGACTCATGCTACGAAATTACTTGAATTAGGAGGAGGAGTTTTTAAAAAGTGCACAGTTCTTTATGTTTCTTTTCCTATAAACATAGAATGCTATTTGTAAAAATGTGCTATTTTTCCATTTAAAGGAAAAATAAATGTAATAGGCAATGGAGTAATGACATATTTAAACAATATAAAATTTTATTAGTTATTTTTTAATGTTGTGAAATTTGCAATTATTTTTTGTTTTTATGAAAAAGATTTATTTCACGTTGTGATGCCTTTTGATTGATATATGTTCAGAAAAATCACTGACAAGTGTACATGAAAATAGGATATATAACAAGACAAAATACAGACACTCCCTAGAAAATGTGAAGAAAAAAAAGTACAGGGCAAGACATCAAAGTTAACTCTAAACTCAATTCCAGAAAGCCTGACTAAATTTTATGTGTCAAGTTGCTATTTTAAAAGTTTACTTTAATTTAAAGTAAAGCTAGAATTTTAGTCAAAATATGATATATATATATATATATATATATATATATATATAAACAACAAAATCTGTCACTCTGTGAACATAGTGGAAAGAAAAACAATTCTTTGAGAAAATCAAAATGAATTCAATGTTTTGATGTGGAAAGCTAGATATGTGCTACTGAAAAAAATATGTGATGAGTGTACTATTGCAACAGGATTACATTTGTTTCTCAAATCAATAACTTTATAATCATATTTTTATAGGTTTATAAATCACAACTTTGATTTAATTATGATTTCAGCAACTTTGATGTTATCTGCATGACAGAAAAATAAGGGAAAAGTATACAAGTAGCTGCCTGAAGAAAATTTTAAATGTTGCTACAGTGTCCAACTCAAGAGGAATGTGTGAAAACGGTAATTTAAATGCACAAAAGATATACCACTGCCTTTTCATTCACTCCACTGTTGATGGGCACTTGGATTGCAACCATATATTGGCTATTGTAAATGACACTGCAATGAGCAAAGGGGTGCATAAATTCCAAACAAAAAAAATATTACTATGTTAAGTGAAATATGTCAGTCAGATAAAGACAAATACCATATAATTTCACATATATGTGTAATCAATCTAAAGAACAATATAAATGAAAAAGACTGTATTGATGGTTGTCTGAAGGAGGAAGATTGGGGGATTGGTTGTAAAGGTGAAGAGATAAAGCCATATAATTGATAGTTATAAAATAGTTATGAGGGAATATGGTCAATTGTATCGTAATAACTATGTATGATGTTAGGTGGTAGTGGAATAGCAGGAAGAACACTTTGTAAAGTATATGATTTTCCAACCATTTGAAACTAGTACAAAATAATATTGAATATCAACTGTAAATAACATAAATAAATGAGCAATAAACTCAGGAAAAAATTCTAAAATTTCTAGATTAAACAATTAGACTTTTGGTTATTTTGGTTATGCAACAAAATAGGTAAAATTAAATGGTGTTCTACTACCATCTATCAAAGATTATAAAGATCAGAAAGAATGAAACGATTTCCAGGTAAAATGACAACAATCCAGAAGAAAGATCAAAGCAATTATAAGAATACAGAAATATCTTCACACAAATCACAATGTTAGGCATTCAATCAAATTTATCAGGCATCCAAGGGGGGGGGGGTAGGGAGGAAAATACAACCCATACTAAAGAGAAAAAATCAACAAACAAAACTGACCTAAAATTGACCCGAGTTCTATAATTATCAAAAAAGTACATTAAAACAATTATTATACCTGAATTCAATATGTATTCCAAATGTTTGCTAGAAGAAAGGCTGAATATATTAATTAGGATAGGCTTAGAATATAACAACAACAACAACAACAACAACAACAACACACACACACACACACACACACACACACTCCAAACTGAATTTTTAGAGCTGGGAATTACAATTTCAGAGATTGGTGAATAGTAGAAATAGCAATATAAAATGCCCAAAATTAAATATAAAGGGAAAAAATTAAAGCATCAGAGTACTGTGGGAGAACATCAAGTAGCCTCATATAAGCATAATTGGATTGTGAATGGAAGCTGTGAAATGGTGAAGGAAAAAAAATTGAAAAATTAATGGGCAACATTTTTCCAAATCTTATAAAAAACATTAACATATCTATTCCCTTATTTTAGAGGTTTAGAGACAGTGAGACATTCATCTATTAATATCCCTTAGATCACCAGTGGTAGATTAAGAATAATATCCAGACTACTCCAGGTAATTTCCATCACATCATGGCATCTATTCTATAATACTGATAGTGCATTACATGCAATTATATTTCATCTGATCTAGATTTAATCTGTTTGTTTTACTCAGTCTTTTTAATTTAATAATCAAAAATCTAGGTGAGAAAAAGATGATTTCATGTAAAAAAGGATAATAAATTAGAGAAATCCATGGGATTTTTTCTTATAAAAGTGTTTGAGGAATCAGTATTGTAAGAGCAATATATATTTTATATTGATAGCTGCCACTATTCAAAAAGCAACGAAACAAAAAAAGCAGCCTTGCAAGACACCAGTAGTTTAAATTCACAGACTCTGAAGCCAGACTGGTTTGAATTCAATTCTTTCAATTATTAGCTGAGCTATGTTAATTATGTTAATACTCCTTTCTGTTGAATCAATTTCCTCATCTTTAAGTTGATAATAATGTTGTCCACTTGAGTTGATATGAGGATTAAAATAATTAATATTTATATAACAGGTAGACTAGTGTCTGGCTCCTGTTAACCACCACAAAGGTTTGATCAATGACAGGTGGATGACTTGACCTCTTATTTAATATTCCCAACTTTTTCCCTCTGGAATGTAACATTTTTTAACACATTTTATCTCATTTCTCTTTTTTGCCTCTCATATATCCTTTTGCTTTTAAAAATTACTTCAGTAGAGATAATATAGTTATAGAAAATATATTCTTATATATTTATAGTGTTATGCATAACACCTTTTCACTTAATCTTTTATTATGAATATTTTATATATTATTAAATATTTTACATTTATTTTGTTATAATTATTTACATTACCACTAGCTTCTTTGGGAGACTTCTATTATAAATGATGTTGTAATAAATGCCCTTATGATAGATGCCTTTAAATCTTTTTTTTTGCTCACACTACTGATCTAACTGCCAGTGGTTGGGCTGAGGGTTGTTAGCCTTTCTCTACTTTGCCTCCGACTTCAACAACATTCCAGTGCTCTCCTCCCTAAGTAAGCTTCTCAATCACACTAGTTCTCTGGCTGCTGTTTGTCTTCCCAGTCCTCACTTGATACCTAAAAACATAAAAAAATAAATAAATAAAAATTGCCTGCATAAGCAAATTTTACTCACCTACTTTATAGACTCTTACATAGACTCTTTATTTAAATTTAATTTATTAGGGTGACATTGGTTAATACCATAGGTCTTAGGTGTAAAACTCTACAATACATCATCTGTATATTATATTATGTGTTCACCACCCCAAGTCAGATTTCATTCCATCACCATTTATCTGCTCCCCTATGCCTTCTTATACCTCCTCCCACGCCCTTCCCTCTGGTAATCACTATACTGTTATCTGTGTCTATGAGTTTTTATTTTTTGTTAATCCCTTACCATAGGAATAGGAACTTTTTTTTTTTCTGCCAAGGGCCATTTGGATAATTATAATATCACTTGTGGGCCATACAAAATTATCAACTTAAAAATTGGTCAAACATTTAAGTAACTCACCCCTAATTTACTTGTTGATGACTGAAAACCCCAATAAAGATGCTTATATTAGATTAGAGCAGAAATGGGCAAACTGTGGCTCACAAGCCACATTCGGCTCTTTGGCCCCTTGAGTGTGGCTTTTCCACAAAATACCACAGCCTGGGCAAGTCTATTTTGAAGAAATGGTGTTAAAAAGTTTAAAAAATTTGGCTCTCTAAAGAAATGTTAATCATTATACTGTTGATATTTGGCTCTGTTGACTAATGAGTTTGCCAACCACTGGACTAGAGGCCTGGTGCATGAAAACTGATGCACTAGAGGGGTGGGGGAGGGTCCGTCAGCCCGGCCTGCAGTCTGGAAGTCCTCAGGGGTGGGAGGTGACCCAGCGATCCGAGGAAGGCAACATCTCCATCACACCTCTGCTGCCACTGCCAGTAGTGCAAGCCAGGCCGGCCCTGATTACCTGAGCCCTGAGTGGCCCTGGATGGCTGGGCAGCCACCATCCAAGGCTTGCCTGTGCCTCAGGTCAGCCCTGGGCAGCTGGGGGCTGAGGGGATGGGGGATTCTGGAGGCAGGCACGCAGCAAGGCCGGGCCCAACTAGGTGTGGGCCTGGCCTTGCCCCATGCCTGCTACTGAAGGGAAATGAACTCCCCTCCATCTTGTCCTATAGGGCTGGGCTCCCTGCATAAACCCCCTCCCTTTTCTGGGAGTGACCACAGGTGTGCCGGCAATGTTCTAGCTTCCCCGACCCCCACCCAAATGGACCAATGAAGCTCCAGGAACACAGCGAGGGTCCTAATAAGGCTAAACCACAGAAAGACCCTAATTCAAGTGACCAATCTCTGTAACCCTTGTCACTTTCCTAAGCCCTCCCAATTATCCTACCCCATAAAACTCATTGTTACCGCCCGGCTCACCCTCTCACCTCGCTGCTGTGCCAGAAAGAGGATGAGAGCCAAATCCGGGTTTAAATAAAGACTCTTTGCTTTTGCATCGGAAAAGGCTCCTTAGTGGTGGATTATTGGGGACCCCGAACTCTGGGCATAACACTACCTTGGTGGGGCTGAGGGGATTGGGCTTTGCCATCTTGTGGTTGTGGGTGCTGCCATTTTTGAGGGAGGGGCAGTCAATTAGAATATTCCCTTTTTATTGGCTGTAGACACTGCCATTTTTGAGGGCAGGGTAGCAATTATCATATTCCCTCCTTATTAGCTGTGGACACCACTATCTTTGCAATGGTGTGAGGGTCAATTAGTATATTCCCTCTTTATTAGATAGGATAGGACAAGAGTATCCAGGTCTGGACAGTTCTTACTAAATGCTATTTTTGCCAATTGTTAAAATGTAATATATTATTTTGCAGCTCCACCAATAACCTGATGAGCTTGATGGGAAACTTAGCCAACTGCAAAAAAGAAACCAACATGTTTTTAACCAATAGTGTATATAAACAATGGTGAGGCCTCCCTCTGAGGAAACAGAACTTTGGATGTGAATCCCCATCTTCTTTACTTGCAGCAAACAAATACATAAAACTACCTAACGGCAATATCTTATTCTTGAATAGAACACAAGTACCAAACCCTTTGAATTCGGTAACAGTTTGACTAAACAGTGACATGTATGTGCTAAATGTCTAGATTACATAGCTTCAGGAACACAGGGTTGACCACAGGGCTGAAGGATTAACAGGAACTTAACTCGTACTTTTCATGCTGGCTTCTTGAAGTGGGGTCTTCCATTGTCAGTGGCACATTGTCCAGCCACAGCTCCACCCCTGACACTTTATCCTCACAGCAATTCCAGAAAAAAAAAAAAGAGGCTCTCTTCCACTTCTCCACTTAATTTCGGTAACAAGTGTTTCACTAGCCTATTATTCACAAGCAGATCTCTAAAGCAACCATGATGCCTGGGTGCTATAGATTCACAAGTTTTGATGAAATACATATTAATCAAAATATATGCAGCATATAAATAGTATATTAAGTACATATAAAATTATTTACATGTTCATGTATTAGGCAATATATTACTTTTATTCCATTTTTGTGATCCTACTCCAGATTTCATAACTCTCATGGGGAAATGTACAGTTCTCTTCATCCGTCTCCCTGGCACCTGGTCCTAACTGCATTTCTGCTATTCGTAAAGTTCCATTTAAACAGGTCACTCTCACGATTAATACATTTTCAAAGGTCTCTCATTAACTATTAAAGTCCATCCAACTTAGATTTCCATTTAGATCGTTTCATAATGTGGCCTTAAGTAATTGTCTGGTATTTGATCACAACCCCCAGGTGCCTATTCATGACTTTCCTGTGAAGTTGCAGTTCTTTTCATCTGAATTAAAACAAAGACCTCCAAGTGACCTTTGACAAGTCACTTGATCTTTCAGCATTTGGGTAGTGAGGTCAAATAAGAGATATAGCTCTGCATATTGTTTGATAATTGTACTGATGAATTTCTCAGTGCAAAGGACTTGGGGCTCCTCGGATTAAACACATTTTATGAGTGTAGAATATTGTGTCCACTGAGCCAAAAATAACTACAGGTCAATAACTACCCTAGAGTCCTAACTGAAAAACCTGGGTGCCATTTAGTAGACAACATTCATTGTTGTGTTTTAATTTCCTACATTGGATTAAACTTTTATTCTTTACCTTTAAAATACCTTTACAAGTTTAATGCCACCATATTGTGCTATCCTATCATTAATAAACATGCACAGTTTAATCAGTCCTCTTCTTCAAGCTCTGAACTGTCTTATGGTATTGATTATATAGCTAAACAAATCCCTTGAGAAGAGACAGAAAACAAATCCCTTGAGAAGAGACAGAGCTTCCAATTCTAAAGAAGCTCTATTTTTCCAGCTTTGCTTTTTGAGTGAGTTTCGCAATGTGTTTCTAGCTCACCTCCTAAAATAAATTACCACATGAACCCAAAGCAATATCTTTGAATTTTACACTGAAAATCTTTACTTCATAATGTTTAGTTTTGTTTAAAAAAAAATCTATCTTGGGCTTACGATGTCGGTCTGTAAAACCAACACTATTGTCAGAAAACTTTGTCACCTCTTTACAGCCAGAGAAACTCATTATTCTTAACCTCTGCTTCCACACCTTAGTCTGATCTTTTTTCTGCGATATACTGAAAAAGACCTCCGTGGACTCTTGACATTTTCTCAGATACCTATGACTCATGTTCCAGAAGCTGTGCTTTGTACCTGGAGTTCTCATACTTCTAGAATATCTTCTGTGGCCAAGCCAGATTAGTCTCACTTCTCTAAATAAACCTCTCTTGATTTATTTAGATAACTTACAATGAATATTCTTATAAAAATTATTTTAATTGACTTTTAGAGAGAGAGAGGAAGGGAGAGGAAGAGAGAGAGAAACATCAATGTGAGACTGAAACATCAGTCAGCTGCCTCCTCCTGGGGATCAAACCCACAACCCAGGCAAGTGCCCTGATGGAATTGAACCAGCAATCTTTCTGTGCATGGGATGATGCCGAACCAACTGAGCCATACCAGCCTGGACTAAAATTAATATTTAAAAATAATTACTATAATAACAATAAAATGTGTTATTGTTATTTTACTATCACTATTACTGTCAGGTCACACAGCATAAGAGAGTGTTACCAACAAAGGCTATGAAAACAAATTGCATAGAAATGAAGGCAAGCTCCACCAACTATTTGTCATATAATATTGATAAAGTTACTTAAACTCTCTAAGCCTCAGGTTTTTTCAATTTATAAAATAAGATAAATTATGAAATAGAATTATAATACTCAAATGAAAACACATATGTTAAGGGGTCTCCAGAGTATTTTGTTCATTTAAGCAATATAGTAAATCTTATTTACTAACACAGTTAGCCTTATTCACTCATTGAAGCTAACATAAAGCCTACTAGGACCTTGGATATTCATAAAAGAGACTCTAGTTTTCTAATCTTAATAGCTAACTCAAGAGTACGATGGCACAGTCCAGATTTAATCCTAGGCATTATGATTTCAATCTTATATTCTTCCCATGTTGACTATATCCCCTCACAATTTATGATTACTTGATAAAAGAAATATCTAGGTCGACAGATTATAAGCTTTAACAAAACTTCTTTATTTCTGTTTTTTAAGTGAAAAGCTAAGGCAAAAAAAATATTTGGGCTTTTTAGAAAATAAAAAAAAGGTTCTACAAACAGCTGATAATTTATGTCTTCTGAGTTGTTTTAACCTTGTACATGCATAAATCCAAGAGTACAGGTAAAGTAAACTAGAAAACTCTATAAATGCTACAAAGGTTGTCCCCTAAAAATGTATATACACTTTAATAGCTGATAACTCAATTTTGAAAATGAAATGTGTTATAATAAACACTGCCTTTATAATTGTTCAAAGTGTATGTATAAATTTTTAGGACAACCTGTATATGTGCACTTACACGTTCCATAGTTAGCTTAAATAGAGGCTTATCTCTGTAACAGTGGATCTTAAAATTCTAATGATATTACCAGACAAGTAGTAGTATGCTATCAACATAACATGATATATTGTATTATTCTACTTGGACTGCTGCAAAAATATACTATAAACTGGGTCATTTAAATAACAGATTTTTTTTTCTTACAGTTCTAGAGATTTGAAGTCCAAGACCAAGGTGCTAGCAGGGTTGATTTATTCTGAGGCCGCTCTCTTTGGCTGGTAGATGGCCACCTTCTGTGTCCTCACAAGGCCTTTTCTCTGCGCATGTACTGTTTATGACTCTTCTTCTTATAAACATACCATCCTTCTGGTGTAGGACCTTACTATTATGACGTCATTTAACATTAATTACCTCCTTAGAAGTAATTACTATAAACACACTTATACTGGGAGTTAGGGCTTCAACATATGGCTTTTAGGGGCACACAATTTAATCCCATAATATTGGCATGTCCTATTGAACCAAAGTAAGGATCTCTTTAAAAATAAAAAGTCCTTAAAGGTAAAGTACCCACTCTTAGATTTTCAAGAAAAGGTAGTATTTTAATAATATTTTGTTTGCCCAATATTCCTAAATTTTATGTTTCCCATACACATTCATTAATTAGTAGACTATCACAATTAAGATGAATATTAGTTCACTATGTCCATATTAATAGTCATACAAAAATCACATGACTATAAAATCATATGTTCTACTTAAAAATATGTAATGAATTCTAAAGTTCAAAATGACTCCAAGAGTTGAAACAACATATTTTTCATATTTCTGTAATTTTTCTCACATGTATAGCAGTATCTATATATCTAAGAAATTTAACTGTACTGGCTTCCGTGACACATAATCCCAATTCCTGTTCATGACTGAAATATGTTTCTGCAAGCTACTTCCAACTGACAGCTTTCAGCTGTCATCCCTCTTCAACAAGGGCCTGTGTCTCCAGAAGCTGTCTAGCTCAGTGGCATACCCTGTGCCCCGAGGAAAACTTGCATCCAGTGACTGATCTACTGGAATGTTACAAAACACTCATTCCCCTCAACACAACCCAGGGCAATGTTGAGGTACCAGTCCAGCTTTCTAGCTCCTGCATCTCAGCCCAAATTCTTACTCTGCCCACTTCCCTTTGTTTGCCTTCCCAAGAGCACACTAGTGGAACCTAATCTATCAGAGTAACAGATACTCTTTTCAGCACTGTTCAAGGCAGTAAGTAATCAGACAAAATAAGTAAGAGCAGATTTATTCCCTTCAAGCAGTACAGAGTTGTGTTTGCAAAATTGTTGGTAATAAAATTATTTTAACCAAGCATGATTACTTTTTGCAAAAGATAGCCACAAAATTAAGAATGTTAAGGGTCTTCCAAAGTTATAAGCACAAAAATTCATCTGTGATAATTGGTTAGCTTGTTAGATTGATTTCTATAGTAAATCTAAGAAAAATATAAAATCAACTGTCTAAGCTTTGTTCATGACAATAAATGAATTAGGCAATTGTAGGACAATAACTCTATCAATAAGCCTTATACTTTATAACATTTTTTATAAATTATAAAGCTATTTGGCTCCCATTGCCACAAGTATATGCCAAAATAACTTAAGAGTTTTGTAAAGGGGTTGTCTTTTCTGTTGTAGAGGTTTGTTTAGGGTCTTCATGTTCTGGGCACCATGCTTGGCACTGGTTTTGTTCACTACTCTAATGACAAATGTTAGCCTACTGCTTTGTCATTGAAAACTACTTCAGGAATTAATAAGTAGTGACTACATATTTGTTCATGACACTTGAACTTAACTGCTAGCTCTGTGATGAGTATGAGTTGTAGAAATTTCCCTTTTGTGCTTTTAAGGATGCTTCACTGTAAATTAAGGCTGAAGATAATAGATAACACATTTATTTGTTATCTATTATCAAATCAGGATATGTGAAATGAGACATCAGTAAGATAGTTTATGCAAAAATTAATATCAATGATAAATAAAATTTTGGATTAATTTTCTCTCATTCAGATGAAGTAGAAAGAACAGAATACTATATTGAATATTATAAAATACTGATCAAGACAGCTTCCACATTCTCCTCAGTTAGACTATATTTTATAAAAGCCCTCCCCTTTATAGAACATTTACTTTAGAAAACTTATAATTATAAATTCTTTCTCTGCCCCTTTGACATGTAAATCTTTAAAAATACTCTTTCCAGTTTTACAACCCAGGGCTATCTTTCTCAAGGACCTGGGAGTCATTTCTTTGAAATACGATCATTAAGGGAGATCAGGCACCTATCCCTCAATCTCTGAGGAAGGGTGCCTTGTTCCACATTGTATAACTACCTCTTCTCAAGCACATGTGAGAAAGTGTCCTTTTCCTTCTGTAAAACTAATTAGCAAACGCAGATAGCCCTTGCTGCCTCTTTGATCCTATTGTTTTAAAAGCTTCATATTTGTTTCAGTAGAACTGAGTAGAGACCTAGCCTTGGCTCCTGTCTCCTTTTCCAATAGCCTTGAATAAAGTTTTCCTTCTCTGTTTCACTTTGGCTTGTGCAATATTTGCTTTGGCAATGCCAACTACAATTTATATCCCGAAGCTATTATTTCTGAAATGTCTTAATATACGTAAGGGAAAGAAGCAGAAGGGGAAAGTATGCAGTGGAGAAATCAAATGAGAGTCTGAAAAGCAGGTAGAAGCTACTTGAAAAATATTTTCATTAAACACTGGCTGTTACCCATGAAGCTGCAGAGATAGAAAGGTGAAAGCTCTCTCAGAAATTATAGTATCACGGGATACAACAATGTTTACCTAAGAGGCTCAGACTGAGGACGATGCACCTGTGCAATGTTCCAATGGTCGTATTTCCCCCCAGACATTTTGGAAAAATAAATAATGAAAAGGAGGTAGTATCCCCTCCAAATTGTACATATGTCAAAAAATATAGCCACCCTCCTGAGTGTTATTATGCCTTGCTGTCTAACCCAAGCAAAATAATCATTCCCTCTGTCAAAACACACTGAAAATAATGTGTGAAGAATAGGAGGGAATCTTTCATATTTCCAGTGATGAATTAACACCATGATGGTCCCTGTTCTCAGCTAGCTATTCTCAGCAAGGTCAAGCAAATTTAAAGATTATCTACAGGATGCCAAGACTTAATAACCTCTGGAAAGGATAGTTACTTTGAAGTCATGCTAAAAAGTTGCTGCAGTTTGCAAGAAGGTTAACTAAAAACAATCTTCTCACTATAAATATTCACGTGTAGAATTATTTCTTGCTTCCTATACATTGACACTCAGTGTTTGAGAAGCTGACATTAAGGTGCTTATTAAAAATAAGTTTTGTTCTGTTGAGTGCAAAAGTAATACCTAAATTTAAAAAACAATTTAGAACAGATGAATAAACAGAAAGTAGAAACCTAAAATCATCTACAGACCCACAATTTAGTGGTAGTCACTATTAACATTTCCACAAAATTTAGGGATGTATCAAATATTTAGCATAGCTTAATGTTTTAGCTTATACTCAAAAACAGGCATTATTGTAATCATTACATCAATATTAGTGCATTTAGTTCTCGCAGGAGCCCTATAAATGTGCACTATCCTCATGCATATTTTACCAAGAAAATAGGCACAGAAAGGTTAAGTGACTTACCCAGGTTCACAGAGTTAGTAGGTGATTGTTCCGACCTGCGGGTTAAGTCAACGAGGACCCTAGAGGGGGAGTGGGGATGAAAAAGGGACAAGAGACACAAGGAATGGAGACAAGACAAAGTTCTGATCAAGTCTCATTTATTCAGCAGTAGATCGGGGTATTTATGGGGAGAAGGAGTAATGAGGAAGTTAGCGAAAATTCCTACCCCTAAGGCGAAACGCCTGGCTTTTGGGAGATAGGGAAAGAGATAGGGTTTGGGGTAATAGAAACCTAGCCCGAGGTTAGTGCTAATGTGGCTGGCATTACTACAAAATGGCTATCAAGCACAACAAGTTTCCCACAGGTGATCAAGCCAGATTTTAGTTAGGCAGTCTGGCTTCATGGCCCATGCTGTTATACAACAAAATCTTCACAACCAAACCCTTATTTTAAGAAATTTGGTTTGCCAATTTTTTTTTATTTTATAGACAATTGAATGGTAAATTTTTTATAGTTATATATTTTTTTACTATTCCATTTACCTCCCTAGAATAAATCTCTAGGAAAGGGCTGCTTAGTCAAGGAACATGTCTACTTTTCAAACCTTTGCTATTGTCAAATTGCCCTCAATACTGTTTTACCAATTTTATTCCATTTATACTGTATGAAAGAGCTCCTTATATTTCCCTTCTCACAATAGATAGGCTTCAACTCTACCCCTACCGCCACTCTACCTGAAAATGTAGACTGAGACAACACATATTGGAAATATAATTTATGCCATACTAGCTCTTTACTCATTAGTCAAAAGACACTATAAACACTTGCATGAACTTTATTTTCTAGTTATTTTTCATAGAACTTTGAAAATAACTCTTAACCTTAGTTTAATATCTTTAATTTTATTAATTCAGAACATAGCAGGTGTTGGGTACTCTCCAGGGATAGTCAATAATTTAAAGATAAATAATGCTGTTTATTCCCCTAATTAGCTTGCTATGTAATGAGGAAGTTATCCATGTAAACAGCTAATGTGTATTGCAGAATAAAAGGCCATGTTAATTATAATACAAACAAATTATCATATTACAAAGAGGTGACTAGAAAGAAACATACTATTAATTCTGATTGAAGTGATATAAAAGATTTTATTGTGCAGTTATCTTTTTGTAAATTAAATGAACTGGGGTGACACTGATTCATAAGATTATATTGTTTTCAACAATACATTTCTATGAAACATGTATATTGTATTATATACCCACCAGCCAAAGTCAAATCATCTTCTGCATCATATATTTATCCCCCTTTATCCTATACTACTCCCTTGTACCCTTTGATGGTGGTAATTTCCATACTGTCGTCTATGCCTATGCCTATGAGTTTCAGTTTTATATCCCACATATGAGTAAAATCATATGTTTCTTAGCTTTTTCTGACTTATTTCACTTAGCATGATATTTTCAAGATTCACCCATGTTTCCTTACAGATGAGTAGCAGTCCACTGTATATATATGTACATCTTTATCCAATCATCTATCAAAGGATACTTTAGTTGTTTCTATGTCTTGGCCACCATGAATAATGCTGCAGTGAACATAGGGGTGTGTATATCTTTGTGAATAAATGTTTCCAAAATTTTGGAATAGATACCCAGAAGAAGGGTTGTTGGTCATTTAGTAACCCTATTCTTAATTTTTTAAGGAGCCTCCATACTGTTTTGCATAGTGACTGTGTCAGTTTAGAGTCCCACCAAGAGTTACCTTTTGAGTTGACACATAGCTGAGAAAGAGTATGTGGTAGGTGTAAAGTAGGTAGAAGGACACACCTGAGCCTAAGAACATAATAAAGCAAGCCACAAACACATAAAAGTACATAATGTTGGCTGTTTTTTATTATGAATTGAGAGCAGTTAGCATAAAGCAGACTTGTTTTTTCTAGCTATTAAGACAAATTGTATCACCTATTTATGTAAACAACTTGTTCTATCAGCTTTCTAATCAACACTGCCCACAAGAGGACCAGGTATTTCCATTGATACAATTTACTCCTCACAAACAAATTATTAATAAGAAAGTGTATTTACCACTTCCTTTTTATTCAATACTGTTGTAGGCACTGATGAGAGAGTGATCTGCTCAGACCCTTCAAGGGAAGGGAGATAAAAAATTAAAAAAAATATATGTAAAAAGGAAAAGATTAGCCCAGCCAGTGTTGCTCAGTGGTTAAAGATTGACCCATAAACCGGGAGATCATGGTTCAATTCCAGGTCAGGAAATATGCCCATGCTGCAGGCTCCATCTCCAGTGCAGAAGACAACCAACATATGTTTCTCTCTCACTGATGTTTCTATCTCTCCTCCCTCTTCTCTCTGAAATCAATAAAAATGTATTTTTAAAAAAATTAATAGTAAGATGAACTCTAAAAATAAAACCAGACTTTATGATAAGACAAGATGCAACTAGCCAGAAAAAATGCTGTGTGAAGTATATTGCAGGCAGAATGGAAAGAACCATAGACAGGAGGCAATTGTCATAAAAGAAAGCTAAGTGATCCTTACAATGATTATTCATGCCTTCAGTCTATGTCAAATTAAGATCAACTAAAGGACATACATAAATATAAGCTTAATCAATGGACACAGTCAGCAGGGGGGTGAGAGTATGGGTGTGTGTAGGTGTGTGGGGGCGGGATAAGGACACATATGTAATACCTTAATCAATAAAGAAAAAATTAAAAATGTAAAAAAAATAATATTACATTTAGCCTCTTTTGAAAGACTCTTTTATACCTCTTTATCCTTTTTTGTCTGCTCAGACAGTGTGTGCTAAAATTTTAAAAAGCATCATTTCCTTTTTAACACATGTGCGGAGTGTTACTGAAATTCTTCCCCATCATTAAAAACCTTTTTCATCCTGGCTGCAGCATAACCAACACCAATTTCCCTCTTAGTCCTGCCTTTCCCATCTGGCCTCACATGTCAGCTTCTGCTTATTCATTCACATCATATAACAGTTCAAGAACTCTTTAAATATTATACTGAAAGCAATTGGATACAAAAGTACCAGATGATCTTTCTTTCCAAGATATTTTTTCTTTTAATGATTATAAAACCACTAAAAACCCAATTAATGATTATAAAAATGATGTTTCTCATCAAAATCCACCTTTCATTCTGTGTCAAAAACTGAGCTTCTTTCATCCACTTAACTTCATCTCAATTGGATTACTATTGACATTTATCAGTAACTTAACACTTTATTTTCCTTTTTGCCCAGGATATTATGAATTTTTTAGTATATACACTGTGGAATAATACTATCAATATAAAAGTCTACATTTTTATATTATAGACTTTTAACTCATCCTACACTAATAAAAGGAAAACATGCAAATTAACCATCACTCTGCTATGCCCGCAAGCCATGCCCACAAGCCATTCAGGAGCAAGTATGCAAATTAACCCAACCAAGATGGTGGCCAGTCACGGAGCTGGAGCAAGTAGAAAGCTTGAGTTGCCCTGGCGATCGAGGAAGCCAAGATTCTCGCCCTCCCTGGCTGGCCCTAGCCTCCACTCAAGGCTACAAAATTTCAATTATAGAAATAAATAAATTCCAACAAAAATGATGGCAGCAACAGAGTTGGAGCGAGCAGGAGGCTTGGGTTTCCCTGGTGATGGAGGAAGCCAAGCTTCCTGCCTGCTTTGGCCAGCCCTGGACTCCGCTCAAGGCTACAAAGTTTCAATTATAGAAGATAAATAAATCCTAGATACTTGCCTCCCTGGCCACCACTCAAGGAGGTGCTGAAAGAAAAAAAATAAAAAGATAAAAAGGAGTGGCTGGGACCTTGGGTTGCCAGGGGTGATCAGGCCAGGATGGGACCACAGGGACCAGTTGGGGTTAAGCAGACCAACATGGGGGCCAGTTGAGGGTGAGCAGGCCATCAGTGGGGGTCAATTGGAGGTGATCAGGACAGCGGGAGCAGGGGGGGTTAGTTTGGAGTGAGCAGGCCAGCAGGGGGGCAGTTAGGGGTGAGAAAGCCAGTGGGGAGGTAAGTTGGCGGCGAGCAGGCCAGCAGGGGTGGCAGTTGTGGGTGAGCAAGCTGGCACGGGGAGCATTGGGGGTGATCAGGCCGGCAGGGGGGCATTTGGGGGCAAGCAGACCAGCAGGCAAAGTGGTTAGGGGCAATCAGACAAGCAGACAGGCAAGTGAGCAGCTGGAGCCTTTAGTCCCAGATTATGAGAGGGATGTCCGACTGCCGGTTTAGGCCTATTCTCAGTAAACTGACAGTAGGACATCCTTTGAGGGGTCCCAGATTGGAGAGTGTGTAGGCTGGGTTAAGGAACACATCCCTCCCATGCAAGAATTGCATGCACTGGGCCACTCGTCTATCTATAATGATACTGCATAAATTTTACATATATTGTTATAACTATTAAATATGCTATTTTTGTTTGTTTGTTTTTTCCTTACCCTAATGGGCACTAAGCTACACAGTGCAATTATGATCATTGATGATCATGGAACAATTCAAGTAATAAAAATTTTAGAAATTGTGGTGGGGACTTGCACCCAATTTATGTGAATATCACCCTTAAGGAAAAGGAGAAAAAATAGCTAACTGTTTCTCAAATACATCTTTGTACCTTGGCCATTTGAAATTGTTTCCTACTCTTACCAACACTATAAAATGAATACTAAACGTGAGTACTTGTCTAGCTTGAGGAAAAACGTTCTTTGAGGTTTTCAAGTTGTTTGGAGATTGTCACTTGATGTATTGCTTTAATCATTTTGTTGTTTTAATCAATGTGTGCATTTGCTCAGAGAGATCTGATGAGCATAACATAATGAATGCCAAAAATAACAAGCAGGAATACCTCTGGGTCCTCTCCAATTCCAAAATATAATATAATCTCTGAACCAAATGAAGGTGTCCCTGGTCCAATTTGTTCAAGGCAACATAATCAATTTATCTCATTCCAAAGAGAAATATAGGGAAGGAAAATGTAAAGGCAGTTGCAACCTCACATATATTCACAGATGCTCTGAATACATCAAAGAAATGTCACTTTCACCTGAGGAAAAGTAGTTAGAAATAAACGTTTCAGAGATACACAGCAGTGTCCTTTAAGTTAATGTTCCAAAGGAAAATAAAATATGTTTAAACATCTGGAGGTGAATAAACCATAGTGGAATATATCTTTAAAATTTATATTCAAATAACATATATAATTACTCTAACAGTTCCAACATCAGTTACCATTTATTACATGTTGACTAAGTGAGAGGCAGCACATTAAACATGGTACACCATGGGGATGTAATGTATAGCATAGTGACGATAGTTAAAAGACTATATTTCATATTTGAAAGCTGCTAAGAGAGTAGTACATTTTATTTATTTATTTTTTTAAATATATTTTATTGATTTTCCACAGAGAGAAAGGGAGAGGAACAGAGTCAGAAACATCAATGAGAGAGAGACATCGATCAGCTGCCTTCTGCACACCCCCGACTGGGGATGTGCCCACAACCAAGATACATGCCCTTGGCCGGAATCGAACCTGGGACCTTTCAGTCCGCAGGCCAATGCTCTATCCACTGAGCCATACCGGTTTCAGTGAGTAGTACATTTTAAAAGTTCTCATCACAAGAAAATTTTTAAAAAAAATTTCCTAACTATGCATAATAATGGATATTAACTAAACTTAATGTGATTTCACAATGTATATAAATATTGAATAATTATGTTGTATATGTAAGACTAACGGAAAATAATATTAAAAGGGGGAAAAGGCAATGCATTTGCAGATCCAAATTGAAAGTATTAGCTTCCATTTACCTGCTATGTTTTAAACATTCTATTGTAAGGATAAATGTGATGTCATTATTATCTTTATTTTTCAGATGAAACACTATGGATCACAGAATGAAATAATTTGCCTAAAGTTATATCATTAATGTTTGTAGGAAAATATACTCAATCCAAGTTTGGCTCACTGTAAATTTTAAGCTATTTCTGGCTGGTGTGGCTCAATTTTGTTGAGGGTCATCCAATATACCTGGCAATTGCCTGTTCAATTAGGTCAGAGACTCCCAGATTATGTGCTGGATCCCCAGTATGGGGCCTGCAGGTGGCAGTTGATTGATGCATCTCTCTCACATGGATGTTTCTTCCTCTCCTCCCACTTTCTTCCTTGCTCTCTAAAAAAAAAAATCAATAAAAATATTTTTTAAATTACAGTATAGCCAGATCGGCTATGGCTCATAGCCGATTGAGCATCCAACTATGAACCAGTGGCACATGCCCATCTTGCAGGATCAATTCCCATTGTGGGGGCCGGCAGGAAGTAGCCAATCAATGATTCTCTGTCATTGATGTTTCTATTTTTCCTCTCCCTCTCCCTTATTCTATGAAATCAATAAAAGTATTTTTTAAAAATAAAGTATAAAAATATTTTAAGCTATAGCCCTGACCAGTTTGGCTCAGTGGATGGAGCATCAGCCTGTGGACTGAAGGGCCCCAGTTTCAATTCCGTTCAAGGGCATGTACCTGGGTTGTGGGCACATTCTCAGCAGGAGGTGTGCAGGAGGCAGCTGATCAATGTTTCTCTCTCATTGATGTTTCTAACTCTCTATCCCTCTCCCTTCCTCTCTGTAAAAAAAATCAATAAAATATATTTAAAAAATATGTTAAGCTATAGCTTATCTAAGATCATTTGAGACAAGCTGTTTCAATGAATGAATTTTCATTTTTCTATAGTCTATTACAATGACCACTATATTTTATAAAATATATGAACAGCTTAATAAATTATTGACTAATTATACATTTTAGGTAACAGAAATAGATACTGTGGTCCTCAACATTAAGATATTATTATTTGATCTACAACAATCATTTACTTTATTTTTTCCATCACCATTTATCCCCCCATTCCCTCTTCCATGCCCACCCATCTCTCTCCCTCTACCACACATTCACCACCCTATTGTCCCTGTCCATGAACAATTATTTCTAACAGCTTTCTAAAGCTAAAGTAGAAAGATTGAATTAAAATACAATGTTGTTTGAGAAGGAAAACATGTAAGAGAAACACAACAGCATTTCCCCTTTCTTTGGTATATAAGAAAATAAAGCAAAAAACAGAACTGAATGTTTTATAGTCTGCTCATTTCCACACTACCATCAAGCAGAACCAAACCACAATGCTTTACACAAACACCCTCCCCATCTCACATAGATCAGCTCTATTGCAGCCAAGAATAAACCTAGAACAGACTGTGGAATCTCAGAGGGAAGATGAAGATGGGAGAGTGGGTGGGGTGGGAAGATATCAACCAAAGAACTTGTCCTATATAATAAAAGGCTAAATATGCAAATAGAACAGTGGAACAATCAACTGAATAACCACTCGCTATGACATGCGCTGACCACTAGGGGGCACATGTAGAACATGGCGGGTGTTGGCTATGGCCAGATGGTGGAGCAGGTGAATGGGGCACAAGACCAAGGCAGGGCGTTGGTTGCTGTCATCAGGGCAAGCCTCTGGTGGTTATTGAAAATTCTTTGCTCCTACGTGCTGCGATTCTGCCTGGCGCTCACATCTGCTCTGCCTGGTACCAGTCCCGATCACTTGGCAGTGTCAGTGGGTGCAAGCGGCAATTGCCGGAGAGCCTCTCCACCTTCCCTTGCTCCTGAAGGGTAATCGGGGCAGCAGCCAATGCTCGCACCCACTGACAGTGCCACCTAGCTTAATTGCTCCGTGCTGTCAGCATGTGTGAGCGGGGGCAGCACAGTCAGTGCCTGGGAGTGGCAATAGTGGAGCAAGGCTGCCAGCAGTCAAGGGACCAGGGCTGCAGTGGGAAGTGCAGGGCGGGGTGCAGAAGATGAGCCAAGACCAGCCCCTGTGCCCACTGCAGCCTCACAGCCCACAGCTCCTTTTAAGGTGCACGAATTTGGGCCCCTAGTATACATATACGCATAACCCATACACACAGATAATAGGGTTGTGAAGGCTGGGGAAAGAGGAATGGGGTGAGCAGGGGGGCAGGTGTGGCGGGGTCTAGAAGAGGTCAATGAGAGAAAAGATAAATACATTCAATAACATAGATTTTAAAAAACAAAACAAAAAACTAGTTAGTCCCTCTAATTGAGAGTGTTCAAGCTAGCAAAAAGTCTAAATAAGCTTCTTGGGTTTTGTATTAAATTATGAGAGTAAAATTATGAGAGTAAAATTTGCAGAAAGTTTCCAAATGTAAGTCTCCAGTTTCAATCAGCCCAGATGGATCATTTCTGAGCGAATTGCAAATTTTTAGGTTTGTATAAATAAACTTTCTTAATTCAGTTCACTAAGTGCTCATCTAGCTGGACTCAATCAAGAGAATGGAAATTAAGAATGTCTTTAGCCAAAATTGGTTTGGCTCAATTGATAGAGTGTCAGCCTGCGGACTGAAAGATCCCAGGTTCGATTCCAGTCAAGGGCACGTATCCTGGTTGCAGGCACATCCCCAGGAGGGGTGTGCAGGAGGCAACTGATGGATGTTTCTCTCTCATTGATGTTTCTAACTCTCTATCCCTCTCCCTTCCTCTCTGTAAAAAATCAAAAAAACATATTTAAAAATATAGATCTTTAAATATATTACTAAGGAATCAGTGCAGAGAATAAAGAGAACAATGTCATGATGTTGAGCTCAGAATGGTACCTGTGTATCATCCGAGCATGCACAGGATCAGCTGCAGGCATGTAGGAGAGGAAAACTTAAAGGGATCCAGTAATAATTACAACTCCATCCATTGTGTCTTTGCCTGTATACTACTGTTTTAATGATGTTTATGCATCTTATTTATAACTAGTGGCCCGGTACAAATATTCGAGTATGGGGTGGGGGGTAACCCCTCAGCCTGGCCTGCACCCTCTCAAGTCTGGGACCCCGTGAAGGATGTTTACAGGGATCGGGCCTAAACTGGCAGCCAGACATCCCTCTCGCAATCCAGGACTGTTGGCTCATAATTACTCACCTGCTTTCCTGCCTGCCTGATTGCCCCTAACCATTCTGCCTGCTGGCCTGCTTGCTCCCAACTGTCCCCTGCTGCTGGCCTGCTCACCCCCAACTGCCTTCCACCATTAGCCTGATCACCCACAACTGCCCCTTGGCCTCTAGCCACCTCTAGCTCAGCCCTGCTACCATGGCTATATCCAGAAGAACATCCGGAAGGTCTCCTGGAAGGTCTCCCAATCTAAATAGCATACTATCCTTTTGTTAGTAAGGATAGAAGCCTGGTGCACAGTAGGGGCTGGCTGGTTTGCCCTGAAGGGTGTGTCCCAGATCAGGGTGAGAGTTCCCTTGAGGTATGGGACAGTCTAGGTGAGGGGCCTGTGGTGGTTCACAGGCCAGCCATGCCCCCATGGGATAAGGGTCCCTACTAGGGGGTCATGACAAGCCTGTGTTTGGGACTGAGGTCTGTTTTCAAGCTGGCCATACCCCCTTCAGGGTGGAGGTTACTGCTAGGGTGCCTGGCCAGCTTGAGTGCGGGGATGATATCTGTTTGTAGGCTAGCCATGCCCCCAACAGGGACTCTTACTCCATGGGAACATGACCAGCCTGGGTAAGATGCTAGGGGCATTTTCAAACTGGCCCCACCCCCTTTAAGAGTCCCACTGGGGTGCCTGGCCAGCCTGGGTGAGGGGGTGATGGCTGTTTTCAGGCTGGCCAAGCCCCCCTGTGGGAACTCTCATCCCATGAGGATGTGGCCAGCCTGTGTAAGGGGCTGAGGGCTATTTTCAGGCTGGCCACGCTCCCTAGTGACCCAGGCTTCTAGCCCCTCCTTCAGCAGAGGCCAAGGCAGGTGGGAAGCTTGGCTTTCTCAGTCACCAGGGGCAATCCAAGCCTCCTGCTCACTCCAGCTCTGTCACCTACGTTAGGTTAATTTGCATACTCACTCCTGGGCATAGCAAAGTGATGGTCAATTTGCATGTTTCTCTTTTAGTAGTGTAGATTATGATCCTAGATAATAAAAGGGTAATATACAAATTGTCTCCTCAACCAGGAGTTTGATAGAAGTTCGACCAGGAGACAGGGTGGGCCTGCCAATTTTCTGTGTTCCCTCACCCCTGCCAGACCAGCCCCAATTGGAGCGGGCCAGCTGGACTCCACTGGTGCACAAATTTATGCACTGGGCCTCTAGTATTTTAGATAAAAATGTGTCAAATATCACTTTCTAGAAAATATCTTATATTTATACATACATATGTTTTAATCTTCTTAGAAAATTAGGTTTGAAATATTTTGAGCATATAGAGGCTTATTATGTGTCCATTAAGTTTATGCTTTAAGACAGAATTTAGTACAAAGGATGAGAGTTTTTAATGTGAACCCTTTAAATAAAATGACTAATTTTTTTTTTCCTACTGCCACAAGGTGAGGTATATGGAAGCCATGGTGTCATTTTTCCAAAAAAGCTGCTTCTTCAGAGTATGTTGATCTTTAAAAGAGTAATGTATTAACAAATTGTTTCTTTCAAATTTATTGCACCTTATTACAGGGTTCTTGGCTCTGGAGTTCAGAAGCAAAGAGAATTTTAGTAAGATTCAACAATAGTAGCAGCAGCAGCAAGAACAAAACCCTTCTTTACTGGTCATTGATTATTTATTAGCCAAAAAATGTTACTTGTGAAATAGGTATTTTTGTGAATGTAGTGAGTAGTTGAATCTCAAAAGAGAAAATGTAGTCTTCATTCTGACAATTAGGTTTATTTTCCATGTGTGTAAAGAGATGACCTGGTCTTTGACTTCAGATATTCTCCATGAGGGAAATTAATCTGTCTCAAATATTAGTTATTTGCGGTCAGATTCCAGTAGAGCTTGTTCAATAAATATTAACCACATGACTATTCTATAATTATATGGATTATAGAATAGTGAACTACCTAACTAATCTGTTATATTCTATATAAACTTCTAAGAGATATTTTATTACTGAGTTTTCATTACATTTTTCAAATATTAGCAGCATATATATTCTCTCTCAACCTCTCACTTTCCCTGTAAAGTGATAATCACAATAGGTGAATATTTTAATTTGCTTCAATATAAAATGAGTGTGGTTTCCCCAAAATTGAACTGAAAAAATGTTATTTTTATGCAGTATGAAAATGACAAAATGTAAGGAAGTTTTATATGACTACAGATCCCTGAAGGGTAAAAATTACCTGGGCCATCTTACAGGGGGGTTTACCCACTGCCAAGCACACAGGGACCAATTATACAGACTGATGAGGGCTTGACAGATTCAAGAATGAGTTCAAGGAGCCTCTGAGAGAAAATCAAAGATTAGATCAATACACTTCTGGCATAAATGAAACAAGAGATAATTAATATAGGAGGCCAATCAATAAATTAGGCAATTGTGTTAAGGAAATAGTGTGGGACTTTCACAATCCTAAAATTTCCTCTGTAACCTCATGGAATGAGATTATTAATGGATTATTTTCCATTAATAAAATGACCTCCTTTAATTTACAAGATCTATTAGCTAGATATATGTGACAGAATAAAAATAAAAATAGCAACTGTCAATATATTAACAACTATTTAGCACAGAAAGAAAAAGTTATAAGTTATGGCTGATAACCTGTATCAATATTGTGGATATTATATTCCTAATGACTGGAAATGCATACCACTAATTATACATTTTTATAATTATTCATAAAATCACACATTTAAAATACATAACAATTAAACCAAAATTTATAATGAAACATTATCAAGGATTCAAAAAATCTTTCAAATAATATGAAGGTATTGTAACACACAGGGACTGTTTTTAAACTGTTTGTATAATCAATTACAAACCTTGCTACATATGCATCAATCGAGATGTGAACATCATACACAGAATTTTGATAGTATCTAAATAACATTCTATAAAGCTTTGGGAATATTTTAGGAAATCTTGTGTCTATACTCTGGGATAATTCTAATCACAGGACAATGCTGTCATTTGGATAATAGTAAGCCAAAAACACATCTCTCTCTCTCTAGAGTTGTCTGTTAAGGAATATTTTACTTTCATTTGTCTAAAACATTACTGCTTTATTACATCAGATTAAATATTAACAAAATTATGTAACCTACAGTTAAAATAAATAAAACACCAATGCAAACTAATAATTATGCATGTATAAATTATCTAAAAAGATTCTAATTGAAGTCTGAATTTAGCTGAGGTTGTTTCTCCACATAATACAAATAATTTAGGTTATGAGAGGTCACTTGTATTTGTTTTGCATTGCTATATAAGAGATTATCACAGTTTGTATTGCAGGCCACAACACTGACTCATCATCTACTGTTTTTGATAGCTCAAAGATCCGAGGATGGATTAGCTGGGTTCTCTGTAGAGAGTCCTACAGGATGAAACCAAAGTGTGCTGACCAGTTTGCAGTGTAATCTGGAGTCTTCACCAAACAAGATCTGAATCCAGGCTCCTTCAGATTCTTGGCAGGTTGTTTCATATTGGCTTTAGATTCATGACAACTTTTTTCTTGAAAAACTATAGAAAATCTTTGTTTGGTTGTATTTCTAACTTCAGGGAAAATATGGACCCTCTTTTAGAAAGATCAGGTCCAGGAAAATAATCTCCCCCTACTGATTAATTTAAATGCAGCTGATAGAGAACTTCCTTATTTTTGGAAAATTCCTTCAGTTTTGTCTTCTAATGTAAACATGTTTTACAATCCCATCCACACTCAAGAGGAGGGAATTATACAGGGAGAAGGCAATAGGAGACAAGAATTTTGAGGGATGTCTTAGAATTCTGTCTCTGAGAAGTTCATCTAGCTGGAAGAAGTCTTATAATTTTTAGTCATTGCTTTTGTTCTTACTGATTTGATATTTGAAACAACACAAATGCAAAGATAGGTTCATTACTTTTAAAAGCTTTAAGTAAATCCTTGCTTTATCATCTCTGTTCAAATTATCTTTGCCTCTTTTGATTGAGATATTGCATACAGCAAAATATACAGATCTAATTGCAGTTTGATGATTTTCATCAAATGCTAAGACTTACATAACTCTTACCCAAGTCAAGATATAGAACATTTTCATCAACTAAGAAAGATCCCTGATGTTCTTTATGACTTGTACTCATAGAGAGAAAAACTGCTCTGATTTCTTTCTTAATATATTTGATTTACTTAAACTAAAATATGTTTGAAACACCCAAATATATCTTGAAGATTCCTATTTTTTAAATTTTAATTATCATTGGCTATTGGTAGAATATCCATCTGTTTACTGATAGACTGAAAAAGAAGGAACTCTTACCATTTGCAGCAGCATGGATGGACCTGGAGAACATTATGCTAAGCAAAATAAGCCAGTAGAAGAAAAATAAATATCACATGATCTCACTCATTTGTGGAATATAATGAACAAAATAAACTGATGGACAAAAATAGATCCAAAGAAGCAACAAATAGACCATTCTTCCTCAGAGGGAAGGTAGGGGATGGTGGGGGGGGGATAAGCGGTCAACCAAAGTACTTGTATTCATGCATATATAAGCATAACCAATGGACACAGACAGTAGAGGAGGGGTGAGGGCATGTGCTGGGGGTAGGAACAGCTGGGGAGAGGTCAGTGGGGGACAAAGGAGACACATATACTTTAAACAATTTTTTTTTTAAAAATTACATAACTAGTTAGATGGAAAACTTGTTCAAAATAACCTGAGAGGTACAAAAAGCACCCCTGAGACCATCTGCCTTGACTACTTCTGAAGCTAAGGTTTATCAAACAGCTCTTGATGGTTCAATCTAGAGATTTGTGTGTGTGGGATTAAGGATTTGGAAAGCTTGCCCTTGGGTGTTTACTACTGCTTGCTTACACACTTTCTCTTGCTGCCCTGAGTCATTTGCATTTTAGTGCCAGAGGGAAAGAAATAGGAGGTGTTTTTAGGAAATCTTTCTTGAACTGCAGATTTAAAAATATTTTGGTTGTTTTTTTATTTGATTCTCCTTCAAGGAAGGCTGTAATTTGTATGTTTACTCTTCTTTGCTAAAATTTAATAATTATTACTTTTTCTCAAATATTTTAAGTATGAATTTTTAATTAAGATTTTCCCCACAAGTAAAAATTTTCTAGATGTAATTTACTTACCGGATATTTTTCCTTACATGATACTATCCCCCCTTTTCTTATTAATGGAGACTTTTATAAATTTTTTCATGCAATTTTGATAACTCTACATTTTAACTTTTTACACAAAAATATGACTGCTTTGTGTTCATTTCATGTTAAGCAATTTTACCATGAGATGAACTACCAATAGAAATTTCAGTTAATACTTTAGAAACAGGTTTTGTCCAATACAATTAAATTTTCTTGAATATTCACTTATTTCAATTAGCCAATTTAAAATAATCTGAAAGCTTGATTACTCTTTTAATGTCAAATTTAATACTCTACCAACAATCTTAGATTACCCTGTAAATATTAGTGGAAAGGATTATTTGCATTCTTGAGTAGGCCCTGAGCATTCCTGGTGCTAGGCTGAATTTAGATATAGGGCAGCTGCTGTCGGCCAAGTTTATGTCTTGGGTCCCCATTTGAGCTGGGTCTCATCTCTGTCTGTTACCTGGGTCCTGATCTGTGCTGGGCGTGGGAAGTGAAGCAACTAATGGGGGCAGGAGATCTCCCTCAGGAGGGGTAAGGTTTCAGGCCCCTGTAAGTTTTGGGGGGTGAGGGTCTGTGTCCCACCTCTGTTGACCCCCAAGTCTCTCCTGATGGCCTCTCTGCAACTGTGCCTATCTTAATTTTCATTTGAAAAAATGCTAATAGCAAGACACCCATGAAAAACACACATGTTGTCAAAATAAGCCAAAGGAAAATGGTTTGGGCAAAAATAGAAAGGACTCCAAGTCAATTTTATAGAAAAGATTCCTTTATTAACTTTTGGTGAAGAACATGTTCATGTATTTTCAGAAAACAACTACAAGACCAACCGGACTCCTGCAACAGAGAGGAATTGACAGGTCTACTCCAACCATGAAGACAAGAGGAGAAACAGTCCAGAGGAGAAAGATGCTGAAGGCTCCTTGCCATGCTAGCAGTCAGCAGCTGTGCATCACTACAGGATGACTAGGACCAAACTAGAGAGGGTCAGACCCGCATTGCCACCATTTCTCCACCATCCAGATACCATTGCTGACGTGTACACATAAGGAACTGTTTGACATTGAAACTGGGACTCAGAACTACTGGACATTGAAATTTGGACTCAAACATCTTTTGTTCTTATAGGTTTATTTCTAGCCTGCAGAGGCAAGATGTTTTTAAAGGAAAGAATCGGGTGGGGGGGGGGGGGAATCAACAGATACAGAGGCAAAGAAGCAATGAACAGATTGTCATACTATAGCGGAAAGGCAAGGAAGGTTGTGGGGGAGGGGACTGTAAGAGATCAACCAAGGACTTATATGCATGTATATAAGCATAACCAATGGATATAAGACACTGGGGGGAGGTGGAGGCAGGTAAGGGCATGTACTGGGGAGTAGGAAAGGCTGGGAGGAGGTCAACAGGGGGAAAAAAAGGAGACATATATGCTACCATTTGTAATACTTTAAACAATAAAAAATAAAAGAAATAGAAGAAAATAAAAATGCAAACTTATTAATTTTAAAAGGGGAAAAATATTTTCCCCTCACTTTTAATCTATCTATCTTGATATATCATATGTTATCCTTATTTACTCTTGTGATTTTGTAATTTAAATGTGCTCAGTCAGGCATTTTCTGGCCTAGTTTTCTTGTCAGTAAACATGTCATTCTGCAACATATTTTTTTCTTATATAATATTGTATAGGATTTAATCTTGATACATTCTATTGCTGATAATTATGTTAATTTAGTATACTGAACTTCTTCAATTCTGTTTCAGAAAGAAAGGCTATTTAACATGTCTGAGCAGTCTCTTCTGTAACTTACGTATAGGGTTAAATAACCTATAGATTTGCTTTCTGAACTTTACTTGTTCTTTTCCTTTATAACTTTGCTAGAGCTGTCATAACAGCATACCACAGACAGGATGGTTTAAATAACACAAAATTTATTTTCACAGTTCTAGAGACTAGAAGTATGAAGTTTAGTTTCTTCCAAGACCTCTCTCGCTGTGAACACGCATGCTCATCCCTTAGACTTTTACTGTCAGTGTTCTAATCGCCTTTCTTATAAGGACAAAAGCCAGATTGTGTTAGGGCCCACCTGTACAACTCCATTTTACTTTAATTAACTCTTCAAAGGCTCTAAACCAGATAGTTACATTGTGAGGTATCAAAAATTAATACTTCAACATATGGATTTTGAGAGGGATGGAGCACAATCCAGTTCCCTTCCCCAACTTTTGTTCGATTTCTCTTTCCTTTTCTCATTTGTCCCTATTTTGCTCAATTTTGATTCTAATCCCAGAATTCTATATCCTTACTGTGAGTCCCTTCCTATGAGAGAAACTCTGAGAGATCCACTTCAAGACTTTCTAGGAAGTGCCCTCCTTTAATTTACTCAACCCTCCCAACCCAGGGCCCCTCGCAGCCACACAATTGTAGAGGGCAAATCCCCTCCAGATTTCAGCTACTGTCTCATATTGGCAAAACCTTCTCTTCAGGAAATACCTACAGTCTAATTTGAAGTTCATTTGTTTTCAAATCCTCAGATACTTCCCCAATTGATACCTTCTTTCCACATAGAATCAAACCCAGCAGGCCTTTGGCCACCAGTGGTTTGTCCCCACCCGCTTGTACACGGAGCTCATAAACTTCTAGCCATCAGGAACTAGCTAGGCACTAAGAGTTCTGCCCTAGTACAGTGGTACCTTGAGATACGAGTGCCCTAACATACGAGATTTTTGAGATATGAGCCCTCGAGCCAGCGATTTTTTTTGCTTTGAAATACGAGCAACATTTGAGATACATGTAATCGCGCGGATTGGCCGGCTGCACACAACCCACCAGTTTACCGCAACTCAAGCGTCTCATAGTTTCCCATGCCTCAGTCAGTGTGCTTGTTTACCTTGTTGTCAAAGCATCTTTTGTGCATTTACATACTTTATCACATTTCTTTTTATAACCATGGGTCCAAAGGAAGAAAGCGAGTGGAAAGGTCAGTGCTCAGAAGAGGATGACGTCTATTGAATTAAAGCGTGAAATCAGAAAAATATGAGCAAAGTGTGCGAGTGGCTGATTTGGTGAGGCAATACGGGCGTAGTACTTCAACGATATGCACTGTGCTTAAACAGAAGGAGTCGATAAAGGGTATAACGCCAGCTAAGGGCGTTACAATAATTTCTAAGCTCCGTAGCTCTCTCCATGAAAAGATCGAGAATCTACTGATGGGTGACAGAGAAGCAGCTTAAAGGAGATATATTAACACAGGGCATCATATGCAAGAAGGTGCAAGCGATTTACAGTGATTTGCTGGAAAAGACCCCGCGCACTTCATTTAAAGCCAGTAGAGGCTGGTTTGATAACTTCAGGAAAAGGTCCGGCATTCACTCCATCGTCAGGCATGGTGAGGCAGCAAGTTCGGATGTGAAGGCAGCTGAGGATTACCTCAAAACTTTTTCCAAACTGATAGAAGCCAAAGGATATATCCCCCAGCAAGTCTTCAACTGTGATGACACAGGGCTTTTCTGGAAGAAGATGCCGAATAGGACTTATATAATGGCAGAGGAGAAGGCGATGCCAGGCCACAAACCCATGAAGGATAGGCTAACTCTCGCACTGTGCCAATGCGAGTGGCGACTGCAAGATCAAGCCTCTGCTCGTATACCATTTGGAAAACCCCAGAGTCTTTAAGTCACATAAGATTTTAAAAGATAAACTGCAAGTTATGTGGAGGGCAAACCCGAAGGTATGGGTCATCAGGCAGTTCTTTGTGGAGTGGGTAAATCTGGTTTTCGGCCCTTCTGTTTAGAAATATCTACAGGAAAACAACCTAACCATGCAAGCCCTCCTCGTCCTCCACAATGCTCCTGCTCACCCACCGAACCTTGAAGATGAACTCCTGGAAGAGTTCAAGTTTATAAAGATTGTCTACCTACCTCCCAACACCACTCCTATCCTGCAGCCCATGGATCAGGAGGTGATTTCTAATTTTAAAAAGCTGTACATCAAGCACCTGTTCCGGTTCTGCTTTGAGGTGATGGAGAACACAAACCTCACCCTTCGAGAGTTCTGGAAGAACCACTTTAACATCGTGATATGCCTCAGAATTATTGATCAGGCCTGGCTGAGTGTTACAACGAGGACTTTGACCTCTGCATGGAAGAAGCTGTGGCCTGAGGCCATAGCCAAAAGGACCTTTGAAGGATTCGAACCTGAGGTGCCAGTGGAGGAGGAGATAGTGTCTCTGGGAAAATCCATGGGCCTAGAGGTGGATGAGAGAGACGTGAATGAGCTCGTCGAGGAGGAGCACTCTCTGGAACTTACCAGGGAGGAGTTACAAGAGTTGCAGTCTCAGCAACATGCAGAGGTTCTCCAAGAAATTGGTTTCAAGGAGGAGCCAGAGGTGGAGGAGATCTCTACAAGTGAGATAAAGGAGATCTTAGGAATGTGGGAGAGGGTGTCACACATCCTGGAAAAGAAACACCCTGAAAAAGTTGCTACTGGTCGTGCATCGGAGCTGTTCAATGAAAATTGCCTCACCCATTTCAGAAGCATTCTGAAAGGGAGGAAGAGACAAACCTCGTTGGACACGTTTTTTTTTAAATCGGCCAAAAATGCAGACCAGTTGCAATTAAGTTCAGTGAAGATTAATTAAGTTACATTCAGTTTAGGGATAAAGTGTAGCATTAAGAGTGTAACGAGTAGGTAAATACACTTTATAAAACCAGTTTATTCCTTTACATTCTCTTACATTATGTTTTTATACAATATTTGCCATTTATAAATACATTTTTCTTATTCAAAAACACGTAACAAGAACAACTGGGGTGGCATTTTGGGGGCTGGAACGGATTAACGGCATTTCGATTGATTTCAATGGGGAAATTTGCTTTGAGATACGAGCAACTTGATATACAAGCAAGGTTAAGGAACGAATTAAACTCATATCTCAAGGTACCATTGTATTGCTAAAACTGCCCTACATCTGCTGAGGTGTTCTCCTCCTGGTCATGAAATATTTCACAGAACACCTGCAAAGGCACGCTGGACTGTGATAAAGCAGGAGAAAAATGTGCTCTCATTAACAGTGTCTGAGCACAGACAAAAAACAAGGTCACTGACAAACCCAAAAAATTACCAACACATCCCTCTCCTGGGTAATGAGAGTGAACATCGATTCCTTGCCAATTATAGCTATGGCCTCACTCTATTCTCTTCACTTCCTAAAGAGTCAAAAAAATTACTCCAGTTTAGAACTGTCATTCAATCCAAATAAAATCCCATTTTTTTGGAGCCTCGCCAAGTTCATCCTACACAAGCACAAATTCTATAATAAATCTTATTTAAACACCTCCCTTATCAAGGTACTCCAAGATTCTTCCTGTTGAACTGTCTCAGTTTGTTTCAGTAAGTGAATAAAACCAACTTTATTTCAACACAGATTTATTCTTGATAGCATTTAAGTGATGGCATTTACTTTTAAAGTTTCCTTATAATCAATGTTTTTCTATTATAAATAATATATTATTGGGTCTTGCTCTTGCTGCATTCTGATAATTTTTGGCTTTAAATATCAGTTATTTAGTTTACACTATTTCTTCATTATATATACATGCTTATTTTATTTAGTGTTTAAGTGCTTAGTCTATAGTTTTCAATTTTTATCTATAACTTATCACTATCATACTACAAATACCTTTATATGTCACATATAATTGCCTTATAGAAATATATTTCTTCCCCTTTGCCATTCTTTGTGCTCTTGTTATATATTTACACGTTATAAATTTCATATACTTTGCATTATACAATCAATTCTTTTTAAGAAATAAAGAAAACCTATTTGCAAATTTATTCACCATTTCTCATGTTTTTATTTCTTTGTGTAGATCGGAGATTGTTATCATGTCTTCAGTTTAAAGAATTGTTTTTACCATTTTTTATAGTCTGGATTTGCTGGCAATAAATTACTTCAGCTTTGTTTGACTGAAAAAGTCTTTATTATGTCTTTATTTTTTAAGAAATTATTGCTGGAGCCGAGACCGGTTTGGCTCAATGGACAGAGTGTCGGCCTGCAGACTGAAAGGTCCCAGGTTTGATTCTGGTCGGGGGCATG
Source organism: Lasiurus cinereus (assembly GCA_011751065.1). Taxonomy (NCBI): domain Eukaryota; kingdom Metazoa; phylum Chordata; class Mammalia; order Chiroptera; family Vespertilionidae; genus Lasiurus; species Lasiurus cinereus. The sequence goes on from JAAGEH010000226.1 coordinate 40,368,774, forward strand.
TAACCTTGCTTGCGGGCACATCTCCAGTGTGGGGCGTGCAAGAGGCAGCTGATCGATGTCTCTCTCTCATCGATGTTTCTGACTTTCTATCCTTTTCCCTTTCTCTCTGTAGAAAATCAATAAAATATATTTTTTAAAAAATATTGCTGGATATAGAATGCTGTTTGATTTCCCCCCAGCAATTTGATTCATTTTGCCTCCTGTTTTGCATTGTTCCTGGTAAGAAGTGATCAGAATGTCTTACTGTTGTTCCCTATGTATAATACATAATTGTTCCCCCTTTTGGCTACTTTTCTAATTTTCTCATTATCGTTACTTTTAAATTATATGATTATGATATGCTTTGGTATGTTTTCTATGTGTATGTATGTGTGTGTCCTACTTGGTTAGTTTCAGTGAACTCCTCTAATAGTTGGATATATTTTTCAGGAAACCGAATATTTGTCACCATTACTTTTCAAATATTTCCCCCAACTCTCTTCTGCCCCTCCAATAGCAATGATCTTAGATTGTTCATGCCTCAGGTCACTGAGCAACTTTCATTTTATTTTTTATTTATATTTTCTCTGATTCACTTTAGTTTCTATTAGCCTGTCATTGAGTTAAGTGATCTTCTACAATCTTCACTTTACTATGAAAGCTAATCAATGACTTTTTTATTTCTGATATTGATTTTATTACTATTTGTACTTGGTTCTTTTACATAGTTTTCATATCCCTACTGATATTAATTTTATAATAGTTTACTTATGTGCAGTGGAGTATCTTTCCTCTGAAATGTCAGAACTCAAAACCTCTTATTCCTGTATGAACTTTTGCACTTTTCCAAAGTACACATTCTTGGCAATTATTCTTTCCTAGTCAATGTTCCTTGCATGACTTAGCGGTTTTTTTGTTTTTAGGTTTGTGTGTGTGTGTGTGTGTGTGTGTGTGTGTGTGTGTGTATGTATGTGTGTGTGTGTTCAGCTTAGTATTCAACCAAGAATTTAAAAGGATTACTATACAGATTTCTGGAGCCCCTTCTCTTCACAGCTCTCTCATTACTAGTATGCTCCTCTTCAATTTCCAGCTGCCACTGTAGCCCAGGTCTTGAATCCGTTTCTTCCTTCTTTGAGGTATGTTTTTGGTTTCCCCTGTACAGAGGTCTTCAAAGGCTCCAGCATTAAGAAGCTGATACAGTTACGGAGCTTACCTCATTTGTTTTTCTGCTCTCTGCCATCATGTGGATGTGCTATGTTTTGTGGAGTACACTGATCATTTAGAAATATAACACTGGGTGGGGGAAGGGGACGAAGATGGCAACATAAGATATACATCTGTACATGCTGTCTCTCGCAACCACACCAAAACTACAACTAAAAGACAAAACAACTACCACCCAGAAGTATGGGAAAGCTGGCAGAGTGGAAGTTCTACAACTAGAAGGAAAGAAAAAAGTGTATCTAGACCTGATAGGATGTGCAAAGGCTCAGAAAGGCAGAGGTATGGAGATGCAAGCGAATCGGGCTGGCATGCCCTGTTGTTTTTCAATTGGGAGGGAGTTACATGTTCCCGACTCTCTGAACTCCAGTTTCTGGTGAGATTCTGGGGACCAAGACTTATACAGGAAGAAACTGGACTATCTACCATCAGGCCAGAAAGGGAGGGTGGCTCTCTTGCAGAAGTACGCACTGGAATCATTGTTGAAGGAGGCAGAGAGGGCTGACTGGCAGCCATTGCTGTTTGCCACACCCTAGCCTAGTGATTCCCTGAGACTCTACTCCGCCCAATTTACAAACCCACCCAGCTGTGTGGTAACTTTTGCATATGAATGGCCTGCCCTCTGCAACTTAACCTAACAAACTGCAACTGGGTCAGACAATTCCAAAACTTACAAACTCCAAGCAAAGAGGAGAAATCTGCAGAGCTCCTGCTGGGTGGCCTCAGACACTAGCTGACTTGGAGATCCAGGAACCAATGTACCTAGAGGTCAGTGTGAGAGGACACCAGATTTCAACTCCTCACATACATAAGTGACACACTCAAGAGGCAGACTCGGTGAGCACCAAAGCCCCACTGAAGCAAGTCTTGCCCCATAAGGGTGTCTCCAGCACAGCAGTTCTTCCATTAATAGACACAGCTAATCCTCACAGTCAATTGGCCTGGAGGTCAATTCCTCCCAGTGTACCAATAGCAATCAAGGCTTAACTACAACAAGACTGCGAACCCAGCCCACAAAGGGGTGCACCAAGAGTGTCCACCTCAGGTGGTTGAGTGTCTACTGGGCCCTATGGACACCTAGCACAAAAAGCTACTCGATCAACACTGGGAAGCAGCTAAAATGCAGAGACCAAGAAACATGTCACAAATGAAAGAAATGGAGGAAAGCAAATGAATGGACATAGAATTCAAAACCACATTTATAAGGATACTCAATCTTCTACAAACCGCTGACAAATTTATTGAGAACTCTGAGAAACTTAGTGAGACCTTCAAAGATCTTAATTAAGAATGCCAAAAATTTGGAAAAGGACCAGTCATAAATTAAGTATGGACTGTCTGAAATAAAGAATAATATACAGAAATCCAACAGCAGACTAGAGGACTCCAAGAATCAAATCAAAGATCTGAAATATGAGAAAGCAAAAAACACCCAACAGAAAAACAAAAACAAAAAAGAATCCAAAATGTGAAGATAGTGTAAGGGGCCTCTGGGACAACTTCAAGCGTACCAACATCAGAATTATGGGAGTGCCAGAAGAAGAGAGAGAGCAAGATACTGAAAACCTATTTGAAGAAATAAGGACTGAAAACTTTCCCTGCCTGTGAAAGAAATGGACTTACAAGTCCAGGAAGCACACAGAACACCAAACAAAAGGAATCCAAAGAAGATCACATCAAGACATGTCATAATTAAAATGCCAAGGGCAAAAGACAAAGAGAGAATCTTGAAAGTAGCAAGAGAAAAACAATTAGTTACCTACAAGGGAGTACCCATATGACTGTCAGCTGATTTCTCAACAGAAACTATGCAGGCCAGAAAGGAGTGGCAGGAAATATTCAAAGTGATGAATAACAAGAACCTACAACCAAGATTACTCTACCAAGCAAAGCTATCATTCAGAGCTGTAGGTCAGATAAATAGCTTCACAGATAAGAAAAAGCTAACAGAGTTCATCACCAGCAAGCCAGGAATATATGAAATGCTGAAGGGTTTTCTTTAAGAAGAGGAAGAAGAATAAAAAGGTACAGATAAAAATTATGAACAACAAAGTGATAACAAATACATACCTATCAACAAGTGAATCTAAAAATCAAGTGAATAAAAATATCCAATGAACAGAATAAACTGGTGAATATAATAGAATTAGGGGCATAAAAAGGGAATGAACTAACAATATTCGGGGGAAAGGAGGAATGAGGGGTGCAGGAAGAGATTGGACAAAAATCTTATACCTATGGATGAGGACAGTGGTGGGGGGTAAGGGCATGGTGGAGGGGAGTTATGGCAGGGGGGTGGGGGGAGAAGAGGGACATCTGTAATAAACTGAACAATAAATATTTATTAAAAAAAAAAGAAAAAAAGAAATATAAAACTGGTATCCATCCATCTTTTATGATTACTTTTTTGTTCACTAGGAAGATTCTGATGTCAAGATAGGCAAGGCCAGGGCTTCCTATGCTTCATATTAGACTTCTCCCTTCTTCTGGGACTGAGTTTATATCTAATTTTAATATTTTAAAGCTTTAAATTCCTTTCTCTTCCAAGTAGCATGACTTGTATCTAACTCCTGCCATAATACTCTTATAGAAGCAATTTCAAATGTGTGAAAGTATAATGCAAATATAATGCAAATTAGGCATTAATTTAAAAAAATAATTAAAATGAATTTAAATAGATAAAATTAAATTAAAACTCTTCTTGTCAAGATAAGAAAGGAAGTGATATTACACCTGATCAAAAAATTTAAAAAGTAACTACAAATAATGGCAGTGCTTGTGTGAATGAGCTGTGATTAGCTTGATAAGGTATTCCTAGTACCCAAAACAGGAATTAGGGCCCAAATAGGGTTGGACACTTCTTTTGAATGATGCAGTGAAAGTTGCTTTTGTAAAACCACAGCATAGAAATAATCCATTATTTTGTCTCATCTACAAAACCTGAAGAAATTACATAGGAAGGAGTTTGAACACAGCCTTTGATAAAAGCAAAACATTACTAACCACCCTCATTAAGATACCACAATCCAAGCTTTCTTTTCAAATCAGGTAAATTTTTTAAATTGCTAATGTATTTTAGAGGCTCAGCTTATTATCAAAATTCATAAAGCGAACTCTGTAGGACACAGTTATTAAGAAGACTAAGACCTTTCATAGACATTTCAAAAGAAAAGAAACCTTGAATAATAATTCATTAAGAAGCACAAAAGATACCATTGGCTGTGATCTCTATTTCACTAACACCTCAAAAACAATTTTCAAAGGGCATTCTTCCACTGTGTGGAAGCAAATATAACCTTAAGTATAGGAATTGAAAAACACAAAACAAATGTCTATCTTTTAATATAAATAGAAGTTGTCTAGTTTGTTGCTGAATCTAAAGGGAATTAATTAGAAACTTCCTCTACCACTGCCAGTTTTAAGTCATTGGAAAAGAAGATGGGAGTGTAGATGTGGGAAAAAGAAAGCGTTGGAGTTATAATATGAAAGAAATAAAGAATAATCTTCCCTGAAACAAATCTCCTTTGTATTTTAAAAGGGAAAAGAGCAACTTAAAAATAGTCATTCATTTTAGATGTTCTTTAGTGTGGATCAAAGTTTGAAAAAGAATTATTCACCTTTGAAGTTAGGTTTTCTGCTCAAATTACCCTACCCATAGTGCTTTTCACTTTTGATTTGCCATAATAAATTTACCACATATATATTAAGTAATACTATAGGCAAGCACTCTGCTAATTGCTGCAAGCATACAACAGGTCAGTGTAAGTTCCTTAATTTTAAGAACTCATAGGACAGCAAGAAGGGTGGGATGAGAAATTCACATGACCACTACAAATAATTTTTCAGTTGTACATTAAATGGGTCCTGTTCTTGTACACATCATAAATGTATTTATTAAATCAATTTTTGGCCAATAACAACAAATTATCTGACATTCTTGAGCACAGTTTTGTGTGTGTGTGTGTGTGTGTGTGTTTTCATTATTAATACAGGTATTTGATAGACAACCAAAAGCAAGGCTGTGGGACCTTCAGTAAAAGACTTTTCTAAGACTTTTAAAGAGAATTTACTTTGATAAATCAAATGTAGCCCAAATAGTAGCCTCATCTTTTCATGCTCACAAAGTTGACTGGGTAAACACAATACCAGTTATTCCTTTGAAGTTGCTTCCAACACTGATAACTAAAAGCAGTATGAAAATGCATAGATATATGTGGGCAACAGAACTACCATGTGAATCAGAATATTTGCATGTACAAAACCAATAATTCTCTTCCTGCATCCATACTGACAAGGAAGCCAAGTACACAATTAGTAGATGATTTGATGAGAATCAGAATAAGAATAGTAGCATAGATAAATATACATTTACTAGCAACAGGACTAAGATACCTAATGTGTATGTGTATGTGTGTATTCAGTCATAATTGGGTTGTTCTTGATATTGAGTTCAAAATATTCAAATGTTATTGATAAGTACCTAACCCCACTTTTTACAATTAGGATGTCATTGTTAAAGGAGTAGTAGTTTATAGATGCAGCCTTCTTGCTACATATTTTATATACATCCTGGATGGCCATTAACAGTTAGCCTCTCTAGTTCTCTTTTTCTTAATGATCATTCAACTCTTTTTATTGACGCATATTTCATTTATATGTGCTAATACTGTTCCATTGATCTCTGGTCAAACTCTGGTTTTCTAACACATAAGATGCATTTCTATCATTTAAATCATTATATGTTTATGTTTTAATCTTTATTATTGAAATTATTATAGATGTCCCTTTCGTTTGTTTGCAGGGTTGTTTTTCCCATTGACCCCATTCACACTGAACCCATCCCTTCTAGGCTTTTACTACATTATTGTCTGTGTTCAAGAGTTACGCATTCTTGTTGACTTTTAAATTTCTATCAGAGTACACATAGTTGTTGAGTTTGGGGTGAGATAGAACTTATCACAAACTGTGGAATAATCACCACATATATTCCTTAAGGATCAGTCTTAATAATGATTAACATAAAATATTATTATGACTGCTAGCGATCTCTCCCTAATTTTAGGAATAACAAAACGTTGAGTTTCTAGTTTATTTAAAATGGAGATTATTAATCTATAAAATAATGAGATCTTATTAAATGCACGGTCTCAACAGAGATGGTAATCAAAGAATATTTATTGACTCATGGCAGAAAAAAAAACAGTAAAAAATTATCATAAAGATTTTGTAAGCCAAAAAGATTACATTGTCTTCCTAGTAGCTCACTTGATCCACCAATCTACATAACAAAAAGTTGAGGAAGAAAGGTTCCTAGTACTGTCTTGACTGAAGACATACCTCTGATAAGATTCCATGACATTACTGAAAATACTGAAATATTGACCCCTTAAACACCTACACATTAATTAAATATTATATGACAAATGAACTACTGACTGTAAAATGGATGGGGAAAAAATAAGAGTAGTATCCTAAAGCAATTAATTAAGCAAGATTTTTTTTTAAAAAGCCATTATAAAAATACATTCAAAACCATATATTTTCCGATAATAATTAAATTAATAGGGGAAAATGGCACATTTTAACCTCTTCTTTCAATTTAATCCTATTTCTACTTGATTATTAAGCCCATATAAAATTAGTCATATTAACTATCAAAGAAATAAATATACCCAACAGCCATATTATTGAGGAAAATTTAAAATGTATATCCTATATTTAAGTAAACCATAAAACTTCAAAGAAATCTGCACATATCTGTTTGCTTTGACCAAGACTTCTAAGATCATAATGGGTTTATATATATTTATCTTATATTCCAGTGGGTTTTCATTAAAAAAAAAAGAAGGAAGTTTAGATTACCTGTAAAGTCATGTCCAACTTTACACTTTTAAAAATTAAGATGTTGCTGAAACCGGTTTGGCTCAGTGGAGAGAGTGTTGGCCTTTGGACTGAAAGGTCCCAGATTGGATTCTGGTCAAGGGCATGTATCCTGGTTGAGGCCATATCCCCTGTAGGGGGCGTGCATGAGACGGCTGATCAATGTCTCTCTCTCATCAATGTTTCTAACTCTCTATTCCTCTCCCTTCCTCTCTGTAAAAAATCAATAAAATATATTTAAAAAAAATAAAGAACAATTAAGATGTTTTGGATTCAGGGGATAGAAATACAACCAATACTTATTTAAGAAAAGAAAAAAAAAAGCATCCTGACCAGTGTGGCTCAGTTGGTTTGAACATTGTCCCCTCGTACCAAAGGGTTGCAGGTTCAATTTCTGGTCAGGGCACATATGCAGGGTGCAGGTTTGATTCAAGGTCAAGGTGAATACTGGAGGCAGCCTATCAATGTCTCTCTCTCAAATCAATTTTAAATCTAATAAAATTAAAATTTAAAAATATTGCTTGTGAAAGGTGCAGAGTAATATTAATTGGAGGAACTATCAGACATGGATTAGATATAAGAATCACTGCCATTCCTTTCTTTTATTCTTAGGCTACATCTCTCCATGGCGGCCTCTGGCAACTCTTATTCTGCTTTGTCCTTGCTCCTACTCTTTATCTCCTGGTAGTTCCAACAAAATTCCTAGAATTAAATTTAATTCTCTCCATGCCCATTTCTGAATGTATTACTGCAAACAGTGAAAAACCTACATGATTTGGCAAGGTCTGTGTTACTTGCCAATATCTTGGGTCATGGTGGCAACAGGTGTCTCCACAAAGAAGTGAAGCATAGTAACCTCCATCTTGGATAAAAACTGCTGTTAAAAATTTAACCCTGCTATTCTAGTTTCTGTAAACGTTTGCTTGCTTAAATAATAGGGAAAAACAAAACTACTCCCCATTCCAGAGAGGCCATAAACTATGCCCCAGACAGAGTTGTCAGTGCTGGTGCCAGACCAGGCCTTGAGGTATACAGTCTCACAGCCTGTCCCAGCACACAGGATGTTTTATCAAAAGGTTTGGAATTCTCATTCCAAATATGGAAAACAAAGAGCTGAGAAACATATAAGGGAGACTTCCACCATACTGGGCCCCAGAATTTGTGAAGCAAGATTTCTTCTGGGCCCACTAGTGCTAATGAAACAGGACTCCAAATAAATTTGGCTTATTAAGGCGTCTTCTAATTTATAATATAACCAAAGAACCGAGGTACTAACCCATCTTTATAATATTGCCTACCTCATATTGGTCCTACATAGATTTACAAATGAATGATCAATCTTACATTCCCATTTTCAGCATTCTTCATTCCATCCTATGATGGATCATAATTTATTTTCTTGGAAACATGATGGCACACAAAGAAAAACATTGCTATGTTTGCTTATACAATGTAACATAACCTAGTGGACAAAAATTCTTGTTATCAATCATACTAAACTGGTGGTTAAACTACTACATAGACTTGGTAGGTTTTTTCCATCACTACCAGTGGGCTCCTAATGTAGCTTATTTTAGCACAAATGTTCCCTTCAAAGTTTTACTAGTATGTTATGGAAATGGTGTCTCAAACCTGGTCCCATGATAAATCTTGATTTTAGGGTGTTGCATTCAAGGAAGCCAAGGAAATGTGCTGCTTCCATAAGTTGGCTATGGTAAATAATGCTGCATTGAACTCAAGGATGTATATATTCTTTCAAATAAGTATTTTGGGTTTCTTTGGATATATTTCCAGAAGTTGAATATTTTAAATAAAAAAAGGTAAAAAAAAAAAAGTAACCATCATTATATTTTACTTTTACTCTAATTTCTTCTTTGTTACATATCTGCTACCTACAAACACATGCTGTAACTATTAAAACTCAGATATTTATGTGTTTGCTTCCATATCAACTATTATTTTCTCTTTGGGAATAATTGATTTTCACCTCTATACTTTCATACATATATTGTTTTCTCACAGGTTCTCCTTCAACCTCAAATTCTTTAATTAGGGATTTCACTTAAACAGTTATGACAAAAGGCGCAAAGAGATTTGATATCAAAGCAAAGTACCTAATTGAAAAATATTCAAGTAAATTATATGTTATCTTAAAATAAAACTTCAAAGGAAATGATAGAAGACTTTTAGGTTGCTGGATGGATATATATATATATTTTTAATGATGAAAAGCCATGTAGATAAATAGGTCTTTATAATTGCACCTGTGGTTGTCAACTGGACTCCTTCTAGCTTTTTGCTTATTTTGTTTCTAGCTTTTTAGGGGGAGGGAGAATATGATTCTCTAATAGAGAGGCATTCTGAATAATTTTAGTACAACACTTAAATATACTACATAAAAAGGTTTATTTAATTTAGGGCTATGATTTTGAGATACCATTCTGACCCACAATACAGGACCTGGCTCTTCATGCATAAAGATATCTGGTTACCATGACTATAATTACCATAATTTTACACTCATTAATTTTGTCTGTAGAATTAATTTCCATAACTTATGACTTGAAACAAAAACATCAACCTTGTTCCAAAGTTTCCAAGAGAAGAATTATTATAAACCTCCATAAATGCCAAATGTTTTTATTATTTTTTTCTTCTTTGCTCTCTCTGAATCCTCCAAACCCCTTCCCTCTTATTAAAATTCAAACAGCTGTGAAATGGCCAAGGCAATTTGAAGATAAAAGTAAATGTGAAGTGACCTTCATCCATGCTGAACAAATAGAATATAAAAAACATACTTTCCAGTTGAAGTTACACAAAGCAAATTAAGAAGTACCTAGGGCTATAATTTACTACAAAAATGTTTCTTACATTTCTGACATCTCATTTAACTGACTAATTAAATTTGCTTGTAGGCATTTTAGAGATAGAGTCTAATAACTGTATGTCATTTGGGAAGAAAATGAAAATTACCACTTTTTGTAAGGATTATATTTAAAATGGTCCAGGTCTCCTATTAAACATCTGACAAATATCTCTAAGTATTTATGCCTAGTTGTATTAGATAATAATGCCAATTCTATTAAAAGGTGATTAAAAGAAAATCTTACATATAATAGCTTGGAAACTATAAATGTTCATTTTCTAAAGGACCTACCAAAAGGAGAAGTTAAAGTACAATATTTCTACCACATGAACAATATACACTTATTGTGTATTTTTTTATTCATTTTACATGGATATATGAGAATGACCCATTTAACAATTTTCCATATTCAATTGTGTGCTGCAGCTTCCCATGAATGACTGAGACAAGCCCCACCCCCAGGGAGTTAGCATTTCCTAAAAGCCAACAGGGGATTGTTGTTGAGGACTTAGGAATTCAAAGTTTCCTAGTATACAAACTTCTATGTAGAGAGGGGTAATAGATTTATTTTCCTTTAGAGAGACTAAAAATACAATTCTTTTTTGAGGCATGATTTTAGGAAAGAAAAAACATTCAAAGAGTGTTTTGCAAACAGTGTGTTTAGGTGAATCTTAAAGTAAAATACCCTACAATCTTGTGTAATTACACTCCAGAAAAATGGTCAAAACACTGATTTTTCTCTTTTATTCACTTTAGAAACAATACAGGATCCTGCCAGGTAAAATATAAAACACCTCACAATATTTCATAATTGCCTCCTTTCATTAAGTGTAATTGTGTTATTCATTTCTCAAAAATGACATTTAAGAGAAAGATATGAAAGCTAAAATTATGTAATTACTAGAGGCCCAGTGCACAAAATTCATGCATTGGGGGGTGTCCCTCAGCCCAGCCTCTCTAATCTGGGACCCCTCGAGGGATATCTAACTGCCCATTTAGGGATCAGGCTTAAATGGTCAGTTGGATATCCCTCACAGAATTCAGGACAGCTGCTCCCAACTGTGCACGTGCCTGCCTTCTGATTGACCCTAACCACTTCTGCCTGACAGCCCGATCACCTGCTAATCACTCCCTTGCCAGCCTGATTGATGCCTAACTGCTCCCATGCCACCCTATTTGCCTCTAACTGCCTTCCCCTACAGGCCTGGTCACCCTTAACTGCCCTCCTCTGCAGGCCTGATCACACCTAACTGCCCTCCCCTGCAGGCTTGGTCCTTCCCAACTGCCCTCCTCTGCTGGCCTGTTCACCAACAACTGCCCTCCCTTGCAGACCTGGTCCCTCCTAACTGCCCTCCCCTGCTGGTCATCTTGTGGCAGCCATCTTTGACCACATGGGGGCAGTCATTTTGTGTGTTGGAGTGACAGTCAATTTGTATATTATTCTTTCATTATATAGGATTAGGTAGGATAGAGGCCTGGTGCACAGGTGGGGGCCAGCTGGTTTGCTCTGAAGGATGTTCTGTATCAGGGTGGGGGTTCCCTTGGGGCATGGGGTGGTTTGAGAGAGGGGCCTGTGGTGGTTTGCAGGCCAGCCACTCCCCCCAGTGACCCAAGCAGAGGTGTCTGGGATTTATTTATCTTTTATAATTGAAACTTTGTAGTTTTAAGCTGAGGCCAAGGCTGGCCAAGGCAGGCAGGCAACTTGGCTTCCTCCATTGCTTGGGAATCCAAGCCTTCTGCTCTCTCCATGGCTGCAGCCATCTTGGTTGGGTTAATTTGCAAAATCACTCCTGATTGGCAGGTGGGCCTGGCTTGTGAGTATAGCAAGGGATACAGACAATTTGAATATTACTATTTTATTAGATAGGATTTTACCAAGTACCAATGATTGTATGCTCTGTAAAAACCACTACTTCAGAGTTTAAAATTTCACTGAATATAGGTGCAAAATTATTCACATTTATTTTATTTCCTCTCTTATCTCCTATTAACCATAATGAATTCGCTGAAATCAGAGGTATTTTCATCATGCAATATCTTTCTTCCCTTAGTGTAGTGGCTAACATATATAGAAGTCACTTGCTATGCATTTACTGGCTTGAGTTGATTGAAATTATTAAAACAAAACCAAAATAATAGGGTATGGCATTCAGGGAAGGGGGAAGTTAAAAAGATAAATCAATCCTCTGTGCCCTTTATTATCCCTGTGGCTCTACTGATTTCATGTTTTTCCTTGATTGAAAATAAGTAAATAATATAGATATTCAAATTCGTAACAAAACTGAGAAAATATATCTACTACTGCAAAATTAACATTGTTATTGCTGTTAATTTGGAAAAAATGGGATTAAAATCACTTCTGACTTCTCTTGCTTGCATAGAAAATTCAGATCAACACCAGAGAAACCCCTCCTACCAACCCAACTTCATATTTAATAAGCAACTTGGAATAAATCATAACCTTGATTTGATTTGGTTAAATCAAATATAACTTTAGTCTCTTCTCTAAGCCATACTTTACAAAGACATTTTAGAAGGTCCATTTTTATCACACAGAAGTGGGCAAAAGTAGATTTCTATGGAAAATAATACAATAACTAATAAATAATAATATAAGAATAAACTGTTTCACATACTCACAACTTTACTAGTAAATCAACTTTTGCCCACAATTGTATTTCCATTATTGAAGTCATCCAGCCAGAGACTACTAGAAACATATCTGTAATCACACAGAATTAAGTTTATTCAGTTTTCTGCAGTAAATAAGAGCATGTACCAGAGGAACCATGGGTCAGTGTGAAGAAGTTTGAGGAAGTATGTTACAGTATTTGTGCCTGTTCTGGGTATTTTAGGCAAGGTTAGGGAAGTGGATCAATTTTAGATTGGGAGTCATTAGGAAGTAAAGGCAATTTGGTCATTGGGTATCTTAGTAATTTTTTATCTAGGAGACCTGAATAGTTCTCAAGGGTGGTAGGTGAGATGGGGGAAGTGGGGATAAATGGTATAGGGGGGATAAATGGTAGTGAACACACAATGCATGTACAGATTATGTGTTTTGTGGAATTGTGCACCCGAAACATGTATAATTTAATTAACTGGTATCAGACCAATACATTTAATAAAAAGAAAAAAATATATATTTTACTAGAAGTTAAATTTTAAAATAGGCTATGAAAACCTCCAATGAAAGGAGAATCCAAGATGGTGGCATAGGTAAACACCTACATTGCTGCCTCGCACAACAATTTCAAAACTACAAATAAAAGACAGAATAGACATCATCCAGAACCACAGGAAAGCTGGCAGAATGAAAATTCTACAACTAGAAGGAAAGAGAGGGGCTCACAGAGACCCAGAGGAACTGCAAAAAGCTGAGGTATGGAGACACGCGTAGAGAGAGCGGGTGACAGAACCTGGCTGGCTTTCTCTGGCGGGAGGGAGACGGAGACTCTCAAAGGCATTGAACTACTTGTCCTACGACACTGAACCCCAGATCCAGCCGAAACTCATACAAGGGAAGTTTGGACTGTGAAGGGGGAGAAGTGTATGGAAATTTAGGGGAGTTGCAAGAGATCAGAAGAATGGTGGCACGCACGGCACTGTGCAGAGGACCGACTGCTGATTGTGCCACTGGCTTTTGGGAGTGGGCGGGAGACAGAACCTCCCAACTGTGCCACTTCTAACTCCACTAAACCCCAGTTTCGGGCAAAACCCTGGGGACCCAGACTCATGTGGTCCCAGAGCGCGGGGGAGCCGGAGGGGCAGCAGTCTAGAGGCACTGCAAGAGAGCACGCACACACAGGGACCACTCCAGTGATTACTCAGTCACATGAGATTCAGGGGCCGTGGAGGGCGGGGCCAACTGGAAGGCAAGGCAGTCCCTTAAGCCCTGAGATTCCACCCATCCCAAGCTCAACAGAGAGGCTTTTGCAGTTTTTCAAGTCTGGTATCATAAGACTGAATCCAACACAGAAGTTCTACCAGCATAGTGAAAATGCCGAGACTAGGGAAGGGATCACAAACAAAAGAAATGGAGGAAAACAAATGACTGGATATAGAGTTCAAAACCACACTTATAAGGTTTTTCAAGAATATCCTAGAAAAGTTGGATAAAGTTAGCGAGTCCCAAGAGGAGATGAAAATGGACCAACTAGAGATTATAAAGGACCAAATAGAAATTAAACATACACTGACTGAAATAAAAAATATTATACAGAGACCTAATAGCAGACTAGAGGAAGGTAAGAATCAAGTCAAAAATTTGATATATAAAGAATCAGAAAACACTCAACTGGAAAAGCAAGAAGAGAAAAGAATCCAAAAATGTGAAGATAATGTAAGGAGCCTCTGGGACAGCTTCAAGCGTACCAACATCAGAACTGTGTGGGTGCCAGAGGAAGAGAGAGAGCAAGATACTGAAAACCTATTTAAAGAAATAATGACTGAAAACTTCCCACATCTGGTAAAAGAAATTGACTTACAAGTCCAGGAAGCACACAGAACCCCATATAAAAGGAATCCAAAGAGGACTACACCAAGACACATCAGAATTAAAATACCAAGAGCAAAAGACAAAGAGAGAATATTAAAAGCAGCTAGAGAAAAACAGTTAATTACCTACAAGGGAACACCCATATGAATGTCAGCTGATTTCTCAACAGAAATGATGCAGGCCAGAGGGGAATGGCAAGAAATATTCAAAGTGATAAACAGCAAGAACCTACAACCAAGAATACTCTATCCAGCAAAGCTATCATTCAGAATTGAAAGACATATAAAGAGCTTCACAGATAAGAAAAATCTAAAGGAGTCAGTCCATCAACTCCAAACCAGTATTATATGAAATGCTGAAAGGTACTCTTTTAGAAGAGGAAGAAGAAAAAGCTAAAAGATAAAAAATTATGAACAACAAATACATATCTATCAACAAGTGAATCTAAAAATTAAGTGAATTAAAAATTTGATCAACAGAATAAACTGGTGAATATAATAGAATCAGGAGCACAGAAAGGGAGTGGACTGATAATTTTTAGGGTGAAAGGGGGGAGGGGTGTATAGGGAGTGACTGGACAAAAATCATACACCTATGGACTCATCAATGGGGGGAGATGTAAGGGTAGAGGGAGGGGTGGGAGCCAGGTGGAGGGGAGCTGTGTAGGGGAAAAAAGAGAGACAAATGTAATAATCTGAATAATAAAGATTTAATTAAAAAAAGAAAAAGAAAACCTCCAATGAAAGCTTCATATATCATGTCACTCCCAAGTGATCAGAACTACGGAATAGTGAATTGTACTGTTAAAGACCTAGATAAAGCAGACTTATTTAATTATGAAGGTATCTTGCAATAAGTTTGCAGTAATTTTCTTAAACTTTCTTCCTGACTCAGATGGCCAGGGATAGTATCCCTCAAACTCTCACTCACCAAAGCAGCAAATAAAGGGGTAAATGTTGACCACATTCATAGAATTCAAAACTAGAAATAAAAGTCATATCATAAAATAAAATTAAAGAGGCAGGAAGGTTCTTCCTGTAACATCTGGTTCTATGAACATACAATTCAGGTTTTAGGAGGCCCTGAGCCTAAATATCCTGAGTAGGTATATAAATTAAGACTCTTTGGGTTGTGAGTTATAGAAACTTACACTGAGAATATAAGAAAAAATAAAGAATATAATGGCTCATGTAACTAGGATGTCTGGAGAATGCCCTTTAGGTGCTGGATCTATAGACCTAAATACTATTCAACTTGAGTTAATCTCTTCATGCCAAGGCTTACCAGCAGATCCTGAGCAACAGATGAATGATTACTTTGTCACAATGTTTGCTGTGAAAGAGAGGCTAAAGGACTGCATGGCTAAACGAATCAGACAGCCTATTGTAGCAGCAGTTTGAGATAAAGTTTATCTTTTAGATACAATCAATGGGATAAGTAATCTTGGGAGGGCACATGTGTTTGTAGTGTGCTTTAACCAAGGACACCCAAAGATTAAGTTTAAGGATTCCAGTAAACACCTGGGGGTCTGTTCCTACACTGACTTGTTTGGAAAGGTCAAGGAATAATTAGGGGTGCTGCCTTCAGCATTCCTCTACGTCAGAATTCTGATAAACAGGGCAGGCTGCCTTCAGCACACTTCCCTTTTCTTGGAATGACCTCCTTACAAACTTTCCAACCAAGTCTCATATGCTCCCCAACATCTACATCTTTTCTGCTTTTCTCTAATTCTGCTTTTGTCCGCACTGGCTTTAACCTCACATGGATTCACTATTCACAGAATCCCATAGAGTCACTGCTAGCCTAGGAGTGTCTTCCTCCAGTTGAGCAATGTAGTAAATGCTCTTGATGTCCACTTGGCACTCATAGTTCCCACACATCAGTGGATTCTTATCCCAACATCTATAATCTCTATGCCTCTGGGCTTTCTGTGGCAGCTGGAGCAAGGTACTTGCCCTTGATGGGAATCAAACTGTGGGAGAGTTAAAATTCCCTGGAGCAGCCCTCAACTTTGAGGTATGTTCTACACCATCACTCACAAGTTCCCAATGGGATAAAGCTCCAGTGCCCCCAAGGAGTAATCTATTCATAAGCACATCCTTAACTGATTCCTTTTCTTTTCCTGATCACTTCCCTCTTCCCATATCAGTACTATTTTGGATTACCTCTCAAACAATTACTTTTCCTCAAATCCTTGACCCAGGCCATACTCCTATGGAATGCAAAGCTGCTAAGTATGGATACTCAGAGGGCCAGGTCCAAGTCACATGACCTCTCTTTTGAAAAAAAAAAACAACAAACAAAGAAAAACTAACGTTTATTTCTTACATAAATTGTCTATTATCTAAGGAGTAACATATTTGGCAGGCAAAAAAATGTATTATTTCTATGAGAGTTTAGAATATCTCAAAAGTGAAAAATAATTATATGAGGCAGAGACTAAGGGACAGCTACTTGTGCCTTTCAAGTGATATCAACCAAGTTATTTAACTACTACACCCTCCACAATTGTTTAGAGTAACACTGTGAATATAAACAATCCAATATTAATTGTAACCTATTTTTAGGCTATTACTTTGATGCATCCTGATATTTAATTAAGTACCTTGTGGAACATTAATTTATGTAATTGAGTTTATAGGCTATGGGACATAAAGTTTTCTATTATTATTTGTTTAAAAAAAAGATATATTTGAGACTGGCGAAAATTGGAAATAATGAAGAGAAAACTGGTAACTTAGAAGTAGATTTTGGAAGATGTATTGACAAGCTACACTTAACAAATATTTTTATATTAACTCCAGTGGAAAGCATTGTAAGTATTCTATATGTATTGCAACTTTCAATGGAAAAATAGAAAAGTATTATAATTTTATTATTGTTATTATTATTATTTATGAAGTCTGAATCAAATCTATATAACCTGAGATTTATCTCTATTGAAAAGCTACTGCCAAAACCGGTTTGGCTCAGTGGATAGAGCATCGGCCTGTGGACTGAAAGGTCCCAGGTTTGATTCCAGTCAAGAGTATATACCTTGATTGGGGGCACATCCCCAGTTGGGGGTGTGCAGGAGGCAGCTGATCAATGTTTCTCTCTCACTGATGTTTCTAACTCTATTCCTCTCTTTTCTTTTCTGTAAAAAAATCAATAAAATATATTTAAAAATAAATAAAATAAAAAATAAGTATTAAAAAAAAAAGAAAAGAAAAGCTGTTAGTGTGAGACCCATCTAAGGGTTTTATTCTAGAGTTTGAAACCAGAGTAGAAGAACTACACTGAAGATTTTACTTGTTGGCTGGAGGGGATAGAGAAGAAGATAACTTTCCTAAGACATATATGCACTGGCAATAAGCTACACAGTGTAGAAATCCAACCCAGAGGCAGAAAAGGACCATAACTGAATAATAAGCATAATGACTCAAAGCAGAAAACTCATCTTTAATAATGTCAATACATTTGCTAACAGACACAGGAGATGCCTCATTGAATATCACTGGGGTAATCTGAGTAAATTCAATTTTACCTCTGAAAACTTGGAAATTATTGTTAAAAAACTCATGGGAAGATATAGGCATTGCTATTTGTAGTCTGCATTAAAATAGAGAATCGACTCTCTTGATACTAACTGTACTAATTGGAAAGAATTCTTCCAGTTTACCAAGAATAGAGAGATGAGGAAAAATTTATTTATCAAATGATTATGTCAAGTACTTCACATCTGCAATGCTGTGGCTTCTTAGGGCACCATCTACTCAACAGAACACTGCAAAGCCAAAGAGATATCAATAATCATAATCCAATAGAAACAACATTAAAAAAAAATCAACCCTCTGTTTTAAGAGGATAGTGTAATCCATCTGAATACCATAGGGTGCCTCCCAGCCCTTTGAATATCATTACAAAGGAAGTGAATGATAATCTTATGGTAATAAAAGAAAATGGAAATTATGCAAAAGTTAGTAGATTAGATTTACTTTTCCTACTTTAATTTCTCTCTTGGTTCATAGGTAACATTTTCATGGCCATAATTATACCTTTGCTATTTCAATTTCCAAGACACTTCATGGTTTAATGTGATTAAGAAGTAAGAGACTGTTTACATTCAGTTTGACAGATTTTGATAGTGAAGACATCAAAAGTTGGGAATATTTTATATTTGAAGAAGGATTAGCAACAGTATATTTATTGCATTAACACAAAACATTTTAAAACCTACAAGATAAATAATTATTCTCTCACAGGGAGAGGATCAAAAAGGATCCCGGTGACAGAGGTGATCAAAAAGTAGTTTTGAGGAATTTCAAATTATTTGGTGACTTTCTTGTTTTTATTAAATATATTTTTATTGATTTCAGAGAGGAAGGGAGAGGGAGAAAGAGAAATATCAATGATGAGACAGAATCATTGATTAGTTGCCTCTTGCACGTCCCACACTGGGGATCAAGCCAGCAACCTGGGCATGTGCCCTGATCAGGAATTGAACCATGACCTCCTGGTTCATAGGTTGATGCTCAACCACTGAGTCTTGCAGGCTCAGCTCTTTGGTGAACTTCAAATCTGGGTTACTGCTTGAGTGAACATAAAGACTACTAGAGAAAATGAGAGAAACCAGTCAAAGATGAGAAAAGAGAAGGAATGATAGAGAATGTTAGTTGTATAGAGGAGCACACTCATCTTCTCTTTTCCTCAATAAGCAGAGAAAAGCACATCCATAATACTTTGTGAGTATGAATGAAGTGCTCTGGAAAAAAATGCCCAAGGTGTGACCCTGGGCAAGTAATATCCTCTAGCTCATCCTCATCTATAAAACCAGAGTTGGATAAGTTCTTTTTAACTTAATCACAGTTAAGGATATGATCAGGAGTAGATAACTCCTTAGGGGAACTGAAACTTAATCCCACTGGATCGCTAAGTGACCTTTTATGAATAAAATTCACCAATACAGCTCTAAAGGCAATGGAAACTAAAGAGAAAACAAGAAAATTGGACTACATGAAAATAAAAAGTTGCTGTACAGCAAAAGAAACTAATAAAACAACAAGAAAGCCCACTGCATGAAAAAACATATTTGCCAATGTTATCATCTATAAGAGTTTAATCTCCAACATTTATAGGGAACTCACACAACTTAACAAAAGGAAGATAAACAACCCAATCAAAAAATGGGCAATGGACCTAAATAGACACTTCAAAAGAGGACATACAGATGACCGAAAGACATATGAAAATATGCTCAAAGTCACTAATCATATGAGAACTGCAAATCAAAAGGACAATGAGGTACCATCTCACATCTGTCAAAATGGCTATCATCAACAAATCAATAAAGGACAGGTGTAGGTGAAGATGCGAAGAAAACGAAAGCCTCCTGCACTGCTGGTGGGAATGCAGACTGGAGCAACCACTGCAGAGATCAGTATAGGGTTTCCTCAAAAAACTAAAAATGGAATTCCATTTGATTCAGTAACCCCACTTCCAGGAATATATCTCAAGAAACTAGAAACACCCATCAGAAAGGATATACGCACCCCTATGTTCGTAGTGGCACAATTTATCATAGCTAACATTTGAAAACAGCCTAAGTGCCCATCAGCAGATGAGTGAAGTAGAAAACTGTGATACAATGGAATACTATGTTGCTATAACAAAAAAGGAACTCCTACCATTTGCAACGGCATGGATGGAACTGTAGAGCATTATGCTAAGCGAAATAAGTCAGTCAGAGAAAGATAAATATCACATGATCTCACTCATTTACGTAATAAATGAACAACATAAACTGATGAACAAAAACAGATCCAGAAAGATGTTATTGCTAGGTAAAACTTCCAGACTTGTTAAAGAAGAGTTCATTTTAATTGATGATATATTTATTTCTTCTTTGCTGTGGGCCATATGTTACAACAGAAACACTTTTACTTGAGACAAAAAGACCTGGAATTGAATTTCTATTCGTCCACCTACCATTTGTATGATAATAATAAAGTTACCATAATAGACCTCTCTGATGGTCGATCAACACTTTTGTAATCTTCTCTCATCCCTGCCTATAGTTGCTTTTTTCTGAGCTCGGCCTCCCTGCCAAGATCTCCTCTCATTTTCTTTGCTTAATCCAACACCAGTTTTTTCCTCTGGACCTGTGGTGTATATAATCCTGAGTTATAGCCATTCTCAGTCAGACTGATGCCAATTAAGCCTCAAGTGACAATGTTGTGGGGTTAGAAATTCTGGAGTCTGATCATCAGTCTGAATACCTTGACCATTATTTGGCTAATACTTTCTGCCAAACATGGACACCATTACCTCTTCAAGGTCGCTATTCTGACTCCTCTTCTCCCCTCTTTCTCTCAGTGAACACAGACTAAAGACAGACTAGTGTTTCATCATGGTTCTTGGCTGTCAGCCTTGGCATTTCCTATGCTGCTCTATTTTATCATGATCATGCAAGTGCTCAAAAAAGCACACTTCAAAAACTATCACCTATTTCTGATAAGAAAATCTTAGGCAGATTCAATCCTTTAGCTTTCAAATTTTCAAATGTGTGTTTGAAGGCAACAAATATTCACATTCTTTAAAATATAGAATATAGAACAAAATATAGAATTTCATGAATATTCTTGTACTTGCTATATTATATACACTACTAGAGGCCTGTTGCACAAAGATTCATGCAATAGGCCTTCCTTCACCTGGCTGCCGGCTCTTGTTTTCCTCCAGCACCTGGGACGCAGGCCTTTGCTCTGGCTCTGCCTTCGCCTTTCACCTTCACTCCGGCTGGAGTCTTTGCTCTGGCCAGACCCTTCACTGACTCTGGCCAGAGTCTGCAGTCTTATCACTGACTCCAACCAGAATCTGACATCTTCACTTTGCTCTGGCCAGAGTCTTCACTTTAATTTGGCCAGAGCACCGCTCCTGTAGCTCCCTCCTTTCCCTCAACTTCCCCTCATAGCAGGCATTCTGCCCCACCTGGCTGCTCCACTCCTGGAGCAGCTTGGGGGTAGGGGGGGGGCACTATCTTTGTCCTACTTATTTGCATATTTCTGCCTGATTGGCTGATGTGTGTCACAGAAGTATGGCCAATTTACATATTTCTCTTTTATTAGTGTAGATGATTATCTCTATCACAAAGGTTTTTGCATCTGTTCTGAGTATTCTCTGTTTGTCCACCTTGTGATGAATTCAGCCCCATGATGCTGAATTCTGTGGATTTCATCATCAGTTACCTGGCTGTCTGGTAGGACACCAGTGTGGAAGACTACAGGTTGAATATTTGTGCCCCAATCCTATAAGGCATAAGGTAGACCAAGGTGGATTCCTCTAGTGTACAAGTTCCTTTCTTACAAAACAGCTATGAATAGGTCACGAAAACCATGCTGTCTTTTCTCTCTTTATGGATTTTGCTAGTCCCTTCTTGGCTTCCTTAGTCCTACATATACTTTTGTAAATTGGTAGTAGTATCATTAAATCATCCTTATTTATTTTTACTTTTTTGTATGTGACAACTGGTTTTTCATAGGACTCTGACTGATAGTCTCCATGAACCAAGTTTAACTGAGCAGTGTTACAGCCAGTGCTCAGCCCATATTTTAGAAATAATTGGTCCCTGAACAGAAAGGGAAGAAGGAACTGGTAGACATAGTTTACAACCCTTTTGTCAATATTTTAAAACACAATTTCTTATTAAAATAGTCATATATAAAGTACTAAAATTTAACAGCACATTTTATGTACTTTAATGTTTAAAGCAATTCTATAAAAGAACATTTAAGGTAAGGGGAATAAAAATAATGAGTGGTATTTTTCCTTTCTTACTCAGAGTTTTAAAAATCTTCAAGTTGGGGAAATGCACTGCTCAAAATGCAGGTCTATACTTACAATTTGGGGAGTCTAATAATTTTAGATTTTCCCTTCCCTATAGCTGCCTTAGAAGCCACATCATTAAATCATATTGCACATAGGACTTCTGAATAATCAGGCAAGCAATTATGGGAAGCTTTCAGAGAAGATATTCTAGCCTTCGCTTGGATAATAGGCCAAGAGGATTTCTTTCTTGAATAGGGCAACAATCACCTAGAGAATTCTTTCCTACAATCCAGTCCAAATTTTCAGCTTTAGAGATATTTCTGTTTTCGCTTTGTCAAACAACTTATAACACAAATCAATAACATTTGCTTTAGTAATTATGCATTAGCAAACTTTTCTACTTTTCTTGAAAGGTACTCTGTTAGACTGTCTAAGCCATGACATCCCATGATTTTGTCGTAGCAAAGGTTACTTAATGGCTCTTTTCCAAGACTGGTTTTCCCCTCTACCTGAGCATACCATGGGCCCACAGCTATGTTCTTGTGATCAGTTAAGGTCATAGAGCAGGATTTGAGATCAGTGAAATGATGGGTGTCATTTTTAAACACTATCTAAGAAAACCTCAAACCATGCAATCCCCATCCTCTTTATTTTTCTGGTTAAATCATATGGAGGTAATCAACAGATTGACCACGGAAATCATGTATACAAGACAGTTCAGAGATCATAGGTATGAGCTGCAGAATAATACCTGGAACAAAGCCCCTCCCTGCCTGCCTGGAATGGCCATTTATTGTAACTGAGCAGGAAATACAATTCTGTTTTATTCGCATCAATATAAATGTGGGGTCTATTTGTTACAAAGGTTAGTCTATATTAACAAAAGCAATGTGACCAAGTTAATTCTCATTGACGGTTTAAAGTGGTTTTGTCATTTGTGAAATCAATTTCCTTGAAGCTATATTTTTCTCAAAATGCTACACATTTCTTTCTTTTCACATGAATGGTTTAAAAAATAAGTCTTTTACAAACACATTCAAAAACCACTTAAAGAGAGTGCAATAAGATCCATGCATTTCGCGAGGCTCTGAGGATGAGCAAAAACAGATATATCTCTTGTTTCACAAACCTTGCTGACTGGTGAAGAAGACAGACATTAACCAAATAATAATAGAAAATAAATGAATACTCACAAATGGGAGATAACTATTTTGAAAGAAAGAGTAATATGAAACATCTGCCCTGGTATGAAGGAGGGACAATTCTTTGATAAAGTGAATGTTTCCAATTATCAAAGATGACTCAAAGACTCAGTTTAGGTATACTCAGAAAGCTCAAGGTTACATTATTTGCTTAATCTTGACATTTAGTCATGACAATCCAATCAGAAAGATAAGACTATCTATTTTGTGCTTTAATATTTTCCAGTTATTTTTCTTGATTCTTTATGATCAACTACATGCAAACCAATGCTTTTTTTTCCAAAATAAAAATGTCACAACATGTCCTCTAAAAATAACATAATAAATGTTCATCTCCCCAATAAGACATTTGCATGTTGTGTTCTCTACACAGCAAACTAATTCATCTCTGGTAGATGTGTCAGGACAATAATGACATTTTCCTCAGTTATTTGACTTCTGCCAACAACATGCAATTCCAAAGAAGTACAGACTTGTTCTTAATTTTCTTAGTTGTCACCAGGTTTGTACTTTATTTTCTCTCCTTTTTGGTATATGAGGAATTTATCAGACCATCCTATTTGATCCATCCAATATGCTCAATTATGTGTCTTTCCCCATCTCAAATTGATGGACTATTACAATTAAAATCTTCATACCCTTTGAGACAGCATGGAGAGACCTGGAGAGGCTATTAATGAAGTAAGCCAACCAGAGAAAGACAATTATCACATGATCTCACTTATAAGTGGAATCTAATGAACAAAATAAACTGGTGAAGAAAATAGATCCAGAAACATTGAAGAATGTAACAGACTGATGTATTTCAGAGAGAAGATGTAGGAGAAGAGATTAAAGAACTTACATGCATATATGCATACACAGCCATAGACAAACAATAGTGCCAGGAAAGCCTGGGGAGGGGTAGGAGCAAGAAGAGGAAGTCAATGGGAAAATAAGGGGAGACATCTATAATACTTCCAATAATAAAGATAATTTAAGAAAAAAAAAATGTTCATCCATAGATCAAATAATAAAAAATTAGTGTGTCTGATTTAATATGCAGTAGGCAACAAAATGCCTAATTCAACATGTACTGAAATCATCTCCTGCTATATTGATACAGAGTCACTATGGTAACACTTACAGAAACCAACTGCTTTAGCATCAAGAGAAACATTCCAAAGGCAAGAAAATATTGTGGCTCAATCTTCTATCCCAACCGGAGTGGGAATGTTTGATTATATGTATTCTCAGGGAGTTGTATAATCCAGGTAGAACAACCAGGGAGTGTTTCAGTTTAAGCACCATGACAAGAGAAATATTGACTACATGAGTTTTCTCTGTAATAGAACGACCCTGCTGTGTGTAATCACACATTTCAATCACTGAGGTATTAGCTAATCAGATCAAGCCAGTTTAGTTTTATTAATGGAGCTTAATCAGACTCTTACAGAAAATATTTTTATGCAAAATGATTCACCAAATAATAGCTCTACAATTTATTTTTTCTAATTTCTGGTATGAGTTGGAGATTTGACCTCCAGAGGTGGCTTCTATACATTGAGAGGCTAACGTTTAATATCCATGGCTTTAAGATGCATGAAGGGAGGCCCATGAGAAAATAATTACAAAAAAAGGCCAGTGCATACATTCCATGTTGAAGAAGATTCCCCAGCTCCTCATACTTGCAAACTGTCCCAAACCCATTTTTTCTTTTTAAGCTTCTTTCCAGTTTGATCTTCATCCTAAGTCATCAATTTTGGCTCTGTCTGTTGTCAGTCATCACATTGTTCTCACCTGGATAACTACTACTGATTATGATTATTCTCCCAAAGACGGTCCTGCCATTCTAATGGCCTTTATAATGCCACTAGTGTCCCGGTGCACAGATTAGAGCACATTGAAAGGAAATTAATTAGAAAAAAAATATTTTAATATTGCTATTTGCCGTTTCTCTATAAGTGTCAACCAAATTTACTATCAACAATGACAGATGGAAACACAATTATGTGATTGGCACCAGTGAGAGCTTTGTAATTATCATGCATGTGCAAGTCAACTGAGCTGTTTATATATATATATACACATACATACATACATACACACTAGAGACCTGGTACATGAAAATTCATCCCTCAGACAAGCCTGCACCCTCTAGCAGATCAAGTGCCCTTGGGAGATAACCCTCTGCTGAAGGTGACTCACAGGCAGATTGGGGATGGTGTCAGCAGGCAAGCAGCCAGCCCCGCCCCATCACCCCGCCACTACCGCCAGTGGCCTCCCTCTTTGGAGGTGACCAGCGGGCCAATCAGGGACTGGTGCTAGTCAATAAGTAGCCGGCCTCACTTCCCCATTGCCCTGCTGCCACTGTGGGAGGCAACCCACGGGCCAAATGAGGGATAGTGCTGGCCAGTGAGCGGCCGGCCCTGTCACCTGATCACCCCTCTGCCACCACCAGTTGCCACTGCCCCACAATCACTGTCCCCTCCTTCGGCCTGCTGGCCTGGCATTGCCCAGTTGCTGGCTCCACCCCCCACTGACTGGTCATTCTGCCTTTCAATCAATTTATATATTAGGCTTTTATTATATAGAATATAGAATAAACTTGTTCAATTAGACCTGCTTTCTGATTTAGCTAAACTTTTTCCAGCCCAAGTGAAGCACCCCAACTTCTCTCTTTCAGGTAATTGTTAGCAACACAGCAGTAAATATCAACATGAAACAGGTTATTATTTCATAGATCATGATGGGGAACAAAGGATAAAATATTTAATTGCAGCAGTGTTTGACTATATTCTGTGTAGTGAGAAAACCTTAAGTCATTTTCAAGGTCCAGCATTTCTTACTTCTTTTCAGTCGGATCAAGTTTCTAAACTTTCTAAATCTCCATTTTCCAGCGAATGAAAAGAAAATAGGATTCTACTGAGTCTCCTATCTACCTACTGCAGGACTTATGTGAGAATCAAATGAGATGAGAAACGGGAAAATGCTTCACAGGTATTTGGTTAAAGTGTGAAATGTTTGCACCTGGCTATAAAGCAAGTCCTGTTTCTGGGCTGAAGAAACTCCAAGAAGGCAAGTCACTATGGAGAGGAAGCCCGGGTATTACTATGTGACGTCGTTACTTGTACCCACAGCAGCCATTTCCAGGCTGGGCTGGGCT
The DNA here is from genome assembly GCA_011751065.1 of Lasiurus cinereus. Lineage (NCBI taxonomy): Eukaryota > Metazoa > Chordata > Mammalia > Chiroptera > Vespertilionidae > Lasiurus > Lasiurus cinereus. The sequence goes on from JAAGEH010000226.1 coordinate 40,395,368, forward strand.
GTAGGCATTTTGCACCATGGAGTCTTGGCAGCTTTGGCTGTGATTTGGTGGGGTGTGGTTCTGGAGTGGTGGCAGGTCCCATGTCCCATTTGGGGGAAGCCGAGTATTGGTTTGCTGGCAACAGGTCTGTGGTGCCATTTATTTTTAAATGATCAGTGCGCTTCATGACAGCTCCTGCATTGAGCGTCTTCCCCCTGGTGGTCAGTGCATGTCATGGCTACCAGTCTCTCTCTCTCTCTCTATATATATGTATATATATATATAGATTGAGTTCTTTTTATTTTGACTATAGATCCAGTTGCTGGTGGTTAGGCATCAAAACACTATGAAAAAATGTTTTAAGTAATGATGAAGCGTAAAATCAATATACATGTTTAATGGTACATATTTTTATTTATTTTCAGGAGAGATGTTTAGGCAAATCTAACAGTTGATGGAAATATGTCATTTCTGCCTAGGATGCTAAAAGAGTGACTCAGATTCCCTCACCAACTAAAGGAAAGCTTGTTCTGTTTTGGTTTGGATGTGTAATATCTATGTTGTGCACATGTGCACATCACACACACACAGACACACAAAAATTAACACTCACATAGAAATTAACAGTGGAAACTTTACATTCATAAATTAACTATATTTTGTTTTCTTTACACGTTCCCAACAAAAGGATTTCAATGTATTCCTTGGACTGTACTGGGGGAATCAATTTAGTCCAAACATTAAAATAAATACTACTTTGTAAACGTATTTTAAGTGAGGTTTAAGGGCAACTATGAGAGCGCTTGATTTACTCAGGCACTGCTCTCACTCAATATAAATATGGCCCTTGGCTGTGTGCATTTCATAGATCATTTGCACTACTCAGTAACATCTGAAGCATATTAATCAGGCTGAAATAAGAGACAGGCTAAAGAAATTCAATATAAACATGTAGCAGAGTGAACTCTCTGACCTCTCTTTATTGAACAGTTAAATCTATTACTTAGAATCGGGCAACAACAACACAGGAAGGATTTGCTGCAGGGTTATCAGATTTCATAACAATCAGTGACAAGGATGGGACCATGTTGTGAATGTGAGAGCTAACTTTAAATTAAAATGAAATGCCCTAGATTAGGCATTGAATAATGCAGCCAATTATATTATTAATTTTAATTAAATTCTTTGCTGTCTTATATTCTTTGATCTGAGCTAAGTAATTAAGCCCATTTTACTTTCTAATCAGATTATAGTACATGAACTGCTAATTCCACTGTATAAGAGAACGTATAAGCCCTACATATATACTGCTTTTTTTTTGTGGGTACCCTGCTTATAGAATGGTGCTCTGGATATAAGAACACATTTTAAAATTTATTTGATGATAGCAATAGTTTTGATATTTCCAGGGAGATTGTAAAACATGATTCCTTATGTTAATGTCCTATGCCCTAATGAGTCCATAATTTGGAAAGCAGAGCCTCTTGGTCCACCAGTGTGGCTCAGTGGTTGAGCTTCATCCTCTGAACTAGAAGGTCATGGTTCGATTCTCAGTCTGGACACATGCCTGCATTGATCCTCACTGGGGTGCGTGGAAGAGGCAGCCAATCAATAATTCTCTCTCATCATTGATGTTTATATCTCTGTCTCCCTCTCCCTTTCTCCCTGAAATCAATAAAACTATATTTTAAAAAAGAAAGTAGAGGCTTTTGGAATCCAGACGGGATAAATTTTCTAGTGCAAAAAAAAAAATCGGATGATGCCAGTAAGTATATAAAGAGGAAGTTTAGGAGGCCAGAAGACAAAATGTAGCCCACTTAAAGAGGGAGATGTCCCTATGCCCAGACAAGAGTCAACTCTAAATGGTTATGTATGCTTATGAGTCACACATATGATTTGGTACAGCTTGAACCAATTGACTATTGAAAACTTTGAATGTTATGTTAAAGATGACTTTTTTTTTAATAAGATATTCAAGGACATTTATTTATTTATTTATTTATTTTTACAGAGAGGAAGGGAGAGGAATAGAGAGTTAGAAACATCGATGACAGACGGATATTGATCAGCCACCTCCTGCACGCCCCTACTGGGGATGTGCCCTTGACCAGAATCGAACCTGGGACCTTTCAGTCCTCAGGCCGACCCTCTATCCACTGAGCCAAACCAGTTTTGGTGAAGATGACTTTTCAAGTATAACAGTTAAATTTGATTGAACACTTACTATAATCCAGGTGATGAACATTTCATACAAATCACCTTGTTTAACCTGAATAACACCCACCGGAGAAAATATTTTACTGAAGTAAACTTTATAGCAAACTGTAAAGGAAAATGAAGAATAGAAACTGAATGTGTCTCAAACCTGCTGCTACATATTAAACAAGAGCCTTGGACTTGACTGTATGTCTCCAAAGTGAATGCATGTTTTAATTGCATCTCTTTCTGCACTAATTCTAATTTAATCATGAGTTTTAAGAACTTCTCTCAGGCTCCATTTCCCAGGTGTAAAATGGAGTCTGAAGTGCCTGTATAGATTTGAATGACTCATGTCTTTAAATACGATTAGTGTGACATCATCAGGGAACATAATAGGCTAGTTAATATAATTATTCTTTTTCCCGATGCCAAAGCTAAGTGGAGGAAGTGCGTGGTGCTTGAATAACAACAGGCATTTATTCAGCACATATATAGTTTCTGAGTTGATCTTCTTGCTTCCCACTTACTCTCCTATAGTTTATTTCCATCTATCATCTAAAACGATCCAAATAAAATCTAAGTCAAGTCATATCAGGACTTTGCCTAAAATCTAAATGGTTTCCCACTACACATAAAATATAATTCAATTTTCTCCATAGTTTACAAGGTTCTCCATGATCGGAACACACAAACTGTGTGACTTTGTGTCATATCACTCACCAGTTCCCACACTGATTTAGCCAGACAGACCCTGGTATTTCTTCAAATAGTGGCAGACATTCTCAGCTCAGGGCCTATTCCTACTTCCCCATACATATAAATGTCCTGTTCCTTCTCTTAATCCACATCTCAGCTCAAATATGGTCTTTTCTGAAATGCATGCCCTGATCATCCTATGCCAACTAGTATGAAACAGCATAAACACTCCTCCAACATCACTCCCTTCACTACTGCCTCTGAGTCTGCTTGATTTTTCTTCATAGCACTTGTTACATAACTATGTATAGGAGTGTGCAAAAGTAGGTTTATAGTACAAAACAGATTTTATTTTTGTATTACTATTAATTATTGTATTAATTATTTATATTATTTGTCTTGTTATTGCTATTGTTATTGTTACTAGTTTGTATCCTTAGTTATGATTTATCTTTTAGGTAATGATAGCTGGTAATAATGATAACCTGCATGTCTTTTTCCATATGAACTACTATAAACCTAATTTTTCCACCCCTATATTTATTTACTTATGTAGCTATAATTTTATGATTGCCTAACCCTTACTGAATCACAGATTCTATGAGAGAAAAAGACAGACTTCATTTGCTTTGTTCACTGAAATAGCTCCAGAGCAGAAAAGAGTGTCTGATAGGCTATATAAATTCAATTTTTAAATAATTAACAGTGAATGAATGTGCATATATTAATGACTGTTTCATTAAAGTACTATTTTTGGCATTATAAAATAAGTCTGGTTTTATACCCATATTTTCCAAGACTTTTTCAACCACCTTATCTATATATATAAAACTCTAATATGCAAACAGACCGAATGGTGGAACAACCAAACAACCAGTCACTACTAAGTGCACTGACCAGTAGGGGCATGCACGGAACATGGCAGGCATTGGCAGCAGGCAGCAGAGTGCAAAACATGGGGGGCATCAACCACAGCAAGATGGTAGAGTATGGTGGGCATCGACCACAGCAAGATGGTAGAGTAGGAGTGTCAGACCAAGATGGGGCACCAGTTACTGTTATCAGGGCGAGTGTTTGGTTATTGAAAATTCTTTGCTCCCACGCACTATTGTCATCTGTTGCTGGCACCAGCCCCGATTGCACCTACTGCCAGCATCTGGCGCCAGCTCTGATCACCACTCACGGCTTCTCCACCTTCCCCTAATCCTGAGGGGTGTTCGGGACAGCAGCCACTGCTCGCACTCACTGATGGTACCAGCTCCCCTCACACCCATTGCTGGTGCTAGACCTAATCGCTCCACGCCATCAGTGGGTGGGAGCAGGGTTGGTGCCCGCAGCTGTTCGAACAGTGGCAGGGGCAAGCTGTTGGCAGACAGGGGACCAAGTTCCCCAGTGGGAGAGGCCAGGCACAGGCATGGAGGATGGGCCTATAACAGCCCATGTGCAAACCGTAGCCTCATGGCCCATAGTTCCTTTCAAGGTGAATGAATTCATGCACTGGGCCTCTAGTTCTATGATAAAAATATTCTATAAATACTGAGCCATCACATTGCTAATACAGTTGAGAAGGAGGATATTTCTCTGTTGGGGAGGCTCCAGGAATACAGCTGCTTGAGTAAATTATATGATTATTTTTAATACCTGCATTTCTCTAACCTTCAGAGCCATGCACATTTAGCAATCTACTCTAGGTTAAGCCCATATTTTACTTTGAGGATACACTTTCAGAATATAATATGACAAACTAATAAATTAGCAATATCAGCTTGATTGCTATCCTCTGTCTGTCCTGATTTACCAGTATCTGAATCACCCATAAAAATGAATTCAAACATTTACCCTACACTTCCTATTTGTATTTCCATTCCTATCAGTCGGCCAACTACTCTTAATGTCTGCTTCTCTCATGTGGACCTCTAAATGTGCTCTTAGCCTTTGCTATTGGAACCTCTACTTACTTGCCTCTCCCTATGATTTTGGGTGGTATCCAATCTCTACTCTGAGCTGTCCTTCCACTGCTTTAGTTATGACATTCATCTGACTTCAACATTTTGAAGGATGTTTTAATTTAATAAACACAAATCATCCTGAACAATGCTGTTGACTAAAGGAAGAAATCACTCAATATATTTAAGTCAACAGCCACATATATTTAACATCTCCTGGTTATTTCTTTTCACTGATGGTTAGGTGTACATGTCCTATCAAGATGTACATGAAAGATTTTAGCATTTCTAAAGTGTTACCCTATGCTGTGGAAAGTTACCTAGACATAAAAAATGGGGTTTCAGGGAAACTATAAGGAGTATAATAACAGCCTTTTTGAATATCAAGAAATCCTACCATGACTCCCTGCGACAGTTTTCAGTTGACCTTTAATGAGATAATGATGTAAAGTATACAGGATTTTTCAAGTGAAGTTGTGAATTGTTGAATTCTTTATTTAAAATATTCACATTTCACATTTCTTTACCACATGGCTTTATAAAGAAGTGTTATGAATAGAAATAGCATTTTTAATCTTATATGTCATTAAGATTTCCAGAGATGATTATGAAAAATAACAGGCATACCATACTGGAAAACTGGATGAGACTGAACTAGAATAGATTCTAATTAAATTGAAAAACTGGATATTTGCTATATCATAACATGAAGAAAAAATAATTTGTGGTTTACAGAACACATGACTGTGTGTTGATAATAGTAATTTTTATGGTACATAATTTATTTCAAATATGTACAATATTTCTTTTGAGCTAGGCAGAAGAATTAAAAATAAATTAAAATGATATTTCCAGGAAAAGACATTTAACACATATAATGTTCAACATGTTATTTATATGTTTTAACATGTCCCATCTTACATAAATTTGGGCACATGGCATGCTCATCATACATGACCGAGAGGACCAAATCAGGATGTCTGTGCCTTTAGACCAATAATCAACAGAGAATCTTGAGTTTGGTTAGCTATTCAAACTTTCCCTCTATCAATTCAGCACTCTCCTTCTCTATTGCTAACATTCATTGCCTCCAGTTGGAGGAAATGTGTGCTTTTTGTGTTCTATGAAAATGTCATGTTTTGTGGACAAATACCGTATGCCTTACAATACCCAAATTTTCATTACCAAATATACTTGTCTGTGATGTAAATAAATGTAGGCAATTTATTTTTGTCTGGGATTTAATACTATCTGTTGCATCAAGATTTAATTTAGCAACTTTTTTAGCTGAATATATGATGTAAGTATAAAGAGATATGACTATTTTAAAAATCAGGACAAAAGAATCCAAGTGGCCATTGGCTGCTTTTGTAAGGTCACTTTGAAAACTGCACACAGAATGAAATCCTATTTCACTGCTCTAAAATAGTTTGGCTCCACCTCTCAGAGGAAGTTAAGAATGTTAGGGTATAATACAATGGAGAGTGCTTTCCATTCGAAGTTAGTCGAGAGCAGTTCCTATCCCAATTCTGCTCCTTGAAAAATATGCTACTTTGGGCAACTAGAATGAGCCTTGTTTTTAATAACCATTTTACAAGATTATAAGGATGATATAATAAAAAACATCAAATACCTTATACCTATTCAATAATCATTTTCACTTTCCTTTTTTATTTCCCTGTCATAAATAAAATCTAACTTTGCTAAATTCTTAACTGGTACACATAACCTTTTCAACTCTTCTTAATTCAACCTTAATTTCTTAAACATGCTTCTACTAATAAATAATCCTTTGTGTCTTTTTAAAAACTATCTTTATTGTTCAAAGTATTACAGATGTGCCCTTTTTTTTAACCCCATTGAACCTCTCCACCGCACCCTCCCCAGGCCTTCAGTTTCTTCCAATAAAATTCTCCCTAACCCTCAATTTAATCTATCACAGTTTTCCCCATCCTCCACTGTTCCATCAACATGTGCCCCTGAAATAATCCCCTACTTCTAGATGCATTCCCATCCCTTCTCTACGCTTTAATAGAACAGGATTTCTGTTTCTGTGGATACCTTTTCTACTTTATAGATCACATTTATACTATTTTTGTTTCTTTGCAGGCAGGAGAAGTAGTTAATCTTGAGTCTTCCACAGTAGATATCACCAGTTGTTATGGAGGGAAAAAAAGGTGTTTGGAGTAACTGTCTGTGAAATAAGGACTACAAAAGGTTGTACATTCCATCTAAAATGTGTAATACAAACCCATTTTCAGCATGAAGAATTTGAAAGTCAATGTTCTTTTCTACTTTAATAAGAAAATAAAGTGTATTGTGCTATTGTACTATTTGTTTAAAAAAGTCCAATATAAAAGTACTAGAATCAGGTTATGATATTTATTCCTTTTCAAATTAAAATAATTCATATTTTTCACCTTCCTGGTCCAGCTTTTACAAATAAAAAAAATTGTACTTCATGTTCTTAATACTCTTCTTAAGCTTACTGATAAAAAGACTTGCAGTCACCATTTTTGACATTTGGATTTAATTAAAATTATCACACTATATTATTACCATCTTATTTCATTGCTGTTCAAATTTTAATGACCCATGGAGAATAACTGTAAGACCTGATTTTTTTCAATGGGATCATTTTTGGAGCCATTCCACATAAATGCACATCAGGTGGTTCTGTTTCCTTTTGTAATTAAGACAATTTCATATTTGAATTTATCTTCATATAGTCTTACTATTCTATTGTTAATATGTTTGCTCTGACTTTGCTAGCAGAACTGATCTTGTTGATTTTCTGTTAGACTAGTTAGAGAAATAGCCCTATATTATCTCTATAGTATTTGGCCTTCCTAAGTCACTTATCAATTCTTATTACCATGAGTATAAGAGTAATTGAAATTCTGTGTTATCATCATCTACCATTGATGTGACTTGAATTCTTTCCTGTGATACTTTTCTATCTTTTCTCATTATACAATTACTTTATGTGCACTTTTAATATTGCAATTCAGACTTGTGTGATATGAGGCACATGGGTGTTCTGCAATGTTGCCATAAAATATTTTATAGAAGACATGGAAATTTAATAGAGATGCTACTTGATTTGTGATAAGGTTACATCCTAAATAAAACCATTATAAATTTAACATATCATGTCTAAAATGTATTCAATACACTTAATCTACCAAACATCATAGGCTATCCTAGACTAGCCTACCTAAAATGTGCTTAAATACAATATTAAAAAAGAACAACAAAAGAAAAAACATTGGCAACGCAGTATATCAGTGATTTTCTCCTGGTATGCCATGACACAACGTACCCCCAAATTCATGAATTCATGCCCTATGTGTACTGCAAGAAATTTGTATTTATTTTTTTGTTAATCCTCACCCAAAGATATTTTTTCCACTGATTTTTAGAGAGAGTAGAAGGGAAGGAGACGGGTAGGGAAAAAAGAGAGTGAAAGAGAAAGAAAGAAACATCTACATAAGAGAGACACATCAATTGCTTGCCTCCCACAGGCTTGCTGACAAGGGCCAGGATAGAACCTGCAATCCAGGCGCATGTCCTTGACCAGGAATCAAACCCTTGACTTTTTGATGCTCAGGCTAATGCTCTAACTACTGAATGACACCGACTATGGCTGAAAGAAATTTTTAAAACATGCAATGCCTGACTACATAGTCAGGGTCATTGACCTCTTTTCACTTAGATTGTCAAATTTTAAAAATGACAATAGTCAACACAATAACCGTCAGGTGTGAATGCCCTGTCTTGAACCATAAATATATAGGTCATACAATAGAGTTGCATCTCACTGGTCATGTTGCATAAAAAGGTTGAACCTGAATTTTTAAAAATTCACCTTGGAGCAAAAAGAGTAGGTAATTACTACTATTATTTTTTGGTAAATTAATCAAAATTATGCCTTTTTTGGTCAGATTGACTCTAAATATATTTGTGTGCTACAGAATTTTACTAATTAGTTTGTGTGTACCATGAGATGAAAAAGTTGAAAATCACTGCAGTACACTAGAGTATCCATTGTTGACCCTCGCGATCACATGTTTGATTGGGAGCTGCAGCTCACAGCCTCTGCCCAGCATCATGACAGAATACATACCGCATATTAGTGGCCCAGAAAAATATCATAATTTGAAGTTCAGCTTCTACAAAATGGGTATCAGTTTGGTATCACTGAGAAGTCAAAAAGCCCTAAGGTGGACCATTATAAGCAGAGGACCATCTATATACAACAATCATCCTATTACTAGATGTGCTCCAATGTGAGCCTGTGAGATTATAAAGAAACTGAACAGAGAAGCTTTGCATTTATCTTTTCCTGAGACTATTATTAGAGAAATGCCTCTGGCTGCTTACTAAAACATGTCCTACGTGGCATTGCATTTTTCTCCATATAGTGGGCAAGTTAGGTCTGCCAAAAGCTTGATGACTCTGAAATACAATACAGAAGTGTTTAACTCTTACTAACCAGAAATTTATTTATATGCTAAAGAGTTGTAACACTAAGTACTGATTTGTTCTCTCCTAGTCACTCATGCAAAAGTCATCAAGCATGAGGTGCTGGCATCTTCTAAATATTGACTTTTTAAAGCCATTTGAGATTACTGAAAATTTGAAATCCATGAATGAACTGAGATTATTAGTTTAGGCAGGCCTCTAGGGAGAACCTGGGAAATCTGTGATTAGTCATGGGTGTCTTTGAGTTCAAGAGTATCCTCTGTGTGGCTTGTGTGTTGGTTTAGCTGCTGAGTTCATTCAAACTTGAATCCCACATAAGTCAGAATTCACCCAAATTTGTATGTAAACTGCATGCAGAAAAAGTATACTTTTTCAAAAATAAGAGTTCGTGAATTCCTGTCATTAAACCTTGTAACTAAATACACCTGGAATCCTCTCTTTCTTTTACAAACATTACCGGTGTCTTAGTCCAAGCACTCATAAACTTTTTCCTAGATAATTACCAAAGCATACTGACTCTCTCCTTTTTCCCAACCCATCTGCTTCAGGTAGATCTTTGTTAAAGAGAATTTCAGTAATGTAACTTTATGTTTAATGTCCTCTAATGATTCCCCATTAATCACAAGAGACTATGCATCTTAACATACAAAACACTTCATCACAACCACCTTTCCAGTTACTTACCCTCTTTGAAACATATTTCCCTATTCACTGGATGCTCCACTATATCTCTGCTTTTTGTATCTCTCCTATTCCTAAACTTTCCTCCTCCCACCATTTGACTCTTTCTTAAAAAAGAGACTGTAATTCTCCAATGGCTTAGATAAATTAATTCTCATCTACACTAAAAATATTCATTGCAATCATTTAAATTACCACTGTACTATATATCTCAATGTATTTTTAAATGAGTTTCTTAAAAACATAGATGGTCTTTGCATTCCACATCTTGCAAAATATTCTACATGTAGCGTATGTGCAATACAGTTTGAATAGAATTGAATTATATTTGGTTTAGCAGGTTTATATGAATCACCTATGAGGTATTTTATGATTATATTATATGTGGTATAGTACTTTTATGCAACGTTGTTTGGAAATTCAAATATGTATAAAATGGTTACATCTAATTTGAACAAATTAGCTAATTTCTCCTTTTTTCTTTTCTTAAAAAAAAAAAAAAAAAAAAAACAAAAAACAGAACTCAAGAGCTGTTCCTGCTTAGAAAATGTTGCCTATGCTCTAGAGCCTTTATCAATGGCATTTCTCCAAACCTTATCTCAAGTCTACCTTTCAGAACTGAAGCTCTTCTCCAGAATTTATTCTTTGCGAAATCCTCTTTGTCAGAGGCTCTTTTTTAGTGTTACTATTGAACCCCTGCTTTTATTCTTTTTAAAAAATATATATTTTATTATTTTTTTACAGAGAGGAAGGGAGACGGATAGTTAGAAACATCCATGAGAGAGAGACATTGATCAGCTGCCTCCTGCATGCCCCCTACTGGGGATGTGCCCACAACCAAGGTACATGCCCTTGACCGGAATCAAACCTGGGACTTTTGAGTCTGCAGGCCAACTCTGCTCTATCCACTGAGCCAAACAGGTTTTGGTTGCTTTTATTCTTTATGTCTCCATTAGAAGTGCAAATACAGAATGGGGAAAAAGTAGGTTTATAGATATTGGTATGGAAAACAATACAGTAATTAATAAGAAAGTATACAAGAATAAATTGTTTTCAGTACTCACAACTGTAAACCTACTTTTGCCCCCATTCTGTATATAATATTAAATAGTAGTTCTTATAGTACCTCCTAAATTACAGTTCTGCTCATTATGGAATTGAGTAGTAATTACTGTTTAACCTGAATAAAAAAGCTCTAAGAATATTATTACAAACATATGAGAAAAGATCATTCTAAGTTCTAAAAAAGTGACTTATACATCCTTAGTTAAGCTTATTCCTAGGTATCTTAGTTTTTTTGGTACAATAGTAAATAAGATTGTGTATCTCTTTTTTCTTTTAAATTTAATAAATCTTTATTGTTAGGATTATTACAATTGTTCCTCTTTTTTCCCTCATAGCTCCCCTCCACCAGGTTCCCACCCCACTCCATGCCCTTATCACCCTCTTCCCCCTGTCCTCATTCATAGGTGTATGATTTTTGTCCAATCTTTTCCCATACCCACCACACCTCTTTCCTCCTGAGAATTGTCAGTCCACTCCCTTTCTATGCCCCTTTCTATTATATTCACTAGTTTATTTTGTTCATCAGATTTTTTTATTCAACTGATTTTTAGATTCACTTGTTGATAGATATGTATTTGTTGTTCATAATTTTTATCTTTACCTTTTTCTTCTTCCTCTTCTTAAAGAGTACTTTTTAGCATTTCATATAAAACTGATTTGGTGGTGATGAACCTCTTTAGGTTTTGTTTATCTGTGAAGCTTTTTATCTGACCTACAGTTCTGAATGATAGCTTTGCTTGGTAAAATAATCTTGGTTGTAGGTTCTTGTTATTCATCATTTTGAATATTTCTTGCCACTCCCTTATGGCCTGCATAGTTTCTGGTGAGAAATCAGCTGATAATTGTATGGGTGGTCTGTAGGTAACTGGCTGTTTTTCTCTTGCTGCTTTTAATATCCTCTTTGTCTTTTGTTCTTGGTATTTTAATTATGCTGTATCTTGGTGTGATCCTCTTTGGATTCCTTTTATTTGGGGTTCTGTGCACTTCCTGGACTTGTGAGTGTATTTCTTTCACCAGATGTGGAAAGTTTTCAGTCATTATTTCTTCAAATAGCTTTTAAATATCTTACTCTCTCTCTTCTTCTGGAACCCCAGACATCTGATGTTGGTTGGTACACTTGAAGTTGTCCCAGATGCTCCTTACACTATCTTCATATTTTTGGATTCTTTATTTACTTATTTATTTATTTTTTTGCTTTTCCAGTTGAGTGTTTTTGCTTCTTTGTATTTCAAATCTTTGACTTGAGTCTTGCGATCCGCTAGTCTGCTGTTAGATTTCTGTATAATATTTTTATTTCAGTCAGTGTATGCCTAATTTCTAGTTGGTCCTTTTTCATATCCTTGAGGGTCTCACTAAATTTATTGGCCTTTTCTACAAAATTCTTGAAAAACTTTATAACCGTGGTTTTGAACTCTATATCCAGTCGTTTTTATTCCTCCATTTCTTTCATTTGTGATTTGTTCTTTGTCTCTGCATTTTGGCTGCTTCCATGTTGATAGAGTGTCTTTGTGTGCTAAGTATCCTATGGGGCTCAGTGGCTCAGCCTCCCCAGTTACCTGAGGTGCACACTCTTGGTGCACCCCCTTTGTGGGCTGTGTGCACAGTTTTGTTGTATTAAGCTTTGATTGTTGTTGGTATCCCTGGGGGAAATTGACCTCCAGGCCCATTGGCTATGAGGAGCAGCTGTGTATACACTGGGAGAACTTCTGTGCTGGACATACCCTTATGACCCAAGACTTGCAAAAGCCTCTGTGCTCAGCTTGGATGGGGCAGAGTCTCAGGGTGGAGCAGACAGCATTGGTTTCCTGTCATCCCTGCCCTAAGAGGTCCCTGTGTCTCTGTGTCCTGTGGCAGTCACTATAAGCATCTCTGAGAGAAAGCCGCCCTTGAGTTCTGCCCATTGCCAGATAGTCCAGTTTCTCTCCGAATGAGTCTGGGTTCCCAAAGTCTCTCCTGAAACTGGAGTTTATTGCAGTCCAGAATTTTTTTCTTCCTCTCACTTGAGAAAGCTAGCTGCACACTCAAGTTGCTAGTCTTCTCTGAGCACAAGCCCCGGTACCTCTGCCTTCGGTAGCTCCCCTGAGTCTCAGTGTGCTTTTCTCTTTCTGGACTGTCCAGTTTCTCCCTGAATTAATCTGGGTCTCCAGAATCTCACCTGGAACTAGAGTTCAGCACAGTTCAGGAGCTTTTGTCTTCCACTCACTTGAAAAAGCCAGCCACACTCTCAGTTGCCATTCTTCTCCGTGTGCACATCTACCTCCTACATGTCATCTGAGTCTCAATGTGCTTTTCTCTTTCCTTCTAGTTGTAGAATTTCCACTCAACCAGCATTCCTGTGGTTCTGGATTATGTCCACTTTGTCTTTTAGTTTTAGTTTTGAAATTGTTGTGCAAGGCTGCTGTTCAGGGGTTTATCTATGACACCATCTTGGTCTTCCTCTCTCCAATGGGATCGTGTGGTTTTTTTTGTTTTGTTTCTCTTTCTGTCAGTTCATTATTGGTGTATAAAAAAGCCATAGATTTCTGGGCATTAATTTTGTATCCTGCTATATTGCCAAATTCATTTATTAGGTCTAGTAGTTTTTTGATGGAATCTTTGGGGCTTTCTATATATAGCATCATGTCATCTGCAAACATAAAAGACCTGTACTCATAAAACTTCCGAAAATTAAGAAAAAGAGATAGGGGGAGACATAAACAAATGGAAGAATATACCACGTCCAGGGATTAGTAGAATAAACATCTTTAAAATGTCCATACTATCTAAAACATTCTACAGGTTCAATGTAATCCCCATGAAAATACCAATAGCATATTTCAAAGATCTAGAACAAATTCTCAAAAAATTCATCTGGAATAAATAAAAGACCCAGAATAGCCACAGCAATCCTAATAAGAACAAAGTTGGAGGGATCAGATATCAAGCTATATTACAATACCAGGTATCCAAGCTATATTACCAAAGCCACTCTCAAAACTGCCTGGTACTGGCATAAGAACAGACATATAGCCAAAACTGGTTTGGCTCAGTGGATAGAACATCGGCCTGCAGACTGAAGGGTCCCGGGTTCAATTCCAGTCAAGGGCATGTACCTTGGTTGAGGGCACATCCCCAATGGGAGGTGTGCAGGAGGCAGCTGATTAATGTTTCTCTCTCATTGATGTTTCTGGCTATCTTTCTCCCTTCCTCTCTGTAAAGAAAAATCAATAAAAATATATATTTTTTAAAAAGAACAGACATATAGACCAATGGAACAGAACAGAGAACCCAGAAATTGAACCAAGCTATTATATTCAATTAATATGTGACAAAGGAGGCAAGACCATACAATGGAGTCAAAACAGTCTCATTAGTAAGTGATACTGGAAAATTTGGACAGACACATGCAAAAACATGAAACTAGATCACCAACTTACACCATACACAAAAGCAAACTCAAAATGGCTAAAGGACTTGAATGTAAGACAGGGAACCATAAAAATCCTGCAAAACTTCAGAGGCAGCAAAATAGCAGACATATGTTGCAGTAATATCTTTACAGACACAGCTCCTAGGGCAATGGAGACTAAGGAGAAAATAGACAAATGGGACTACAATAAAATAAAAACTTCGGCACAGCAAAAGAAACCATCAATAAAACAATAAGAAAGCCCACTGCATAGGAGAACATATTTGTCAATGATATTTCTGATAAGGGCTAAATCTCCAAAATTTATAGAGAACTCATACAATGTAATAAAAGGAAGATAAATGATCCAATCAAAAAATGGTCCAAGGATGTAAATAAACACTTTTCAAAAGAGGACATACAGAAATTTGAAAGACATGAAAACATGCTCCAAGTCACTAATCATCTGAGAGATGCAAATCAAAAGGACAATGGGGTACCATCTCACACCTGTCAAAATGGCTATCATCAACAAATCAACAAAGGACAAGTGCTGGCAAGGATATGGAGAAAAAGGAACCCTTGTGCACTTCTAGTGGGAATGCAGACTGGTGCAGCTACTGTGGAGAACAGTATGGAGTTTCCTCAAAAAGTTAAAAATTGAACTCCCATTTGACCTAGTAATCCCACTCCTAGGACTATATCCCAAGAAATCAGAAACACCAATCAGAAATGATATATGCAGCCATATGTTCCTAGTAGCACAATTTACAATAGCTAAGATTTAGAATCAGCCTAAGTGCCCATCAGGAGATGAGTAGATTAAAAAATTGTGGTACATCTGCACAATGGAATACTATACTGCTATAAAAAGAAGGAACTTTTAACATTTGCAACAACATTGATGGAATTGGAGAACATTATGCTAAGTGAAATAAGCCAGTCAGAGAAAGATAAATGATCCCACTCATATATGGGATATAATGATAAATATAATTTAATGAACAAGAATAGATTGATCTAGAGACAAATGGTGCAGGGGGGATTTAAGAGCAATCAAAGGACTTGTATGCATGCATATTAGCATAACGAGTGAACACAGACACTGGGGCTGTAGGGTCTTGCCAGAGGTGGGAATGGCTGGGAGTGGGAGGGTCAAAATTGCGAAAAAAAGGAGACATATGTAAAACTTTAGACAATAAAAATAAATAAATAAAAATATTGACTTACATGTAGACTTATAATGAAGAAAGTGCTTTTAATTAAAATATTGAGTTTGAAAAATAGAAATTTACTCATAAGCATGAGAAGTTAAAATATCTTAGAGACAACGTATTTCTACCTATTAAGCTTAAAAACAAAATGAAAAATAACTAAGAGATTAGTGTAAATGCTTAGTTCAAATCACATATGCAGTTAGCAAAGTATCCACAACGAGGGACTCACTGTCACAGAATCCCAAATTGGGGCTTCATTCAGTATCACATGGCCTTTTTGAGAAATAAAAGCAGCTACATGGATGCCTGGTCAGAGATCCGACCTGCTGTAGGTATAGCTACAAAAGGCCTTCAAACTGACATTTAGATAAATTTGTTCCTACCTGATATTTGGAAAACATCTCTTTGCCCTATTTTTTACATCTGGACTACGTCTTGGGAATTGGGATGAAGTTTGCTTTAATTGCTTTGAGAAAACCAGAGTCCACTGATACCGACGTTTGTACAGCCCTTGAATACAGTTGTCCCCTCTTATTGTGGTTTTGCTTTCTGCGATTTCACTTACCCACGGTCAGCTGTGGTTTGAAAACATTAAATTAAAAATTTTAGAAATAAATAATTCGTAACATTTTAATTGCGTGGTAAAATCTCTAGTCATCTTGATCCATCCTACCAAAAAGGTGACATCCCTTTGTCCAGGCCTCCACGCTATATATACTCACTGCCCATTAGACACTTGGCAGTCTTTTCAGTTATCAAACTGTCACAATATTACAGCATGTGCAACCCTTATTTCACTTAATAATAATCCCAAAGTGTGAGAGTAGTGATGCTGGCAATTCGGATATGCCAAGGACACATTCTAAAGTGTTTTCTTTTAGTAAACAAATAGATTTTTTAAAAAAAAAAAAGAAACATAAGCTGAGGTTGCTAAGATCTATAGTAAAAACAAGTCTTCTATCCACGAAAATGTAAAGAAGGAAAAATAAATTCATGCTAGTATTATCACACCCCCCAAGTTGCAAATATTATAGCCAAAGTGTGTGTGACGGCTTAGTGAAGATGCGAAAGGCATTAAATTTGTGGATGAAAGACATGAACAGAAAACATGTTTTGACTAATGGCTATGTGCTACACCAAAAAGCACTGAGCCTATATAAGGACTTCAGCAAGGGATCCCCTGAAATGCGTGACACCAAACCATTTATTGCAAGTTAAAAGATGGTTATACAGATCCAGGAACACATTTGGGCTGAAAAATACAAAAATTACTGAAGAAGCCACATTTGATGATAAAGAAGCTGCTGCCACACATCCTACAGATTTGAAGCTAATTAAGGAGAAAGATATGTATACATAGGAAAAAATAACATAAGATTCAGTACTCTCTGTGGTTTCAGGTATTTCCTGGGAGTCTTGAAACATATTCCTCCCACATAAAGGAGGCTACTGTATTGAAGAAACTAGACAGTGCCTCTTCGAGAATAAGTATAGCGTGATACAAGCAATGAATGCTATTGACTTAACTTTGATGCAAACTTGCTTCATGTGAATTATGCAACTGCTCCTGGCAACTATCTGTAGCTGAATTTATATGATCTGTTAAACATCCAATCACCGAGATAGCTACTGCTACCCTTACTATCAGAAAACTATATTTCCCTCTCCTTACTTACCATGTGCATTAAAATCCCACATTTATTCAAGCTTGCTCAAGCCAAGTTTTGTATTTCCTCTTAGCACTGCTGAGCTGATTATTCACCCATGTAACTACATTGAGAATTAACATCAAAATGGAGATGTGCAGACCAACCATAATAAAGATGTTATGGATACTCAAATTTTCAGATCTGAAACTTTCTACTTTAAGAGGCTAGCACATAAATGTCAGAGAAAAGCACTAACCTTTGGATTTGTAAAGAGAACTATGATGCCATCCTGTGGGCAGCCATTTATAATTGCATCAAGCCAAAAAGAGGATGGTATATAAAAAGTCACAAATGCATTTCCCCTAACAAAATATGCAGTCTAAACAACATATATTTCACATATCATTAAATCATTACATAGGTATATATCTCCCACACACACACCAAAAGACAGTAACTAAAAGAAAAAAGCCAAAATGGTAACTGTGGTTATGGCTTAATGGTGTTAATTTTAAAACATAGATATGAGTTACATTTTCAAAATTAAGAAAAAATATTTTTATTTTGCACAAGATTATATAACGCAAGAGGCAATTCAGCAACATAATTTTTTCATTTTTCAGATTATAAGATAGGTACATAAATTTGATATATACTATTTCATAGACTTTTTTATTATTCTCCCCTGAGGATATTTTTTAATTGATTTGGAAGGGAGAGAGAAACATCAATTGGCTGCCTCCTGTATGCCCCAAGCAACACACACTGGGGATCAAACCCAAATCTTTTTTTTTTTTAATACATTTTATTGATTTTTTACAGAGAGGAAGGGAGAGAGATAGAGAGTTAGAAACATCGATGAGAGAGAGACATTGATCAGCCGCCTCCTGCACGCCCCCTACAGGGGATGTGCCCACCACCAGGATACATGCCCTTGACTGAAATCGAACCTGGGACCTTTCAGTCCTCAGGCAATGCTCTCTCGACTGAGCCAAACCGCTTTCGTCAAACCCAAAATTTTTGATGTACAGGACAATACTCCAACCAACTGAGCCATCCAGCCAGGGCTCATAGACATGTATGGGAATGTTAGACATACCCAGGAAGGAAGGAGATTTCTACTGAACATGAGCACAAGTATTTGAAGAAAAGCTTCTGTGCTATGGATTCTCATCTTATTTAGTTGATCCAGAAAGTGTTTATGGAAGCTAACTAGAAAAATGGAGATGAAAGATGGAACTCTGTACTGAATCAGGGGCAGTACAGGCAGGGCATCTAACTTAGACAGAATGCAGGGGCAAAGGTAGCTATCCAAGTGGTCCAAAAAGATGTAATTCCTAACCTGAGCTGAATTTTCAAGATCTAACAGAAGTTATGTATTTACCCATTAAGAGAGATGAAGGGGAAGGAGTCAAAGCTTCCTTGGGCAGAGAAAACAGACACACTCTCTGAAAGACTCAGATTTAGAAAGTAGATGCTCAGTCCTCCAATAACATAATCATCTTCTAGAACAGCAGTTCTCAACCTGTGGGTCGCGACCCCTTTGGGGGTCAAACGACCCTTTCACAGGGGTCGCCTAAGACCATTGGAAAATGCAGATATTTACATCACGATGCATAACAGTAGCAAAATTTCATGGTTGGGGGGTCACCACCACATGAGGAACTGTATGCAAGGGTCGCGGCCTTAGGAAGGTTGAGAACCATTGTTCTAGAAGGACCTCTATCCACAGCCAAGTAACCTTTTCCAAAAGAGCACTTTTAATTTCTGGGATAATGTGAAATATGACAAACCAGTTTGAATGACAAAATATTAAAATATTTTTATTTTATTGTTATCTATCTATCTATCTAATCTTCATAGGAGGATGGGTTTTCTTGTTGTTGTTTTAGAGAGAGGAAGGAAGAGAGACATCAATGTGAGGCAGCTACATCGATTGATGGCCCCCTGTTGCCTCCTGTATTGTATGTACCCCAACCAATTGATCAAACCCACAAGCTAGGTATGTACCTAGAATGGGAATCAAACCTGCAGCCTTTCCATGTATGAGATCAAGCTCCAACCAACTGAATCAGCCTACCGGGGCTTAAAAGCTTTTTAAAATTAGTGTCATGATTTGGGGTTGGGGGAAATGGTCATACCTATCCTATACAATAAAGATGTAATATGCTAATGATCATTATGCTGTGAAGTGTAATGACCGATCATGTAATGACCAGATCATGTATCAGTAGGAGGGTGGGGCCTACAAGCAGGCAGTAGAGAGCTACAGGAGGAAGGTATGGCAGCAAGCTATGAGGGGACACGGGGGGAGGGAGAGGGAACTACAGGATAGGGCAGCGGATGGAGAGCTACAGGAGGGTGGCAGTGAGCTACTGGCTACAAAAGGCAGATGGAGAGCTACAGGAGGGGGAGGGCAGCAAATTAGGAGGGAAGGTAAGGGGTGGGGGGAGAAGAACTATAGGAGGGTGGGATAGCAGGCAGGTGGAGAGCTACTGGAGGGCGGCAGCAAGCTACTGGTGTAGGGATTTGTATACAGGGCTACTAGTTCCTAGATAAACACTGTGAGATAGGCTTACGATAAAAATAGATAAATTCTACTTCCTTTGTATTGCCTTCCTCTTCCATTGTGAACAGCTTCCACTTCCAGCTCTAAATGTGACAGAGTTTGGACTAATCATTATGGAGTTGTAGGGCATTCTATGAAAAGTAACATCAAAGGGTGGTCTGATCATAAATTCCTACATGGGTAGGAAGGTCATGGGGTAGTCATGCCCCAGGCATGTAACATTTTTAGTAAAAAGTTTATCATCTTTGCCTTAAGCAAGCCCTGTCCATTGTTTCTGTGCATCTAGTTAACAGGTATTTGAAATGCCCCCTTGCAGAACCCTCCTAAGTGTGACCACCCTCAAGAGAGCACATATTCTTAACTGTCCTGTATCCATCCCCTATCTTGCTTTCTCCCATCTTCATGTAATTGTCCTTCATATAAAATTTCCTCCTCAATATCAAATGCATAAAAGAAACTGCAAACTATCATTCGCTGGAGCATGTGAGATTTTTCTCCCCAGTCTAGGTCATCAGTTTGGACTCAAATGAAACCTTTATAAAAATTCTCTATGGGTTTGAACATTTCTTAGGCCAGCAGAGTGAAAACAGCTTCCCAAGTGATCTAGCTCTCAATTCAAAGGTCTTCCCTTTGGGAAAAAGTCATTTCTTACCTTGTGATAAGTGCTTCTTGTTGAAATAGCAGCATCATATAGTGTTTCAGCTGAAAACTGGATATCTAAATGCTTTGTGAAGAGTAGCATCAATAGATGAAAAACTGCCAGAAAATGAGGAAATGCATCTTTGAGTAAGTCTGAGGTAGGGCTGAACTAACCACTAAGTCATCTAGGTGAAAAAGAAAGTAAGAAATATATTTTCTATTTTCAGTAAAGAGACTATAGATATTTGATTTGAACAATGGAGAAAAGGGTTACAAAAGCCTTGAACTTTTCAGACCAGTCATATAAATTAATCAAGAAATGTTGCCACCAGGGACAGAATCCCATAAAAAAGGAGAAATTTACTGGCCCTTATAATATGAGGAAGATTAATAGGTAAAGTGTAAATATGCAGTTCAACTTCGGAAACACATGAAACAAGCATTTTCAGTACTCTCAGGACCCTCTACATCTGTCTACTCTTTGCCTCATGCACTAAAAGGGGGTCCTATGGAAAATAACCTCACAGGGTGATCTGATCATAGATTCCTAAATGAGTAGTCATGCCCAATCATATAGCTTCTTTTAAAATTATATATATATATATATATATATTAATTTTTTACAGAAAGGAAGGGAGAGGGATAGAGAATTAGAAACATTGATGAGAGAGAAATATCGATCAGCTGCCTCCTGCACCTCCCCTACTGAGAATGTGCCCGCAACCAAGGTAAATGCCCTCGACCGGAATCGAACCTCAGACCTTTCAGTCCTCAGGTTGAAGCTCTGTCCATTGAGCCAAACTGGTCAGGGCATATAGCTTCTTTAGTAAAAGATTTATTTTTGTCCTAAGCAAGCCCTTTGCATTGTTTCTGTGCATTTATGTTAACACACCTTTTTAAATGCCTCTTTTCTGACATACCCCAATTCTATGCATGACTACCCTCATAAAACCGTTAACCATTACTGTCTCCTAATCCAGTCCCTACCTTGCTTTCTCCCATATGCATGTCATCTTTATGTTCCCTCCTTAACTCAAGATGCATAGAAGCAGCTGCAAAAGACCATTCTAAGCAGCATTCAGCTTAGTCTGGTGAGATTTTGCCTTAAGGCATAAGCTGACTCAAATGAACTTCCAAAAAAATTCTCTACAGGTTTGAACCTTCTTCTCTGGATGGCATATTATTTCATTGTAAACCTCATTTTTTCTACAAAGCGAGGAACAATGGCCACCAGCTGGTCCTGATCCTCATATTGACAGTAATAAACACTTGGAAATAACTGACTTTCTCAGTTTCAATTTAGAAAATCAGAGGCATATTTCATGTGCCCAGCCTTGGTCAGTTGGATGTATTCAAATCCTGGCGGTAACATGAGAGTTTTCTTGTCTTTTTCTTCTGTAAATGTTAATGAGATAGGAATTGTTAATGTTTTATGCATTATCCATTGTCCTTCCTTTCCATGGGGCCCTTCTAGAGAATACATATTGGGAAATAAATCTTGACCTTTTAATACTTTTATATTGTATCTAAAGAAAATTTCTTATTGCCTTGTTTGAAAGTCTGTCTTGGATATAGTTTGTGAGGCAAAATTTATATAGTTACTAGTATAAAAGCCCAATTACTTAAGGGCTTAATCACAAGTAACAACAGCCTGTAATTATTGGAATTGAGAGTCTAGGTCAGTGATCGTCAAACTCATTAGTCAACAGAGCGGTTTACTGACCACTGAGTTAGAATTTTGAACTTTTAAATGAAAAAAAAAAAAAAGGCCTAAAAGCCAAATGGAAACATAAATTCAGTAATTCTTTCCAAGCACTTTTGGGAAATTTAAAAGAACATAGTCAAAAAGATATGCCCAGGATGTTATTTGGATTTCATTATATTTGCAAGCGGGTGTGTAAAATGTAGATACTAAAATTGGATACAAAAATCAGTGAATAGAAGGACTCTGTAAAGGAACTCTGGACTCTGTTGCATGTTCAGTTATCTGTCCGGCACAGATTACACAAAGACAGAAGAGAAGATAACCTGCTAGCTCATTGAACCATACCACAGCTCAGTGTAGAACCCAGTGGCCAGAACTCAACAATCAGCCATGGTTGCACCAAGAACAGGACACACCCAACATCATGAACTCATAGGCCAAAAATAGGACAACATATACAACATGATCAGAGGGAGGATAAGTCAAAATTTTCCAAAATCTTTCAAGCGGTAGTCCTCCCAACTATGGAGGCCTGAGTGATTTTAGTAGGTGCTTTTGGAAAATATTTACCTATTTATATTTTAATAGACCACTATGAATATGACTAATTTTACTTTAACTTTTTAAAATATTTTTATAGCCGAAACCGGTTTGGCTCAATGGATAGAGTGTCGGACTGCAGACTTAAAGATCCCGGGTTTGATTCCGGTCAAGGGCATGTACCTTGGTTGCGGGCACATCTCCAGTAGGGGGTGTGCAAGAGGCAGCTGATCGATGTTTCTCTCTCATCGATGTTTCTAACACTCTATCCCTCTCCTCACTTCCTCTCTGTTAAAAAATCAATATATTTTAAAATATTTTTACAAATATTTTATTGTCTAAAGTTTTTATGTATGTCTCCTTTTCCCCCAATTGACCCCCCTCCCTAGCCATTCCCACCCTAGGAAAGCCCCTACCATCCAGTGTCTGTGTCCATTGTTGATGCTAATATGCATGCATACAAATCCTTTGGTTGCTCTCTAACCATCCCCTTCCCTGCCATTTGTCTCTGGGTCTAATCTTGCTCATCAAATTATGTTGATCATTCTATCCCACACATGAGTAAAATCATGTGATTATCTTACTCTGACTGGCTTATTTTGCTTAGCATAATGCTCTCCAGTTCCATCCATATTGTTGCAAATGGTAAAAGTTCCTTCTTTTTACTGCAGCATAGTAGTATTCCATTGTGTAGATGTACCATGGTTTTTTAATTCACTCATCTGCTGATGGGCATTTAGGCTGTTTCCAAATATTAGCTATTGTAAACTGTGCTGCTATGAACATAGGGGTGCATATATCTCTTCTGATTGGTATTTCTGGTTTTTTAGGATATAGTTCTAGAAGTAGGATTACTGGGTCAAATGGGAGTTCCATTTGTATTTTTTTGAGGAAATACATACTGTCTTCCATAGTAGCTGCACTAGTCTGCATTCCCACCAGCAGTGCACAAGGTTTCCTTTTTCTCCCACATCCTCACCAGCATTTGTCCTTTTTTGATTTGTTGATGATAGCCATTGTGACAGGTATAAGGTGGTACCTCACTTTTGTTTTGATTGCATCTCTCAGATGATTAGTGACTTTGAGTATGTTTTCATATGTTTCTTGGCCTTTTGTATGTTCTCTATCAAAAAGTGTCTATTTAGATCCTTTGCCCATTTTTGTTAAGTTGTATGAGTTCTCTGTAAGTGTTAGAGATTAAGCCCTTATCTGAAATATCATTAGCAAATATGTTCTCCCATGCAGTGGGCTTTCTTGTTCTTTTGTTGATGGTTTGTTTACTTTGCTGTGAAAAAGCTTTTTATTCAGATATCAAGCTATATTACCAAGCCATGGTTCTCAAAACTGCCTAGTACTTCCATACAAACAGACATATAGACCAATGAAATAGATAAGAGAACCCAGAAATGGACCCAAGCCATTATGCTCAATTAATATTTGTCAAAGGAGGCAAGACCATACAATGGAGTCGAGACAGTCTCTTCAAAAAATGGTGCTGGGAAATTTAGTCAGATGCATGCAAAAAAATTAAACTAGATCACCAACTTACACCATACACAAAAACAAACTCAAAATGGCTAAAGGACTTAAATGTAAGATGAGAAACCATAAAAATCCTACAAGACTCCAGAGGCGGCAAAATGGCAGATATATGTCATAAGCAAAATATTTACTGACACAGCTTCTAGGATAATGAAGACTAAGGAAAAATAAACAAATAGGACTACATCAAAATAAAAAGCTTCTGACTAATTTTATTTGAACACATTTTTTCATTTTGGAGAATATCTATTAATACATCAAAGAATATTAATGTTCTGTGGAATACATTTTGTGATTCTTTTCTCATACCTGAATTTTTCTGAGATAAGTGGGATAAAAAGTGAGATTAAATGGAACAATTACAAGGCAAATGATAGGTCTAATAGCAAGAAAACTAGGTAAAGTATGAGAAATGGGAGTGTTGAAACAAATTATTAGGAATATTTTGAAGGACACAAAGAATAACTAACTATATCAAAGAAATTGGGATATTTAATGGATGTATATAATGGTGGAGCAGAAGGGACTTTGCAAGATATGAATTGTTAAGTTTGATTTATTTGAAATTTTGTTTAGTAATATTCCTGGGTGGTGACAATCCCTAGTTTGCCCTTGGGAAAAGAAAATCACCTGCTAGCATTGGCTCACTTGTCTGAATGTCCATGGGTAATATCAGTTATGCTTTGGGAACGTACAGATGAAGCACTGTTTATCCTCTATAAAACTTTTACACATGAATTAGTAACTGCAAACCATGAACAGATACAGCTCTAAATTATACAAATCAGGATCCCCCACACTGGAAATCAATTAAGTTTAAGCCACTCACAGGCTTTACTAACAGCAAGATTGTCTCTTTTTTTTTTCTTTTTCAGTAGGTTTCCTATAAATAAAAATGATATATAACCTAATTATATATAGCATGCATGCTAGACTTGGTCAATAGTTGAATGAAGCACAGTCCCTGGAATGTCAATACTGTACTTCTAAATGTAAGTTGACAGATTGATTCTCAGGTCACAAGGCTCAAAGTGTGAAGATAAACTGATTTTAGAAAGAACCTATCTCCTCTCTCTTTTCTCCTCTTTCCTCTCTCCTTCTTTCTCTCAGTCACTGTTATTCTCCAGTACATTCTGCTTACCTGTAAAAATCTAAATCCAACCACTGCCACAAAGGTTCAAATGTTACCTAGCCTGCTTCTTAGTAATCAGCTAAATCAATGGGTTTACATAAACCCAACCACTAGGTTGTACACCATAAATGTATACAATGTTGTATTTCAACTACATCACAATAAAACTGGAAAAACAAAACAAAAAAACAATTTAAAAAAATTAGATAATGTCTTCAAATAGACAGTCAAAACAGAAGAGTCATCTACCCTGAGTAGTCTCCTCTTCTGGCCCCCAAATCTGATCTATAAAAATAAAAGTATAATATTCTAATTAGACTGGACAACCAAATGACCTTCCGGACATCCTTCCCGATGACTTACCAGATGAAGCTGGGGCTAGGAGGGCTAAGGCAGAGGCAGCTACAGCAGCTGTGAGGGCCGAGCCCCTTGCATGAATTTCATAAATCGAGTATCTATAATAAGTGAAGCCATAAAGAAGTCTGTATGTGGCCAGTTAAATGGGTTTTTATTTACTGACTTTTGATTTTAAAATCAATAAGGGACAATTCTAAATTGATATAATAATTGATTATTAAACTTCCTAATATAAAGTCACAAACATAGAAAAATGTGTATTTCAATTAGTGATTATATAACAAATGCCCATGTAACCGACATGCAGGGCATTAAATCAAAGATTGACAGCATCCTTGGAGCCTATTTGTGTTCCAGTCCCTCCCTCTCAACTGGCAAAACCCGTCATGGATTCTTTAGTAACTTTTGCTTTCCTTGCAGTTTTATGACTTGGAAATGCATGGTTAAGTATTAAATTTATTTTCTCTATTTGAATTTTCTCTATTTGAATTTTAAAAACATTGATTTAATCTTTGATTTTTTATCTTGTTTTCCTCGCCAAATTATGTTTTGTAATTCATCCATTCTGTTACATGCATGAAAATTAGGAAGACTAATTAGTTAATGTGTGTTATTTCTTCATAAAATAACCCTGTAAATAAAAGGTCAGTATAGAAAAAAATGATGGTTGCCCTTGGCAACTGGATGAGAAGATGATCATTTTTTTTTTACTTTCTTGTAGTTTTTAATCAAACATTCTGAAATATTTTTCTCTCCTCCTCTCCTCTGAAAGCCTAGGAATCCAGGTTAAATGATACAATATATATAATTTTACTGCTTTTCACTATATACAATATCCCTATATTCACTATAAGATGATGTTCTTTTTTTCATTCCCCATTAATCTTCCAAATCAGAGTATGGTTTACTTTTACATAACCAGCTGTCTTGTCTGCAGCCCAAACATTCTTCTCTCCTTTCTATTATCCTTTGAGAATAAGGGCCATATTCTAGGGCTTGTTCTGCCAGCTGGCTTTGGGTACAACTCACTGGCAAGAATGAACACCATGAAATTGAAGGCTAGAAACAAACTCTGAAGTAGGTTTTCTTGTTCTGGAGGCCAAATATCAAAGCTGGTGTGGTTGACAACTCAGATAAATAAGATTTTATAGAGTTTTCAATATAAGGGTGAGATGCTATTCTATCTGATGTTTAAATATCTCCTGATTTGGTCTGAGGAAAAAGGGGAAATACTGCAAAAAAAATATTTTCATTATAAATGTATTTTAATACTTTTTAAAGTTGCGCTAAAATGAAAAATAAATTTTGAAAACTTCCCCTCTCAATATGTCTCCAGGTGTTTTGATTACACTTTTAATAAAATAAGCAGCCTATGATATTTAGCCAAGTAAAAATTTTTCACCATGGAAAAACCTATATACACTTAATACTTCTGGACCAATATTATAGACATACAATATACTTTGAGATAATCAATTTGTTTTATTTCTCAGATAAGTACACACATGAGGTATGTATAGACAGGTATCTGAATTAGAAAGAAAAGCCAATTCTAAGTTTGCCTTAAGTTATATCTTTTCTGATTTTGCTTTATGATTCTTTATTTCCCATTTCAAAAGGAGCCACCCAATAAAAGTAATCCAGATCTCTGCAGGTATGCAGTAATTGTTTTACTTCTTTAGTTAAGTGTGCCATGATTAAGTTAAAAAAAAAAAGGCAGCCAAATAAAATTTATCTAGGGATGAGTCAAAGCATGTGGATAATTAATATCCCTTAGCAATATTCATTTTGAATTTGTTCTCTTGAAGAAAATTTGAAATCATAATATACCCATGTTTAAACTAGGGTTTTGCATATATTTTTCCTCATATTTTCTTAAGGCATTAGCATTAATTTCTTCTTTGGTCCTCATTTGCATATACAATGCAAATGAAGTTTTCTAGTTATATTAATCTATAGTTTACAAAGGACTTCCCTATACATATGTCTTTTGATCTTCCAAACAACCCTGTCAGTCAGACAGAGATTTAGTCAGCAAATATTTACTGGATATCCTCCAACTATGTATTTCACACTGTGGCAAAGAAATGGGACAGGGTGTAAGCAAATACAGCTCATATTCTCATGAAGTTTGACTTTTGGTAGGGAAGCCAAAGGACAAATTGCTTCAATTAATTATAAGTGACTGGATTATTATAAGGGTCAAATGTTGTGAAGGAGAAGTAATGCCTGCTTTCATATGGTGAAGAAAGTGAAAAGGACTTTTACCAAGTTTTGAAAGAAACACGTCTGTCTTCTCAGGTAAGTCTTTCAATGACTATATGATAATGTCATTTTTTTTTTTATAGTCATTGATGTCATCATTGTTATTCTTGTTGTTGTCTTACTTTCCCTCTGCCAGTAAGTATAGGAATGTTGGATTAATGATTATTCTAATCTTTTGAGACTTCAGGGGATTTGTTTTATCTTTATCTATTCTTGTCTTATCCACTGTGGCATTTATCCCCAGGATTAGTTATCATTAAAAACAAAACAAACAAGTGGGAGGAGTATTTGAGATCTTTCCCCACAAACACATAAACAGGACCAGTCTGGCTCAGATGAACTCATAAAAGTTCTCTATATAAGTGGTTGCCAGAAATAATGAAGCATAAAGAAGAAGAAGCAAATTCTGCCTGGAGCCCTCAAGAAAAGCTTCACAGAGCAGAAGGATAAAATATCGTAATGGCTAACCTGCTAACCAAGGTTCAAAAATTGAGGCCTTGAAACGCAGGGGAAGAGATTTCCAGTGAATGCAAAAACTGGAAATAGCCTAGATGTCCTTCAACAAGCGCATGGTTAAACAGCTTGTAACATATCCATACTGTGGAATACTGCTAATCAACAATAAAAAGGAATAAACTATTGAAACATGCAACAACATTAAGTCCCTAGGGAATTATGCTAATGAAAATGGCAATCGCAAAGAGATGGGGTTAGGGAGAAGGCAGTGCCTGTGGTGGGGAAAAGTGGATTCTGCCTGGAGCCAAACTGAGGGAAGCTCTGGGTCCAACCTGCAACCCTAAGGACTCTCCCAAGTGAGACCAGTCAGTGAGCACTTTCCTCTTCTGGGCAAATCTTGTAAAGTGAGCTGAGATCAATGACTGGAAAGGTGGTTAAACCCAAAGATGCTTCTAAGGATCCAAGAAGCCTATATCATCAACATAAAACCCACAGAAATAACGCACACTGGGAAGCTGGTCTTCCCCATCAGAGCTGATCGCAATGGATCTGTGAATTCTGCACATCCCATGTGTCCTCAGCAGCAACTTAGCTATGCTTGACTTCAGCTACCATATTTTGCCTGCTGTGAGCTTGCCCTACCCTTCCATGCAATATATTTTATAACAATGTGGAAGAAATACACAAGACTGGTAAGAGTTGGCATAATTCATGCATACTTCTGCAGTTATTATAGTAGCTGCTTTTGAAAGCATCATTAAAATTTTAGTGGATATATTTATATTTATTCATATCAAATTCTTAAAAAAAATGGAATAAGGTTATAAGTAGAGGCTTCTCCAATTTTTGAAGAAAAGGAAGAACAAATTTCAGCCTAAAGCCCAACTGTTGCTAATCAAACTTATTTGAGAATTATCTAGAGAAATTCTCCTCATTAGAGAAAATTGAAAGTTTGAGCACATCTGAGAGGGTTAATAAAAAGTGTCATTAAGTGTTACAGCTCATTATAACTTTGACATAAAAGTATCATCTGAGCGTCATCTTTTTTTTTTTTCATTTGAAACAAACACGATTACCACCCTGTAGTGAATGAAATCTGAAGCTCCCAGTTTCTGTGGCTTCTCCAGGGATAGTGAATGGTGAAAATGACAATCCAAAGAGACATATAAGCAAAGCAAATGACACAGTGAGTATTCTAGATTCTGAGGTTGTCCTCCTATTAGTGGAAGTACCACATCTTAGGAGAACAAGAAATCTCATACTGAAATACACAGTAACCACGGGTGTTTTAACCCCATCAAGAAAATCCCCTTTATGTATTTGGCAATAAAATACAAGGAAATTTACCTTTAGATGCATGCCTTATTTCCATTGCTTATTGGTTAATGCAGGTGATGAAAAGCTTGCCAGAATCTCCAAGAGTCTTCAGAGCTGCACTCTAAAAAGAAAAATGCACCAAAAATTACAGAGAAGATCATGGCCTATTGGCATAAAAAGTAACACTGTCATCCATCCTTAGTTACTATGCCAGGAAAGGGAGGCCTCCTTAGGACCAAACCTATGGCTGTGGCTTGGAACGATAAATGAAAGACCTGAGAGGTCAGAGTCACAGAGAAAATATCTCTCTGTTACAGAAGTAAAGAATTCCATTTTTATCCACAATAGTTAATGCTGCCTAGAAACCTCTGATGTGAGCAAAAAAGAAAAAAAAAAATCAAGCTGGCCACAGATGCCCAGAATATGCACCTTTATTTATTGTGCAGTCACAGAGAGAAATAACATCTCCAAAAGGGGCCACGTGAATGACTGCAGTTCCCTTTAATGCTCCAAACTACTTCAAAAGCTCAGTGGGTACTCTATGTTGTATTTCTAAAGCAAGTAAACAAACAAACATACACCCCTTTTCCTTCTTAGGTCTCATCATTGACTTTTCCCTTTATAGTTTCTCCAATATAGGAATCACTCACTATTCCCCTTCTGTCCCAGATTTTGCAGATGTTATAGAAATATAATGTAAAACAATGAGTGCTGGGATTTTTTTTTTCCTTTTTATTTATTGGGATGACACAAGTTAACTAAATTATACAAGTTTCAGGGGTATAATTCTACAATACATAATCTATACACTATATTGTGTGCTCACCACCCTAAGTAAAATCTCCATCCATTGCCCTCCCCCACCCCATACTCTCTTCCACACCCCCAATCACCACAATTTTGCCTGTGTCCATGAGTTGTTTATTTTTGCTCAATCCCTCCGGAATTGGCCCCCTTCTTCCCTCACCCCACTTGACAGTTGTCAGCCTCCTGTCTCTATTTTGCTTATTAATTCATTTTGTTCATTCTCATATAAGTGAAATCATGTGATACTTGTCTTTCTCTGACTGGCTTACTTCAGTTAGGATAATGCTCTCCAGGTCCATCCATGCTGTTTCAAAGGGTAAGAGTTCCTTCTTTTTTATGGCCAAGTAGCATTCCATGGTGTAAGTGTACCACAGCTATTTTATCCATTCATCTACTGATGGGCACTTGGCCTGTTTCCAAATCTTGGCTATTCTAAATAATGCTGCAATGAACATAGGGATGCATATATTCTTTCAAATTAATATTACAGGTTTCTTCAGATAAATTATCACAAGACCATAGTAATCAAAATAGCATGAGGGCTGTTTTAATTATATAGAAATGTTTTAACTAATAAATATAGGAGAAATCGGTTCTCTCCTTTTTAGTGGCTGATAAAAATGTTTAATTATTAAATGAAATATATCCTTAGCTACACGAATTCTATTGTATGTCTGTGTTCTCTGGATTGTCATCAATGCTAAGTGTAGGAACTGCTTAGGATGGGTGTATTTTTAAAGAACATCTTTGAAAATTGAAGGAGTTAGTCTCCTTCTTTTAGGAGATCAATATCAGAAAATATTTGGGATTATATACTTATTATGACATAAAATTATGATATCTGGGTGTGAAGAAAAGGAATAAAAAAAATTGAGCATCTGTGAATATAATGACATGCTATCTCAAGCATGGAGTTTTCTCCATGAGTTTAAAGATATATATCTGTGAAATGATCACAATTTATGTTATAAACCTATCCTTTACCTCATAGCAAATATTTTAGTATGGAATAGAGAATTCCTAACTATAGGCACTCTACTGAACACTAGATCTTTAGATACTATTTATCTTGTATAACCAAAACTTTGTATCTTTTGACTAATGCCTTCCTATTTTTCCCTCCCTCCAGCCCTGACAACTGCCCTGTTTCTATGAGTTTTAGCATTTTAGATTGCTCCTGTAAGTGGTACCATGTCATACTTGTTTTTCTGTGTCTGGTTTATTTCACTTAACATGTCTTCCAGGTTCATCCATGCTATACCAAATAATAATTTTTTTAAGGCTAAATAACATTCCATTGTGTTATACCACATTTTCCATTCATCCATTAACATATATTCAGATCACTTCCATGTCTTGGCTATTATGAACAATGCTACAATGAATATGAGAATATAGATATCTATTCAAGATAATGATTTAAATTCCTTTACATATATACCTAAAAGTGGCATTGCCATATCATATGGTTCTTTCTTTCATTTTTTGAGGAATCTCCATACCATTTCCAACAGTGCGTGAATCAATTTATAATCCACCAATTGTGTACAAGGGTTCCCAAAACTCTTTTTATGATATTTTTTTTAAATAAAAGCCCTTCTAACAGTGTAACTTGATAGCTCATTGTGGTTTTTGATTTGACTTTTCTTGATGATTAGTGATGTTGAGAGGTTTTTTTTGTTTTTTTTTGTTTTGTGTTTTTAATGAATCTGTTGGATATTTGTATCTCTCTTCATTGAGAAAGTATATTCAGTCCTTTGCCCATTTTTAAATCAGGTCTTCTAAAAAATATTCACTAATACGAGTTCTTTATATATTTTAGATATCATTTGTCAGATATGTGGTTTGCAAATATGTTCTCCATTCTGCAGGTTAACTTCTCTTTTGTTAATTTTTTCCTTTGAATGGCAGAAGTTTTAGTCATGAGGTACTCTCACTTGTTTATTTTTGTAGCTTGTGTTTTTGGTGGCATATCCCCCGCCTCCCAGGAAAAAGAAAGAAAAATCATTGCCAAGAATAATGTCAACAGTTTTTTTTTCTTTTTTCTTCCATATTTTTATGATTTCAGGTCATATGTTAAGTCTTTAATGTATTTTGACTTGACTTTTTATGTGTGGTTAGAGGTAAGGGTTCAATTTCATTCTTTTGCATATGAATATCCAGTGTTTCCAAAAGCATTTATAGAAAATGTTCCCATTGTTTATTTTTAGCTGTTTTGTCATAAATTATTATATTTGCATATGTTAATTTCTGGGTTCTCTATTCTGTTCCATTGGTTTATTTATCTGTTTTTATGTCAACACCTTGCTGTTTTGATTACTGTAGCTTTGTACTGTATTTTGAAATAAGGAAGCGCAATGCCACTGCTGAAAACCAATAATTATCTCACTAATATAAAGTGTGGACAAGGAACCTGAAAGGCTGGTCAACCTTGAAGCTCTGAAAGGTCAGAGCCAGCCACCCCTTATCTAATTGAGACAGTGGTAGCTGAAGCAATTTCCCCACCAAATAATCATGTAAATCCTTACTGATAAAATAATCTACTTGTTACTGGAATTGCCTGTTTCAAGGCAAAGGGTGTATCCCAAACCTGAATAATAAAAAAAAAAAAAGGGATGGCAAGGCCAAAGAAAGGGGTAGTCTTCTCACTAGAGGAAGGCTCCTGCCTGGCCCCCCAATATTGCCAAATTAATACTTTTCTAGTCTCGCTTTTCATTTGTGTGCGGCCTCCTCCAGAACCCAAACCCTGAACTGGGAACTCTGAACCACGCAGGATATGAAAGAGGTTCCCACATGCCTCCACTTTTGCTCTTCTTGCTTAAAATTGCTTTCTTTGGGATCTTTTATGTTTTTCTTTTATAGGGTTTTCGTTTAATCTGTAGATTACTTTGGGTAGTATGGACATATAACAACATTAATCCTTCTAGCCCATGAACACAGTATGTTTCTTCACATATTTGTGTCTCATTTCATCAGTGTGTTACACCTTTCAGCATACTGGTTATGCTCAGTCCTAAATATTTTATTATTTTGATGCTACTATAAAATAAATTGTTTACTTTTTTTAAGTAAATTGTTAGAGCATAGAAATCAACTGAATATTATACATGGACTTTTTATCCTGCTGATAACATTACAGTAAATTGGTTATTAGTTAACAGGAAAGAGTGAAGGAAAGACTTGATAATGTAAGCATACAATTTATACAGAAAGTTGCAGGTAACATTCTCTAATTCTGTTCACTGCTGATCACTGGGGGAAGGGACTGGACAAAAACAGTCGGACGCATACTCTGTATGGTCTGGATGACATGGGAATGCGCTTTTCTATCAGTCATACAAGGGAGCATGTCAGTGGCCAAAATAGGTGTACCACTGCAAGGGTATGAAAACCTGAATATGTAAACTCCCAGACAAAGGGAGTTTGCTCTTTCGGCTCTCGGTCCTCTAGCTCTCTAGGAACTCCTGTTGTAGGGAGCACAGTCCCCTGCATTCGCCCCGGTGGCCCAAGGCCATGTGGACTCCACACAATGGACTTTAACTAGCCTGATGCTCTGCCAAACCCAGTTCCAACATGAAAAGGTCATTTTTGGACACTGGCCCTACTTCTGGCTTTGCTGTCCCTTTTCCAAGACTGGATGATGGGCCATGGAACTTTGCAACCTGAGAAATCTAACTCCACATAAAAAAAATCTACTACATCTCCTGTGGGGGCTTCTGGAAATGCTTATTCCCAAGAACCCTACTCCCACAAGCAATAGGGAAATCTGGCTTACTAATTTCTCCAACAGCACTGCAACCTTGCTAACTTCATTTATTCATTCTTGCTTTGTTTCAGATCTTGAAGAGGAAAAAGCTTTTGCTTTTCACCATTGAGTATATTGGCTGTGAGCTTTACAGAGATGCCATTTATTGTGTTGAGGCAAGTTCCTTCTATACCTAATTTGTTGAGAATTTTTATCAAAAAGGGTGTCAAATTTTGTCAAATTCTTTTTCTGTACCTATTGAGATGATAATGTGGCTTTGATCCTTTATTCTGTTAATGTGGGGTAACATTATTTGATGTACATATGTTAAAACATCCTTGCATCCAGGAATAAATCCCACTTGATCATACCCTTTTAATGTGCTGTTAAACTTGGTCTGCTAACATTTTGTTGAAGATTTCCATCTATGTTCTTTAGGTGTGTTTGCCCATAGTTCTCTTGTGGTGTCCTTACCTGGCTTTGATATCAGTGTGATGCTGGCTTCATTGAAAGTATTGGTAATTGTTCCCTTTTCTACTTTTTGAAAGTTTAAGAAGGATTGATATTAATTCTTCTTTAAAAGTTTGGTAAAATTCATTGTGAAGCCATCTAGTCCTGGGCTTCTCTTTGTTAGAAAATGTTTGATTACTGACTAAATCTCCTTTAACAAACTTTTTCCAGCAGAGGATTACAGTTTGAAGTATTGTCAGAATGTACCAAACTATTATTTTGTTAAATATCAACTGAGCATAATCAATTAAATTTTCCTAATTTCAGAAAGAATACTTCAAACAAAAATTTCAAGACAATTTACTATTTCTTTGCAATAATGTGTGATTTTGTTGATTCATCTAGCAAGTATATATTTAGTACTATTCTAGATGCCAGTGATAGAGCAGCAAGCAAAGTAGACCAAGACCTTTCTGGTCCTCAGAAAACTCACCTTCTATTTCATGTATGTGTAGGCGTGTGTATTGCCCACAAATATAAAAGAAGAATTTTAGAAATGGATGTTCATAGGGAAAGAGTAGAAGATACAGTAAAAAACAAACAAATAAACAAAAAGTTTGAAGGAAAAGGATACAAACTGAACTAGAATCCACTATTTTTATCCAGTAATGGTTATAATTTTTGCCTTTCAGCTATTAAACTCACACCAAAAAAGCCTATACATTTTTTCATGTTAAAAATTGTTTAATTTCTATGGTTTATTTCCATTTAATTTTATTAATAAAACTCCAGTGGAATGGTAAGCTGTAAGCAATCAAGATTTTATAAGGTTATTCCTTTGGATACTACATCGTTGTGTCGCCTTTTCATAATACAGGAGGGCAAAATATGTTTAACATTTTCTCTACATTGTAAATAATTTTTAAGTTACATTGATCAAAATTTCATCAACCTATTTTGAAAGTGATAAATAAAATACCATCTCCATCTATACTCACACATCCAAACTAAATGAATACTAATGAATAAAATATACCAGGTTATATACCAGCTATAGCTTTGGGAAGTGACATATTTTGTCTTCAACCTTTGCTATTACTGTGTATTTCTGAAAGGAAAAAGCTTATCCCTATGTATCATTGGGTGAAATGTAAACGAAGAAAAGATTATGTATTGGGAAAAGAAATGCTAGAGTCTGTGCTATTTGAGGTGTTAGTGCAGCAGATGAGACACCTTCAGGGGGCTCTTTTAACAGATCTGCAATATTGCAACACTTTCCAAGTTGTTATTCTGTGTATGAGTATCTGGCTGACAGAGCAGATTTCAAATTGGGACTGTGTTGGAGGAGGTTGTTAAAAAAAAAAATCCCCTGAGCATTCCTTCACATCTCATACAAACACCACACTAGGACTAAAATTACGCCTCAATATCGACTATAAACAAGAATGATCAATTAACTTTAACAGCAATTTTCAAATTGCAGTATTTCCCTATAAATACATGGGTCATAATCCTTATGAATAAATATGGCTCCAAATTTGATGTGACTTTGGCATTTTTCCTATTAATTTTTGGGATCCTACTTATAAGAATATGAATAAAGTCTTTTACTGTTGAAGAAAAAGAAAATATTAACATTTTTGTAAATATTAAATATTATATATTTTTAAAATTGTCTACAATAGAACAAAATACATAGAAATTACTAATATTAGTTTAATTTTTGGTTTAATTAAATTAAAAGTGTATTTGTACTCAAATTTTAAAAACAGAGCATCTTGTCTATCTATGTTGGCAACATGATTGATTTTATTTGATAGTTAAACAGAAGATTTTTTCCTGAGATATATTAATATGATGAACTATATTAAGACATTTCCAAATTTTGTCTTATCCTTGCATTTCTGAAATAATATGCATTTGTTTAAAACTATTACTCTTAATCTGCTTTAAGAGGCTAATAATATTTTATTTGTTATTTTGTTATAACATTCATAAGTAAACTATAGTTTTAATTTTTGTGCAAACATGTTTCGTTTTGATTTTATACTCATATAAGAAAGAGAATTAGGAATTTTCCTTCTTGTTTGATACTCTGGGAAAGTTTTAAAATCATTAGAATTATCTGTACCTTAAATGTTGGTAAAATTTCTCTGACATTCTTCATATATTTTGCCTTGGTTGAAGTATAGGAATTCTTCTGAAACTTTTCTTTCTTTGATGTTGTTCAATTTGAATGTTCTATTTCATCTAGTCAGTGTTTTTTTTTCCAATCATCTATTCCTAAGTAACTAAACTTTTAAATAAAATTTTCAAATTTATTTACACAAAGATGTTTAAGAAAGGTCTCACTGTGTTTTTCACTTACTAGCCTGTCTTAGTTTTTAATATCCTGAATCAATTTTCCTATTTTTTGCCTGTAAAAATGTAGCTTCAAATCATCTAGTTCAAAAAAGTTGCACTGAATCCTATTAAGTTTCACTTTATATGACTACTAGAGGCCCAGTGCATGAAATTCCTACACAGGGGAGGGGGAGTGTATCCCTCAGCCCACCCTGCACCCTCTGCAAGCTGGGAACTTTGAGGGAGTCCGACTGCCCACGGGATCAAGCTTAAATGGGCAGTAGGACATCCTTCTCACAATCTAGGACTGCTGGCTCCCAACCACTCACTTGTCTGCCTGTTGACTGCCCCTAACCACTTCTGCCTGCCAGCCTGATCAAACCCTAACCACTCCCCAGCTATTTTCATAGATGCCTAACTGCTCTGCTGCCAGCTCGATTGCCCCTACTGGCCCTACCCTGTAGGCCTGGTCACTCCCAACTGCCCTCCCCTGCTAACCCAGTAACCCCTAAATGCCCTCTCTTGCCAACCTGATTGCCCCCAACTACCCTTTCCTACTGGACCAGTAACACCTAACTGCCCTCCCCTGCAGGCCTGGTCCCCACAACTGCCCTCCCCTGCAGGTCATCTTGTGCCAGCCATCTTGTGTCCACATGGGGGCAGCCATTTTTTTACCACATGGGGACAGCCATCTTGGAGTGACAGCCAATTTGCTCTTTTACGCTTTTATTAAGCAGGATTATGGTATTCCCATTTGAGGAGATCCATTATACCTGTGAATTTCTATGCTCTCTCTCAGGAAGTTTGGTGGTTAATAGATGTCAGCATCAGTCTTCTCTGGGAATCTGCTGGGCTGAAGACTGCTCTTTTACCCAACATTCATAAACCTTCCCAATGTAGCCTCTCTCCTGGATGCAGGTGCACATAGGCTTGATCCTCTACTCAAATTGCTGATAACTCCAGTTTTATAGTGCCCCACTGATTCATCTGATGCTTTCTTAGGACTGAACCACAGGAAAAATTTCCTTTGTTCAATTGTTTGTTTTTTCCCTGCAAAGTAGATATCTTGATAGCATTATCCAATAAATTTTCTGCATTCTAATCTTCATGAAAAGGCCAGTTTAGGAGTAGCCTAGACAGTTAGGCATTGCAATTGCATTATGGTGATGGATCACTGTATTAGTTATCAATTGCTGCATGACAAATTACTCTACAACCTGGAAGTCTATAACAATAAACATTCAATAACAGACATGAATTCTGAACATTAGAAATACAGAAGCAACTCAAACTATGCGGGACAGGGTCTCTAATGAAATTGAAGTCAATTTGTCAAATGGAAGAACACCATTCATCTCAAGGATCCACTGAGGCTGAAGGTCTTCTTCCAAGCTTTCTCATGAGGTTGTCAGCAGGCTTGAGTTCCTCATTGGCTATTGGGTGGGAAACTCAGTTTCTCACCTAAATGGGGCATCTCCATAGAGCTAGCCCATGAAATGGCACCTGGCTTCACACCAGGAGAGAAAGAGAGGGAGAGGGAGAGGGAGAGGGGGAGAGAGAGAGAGAGAGAAATATAGACTTTCTTTAAAATATATTTTGATTTTTTACAAAGAGGAAGGGAGAGGGATAGTTAGAAACATCAATGAGAGAGAGACATCGATCAGCTGCCTACTGCATGCCCCCTACTGGGGATGTGCCCACAACCCAGGTACATGCCCTTGACCAGAATGGAACCCGGAACCTTTCAGTCCCCAGGCCGACGCTCTATCCACTGAGCCAAACCGCTTTTGGCAAAAATATAGACTCTTAAGAATTATATATTTCTTATTGTTATATAAAAATTATATAATAACCTGGCTTCCCACCAGAACAAATGAGAGAGAGAGAGAGAGAGAGAGAGAGAGAAAGAGAGAGAGAGAGAGAATGCTAGCACAAGACAAAGCCATATTCTTAAGCACCTAATCTCAGAAGCGACACTCCAAATTTCTGCCGTACACCATGAGTCTCAGAGAGCAATCCTGGTACAATAGAAGACTTCACAAGGGTGTAATAATAGGAATCAGGGATCATTGGGGGCATGTGGAGGCTGGACACAACAATAACTCATCATAGGGCTGATATATTAGTTATACATTATTGTGCAACAAATTGCCCTAAAACTTAGTGACTTTTATTATCTGTTTCTGTGGGTCAAGAATTTGAGCACGACTTGTGTAGGACCTCAGCCTCTGAGTCTGTTACAAGGCTGCCATCATCAAAAGACTCAATGGGAATGGATTTGCTGTCCAGCTTACTCTTATTGGTCACTAGCAGGATTTAGTTCCTCATTGCCTTTTGGACAAAGGTCTCAGTTCCTCAGACACTTTGGCTGAGATTGTTCCTCATTTCTCTGCCATAGAAAACCTATGAAATGCAGATGGCATTAGAGCAAACAAGAAAAAGTCAGGAAGGAATGACAGCAAGACTTCTAGAATTGAATTGTGGAAATGACATCACATTATCTTGCCATAAACTGCTTGTTAGAAGCAATTGGTAAGATTATTCGAACTCAAGGGGAGGGAATTATACATGTGTTACTACTGGACATGGGGATCTTTGGGAGCCACAGGACAGCTGGCTAGCTGTACTCTATCAGAGCCTGTAGGAAAAGTTAGCTGCAGGTACAAGGTGGCTAAAAACTTGCTGCTGATAAATATGAAAGTATATCTGTAGAAGGAAATATATTACACATCTATAAATCAGTCATTTGAACAAATGAAGATAATAAAAATGAAAAATGGCTGGAGACAACTAATGCTTTGGAAAGAGACAATATAGAGCTGCAAATGATTATCAATTAAAAGCTAAATATGGGCCTGCTTGGCAGCATATAAATCATTTTTCCTGCAGCTAGAGGGCAAAGAAAACTGAGGATGAAGCCCACAATTTAATCACAGAAATAACAAAGCTCAAAGGATACTCAAATTCCAAACTAGACAGACAGGTTTGTCAAGCCAAGTTCAGGACCTTGACGGGAAATTAATGAACCCTGAAACATGGAATGGGCATCTGGCATAAATAATGTTTGAGGATGACTTTTTAAGCAAGTAATGTTGAAAGCCTGTCAGAGGGATTGTTGAGTAGTGTGTACTACAGAGTAGCAGTCCCATCGCCTGCCATTCCAATAGTGGTAGGTCTTTAATACTATCAGTATCAAGTTGTACTTTCCAATGTAGTGTCTCCGGGTAGTATGTCATCTTTAGGAAATCCTAGCCCGCAAGTCACCAAATTTAATAGCAAAAGCTTAGGAGTGACGGGCATGTCACCAACAGAGAACAAGATACTCTCAAGAAGGAAAATGGAGCAGAAATTCAAGACTGAAGAAAATGGTGTTTTTAGAAGACAAACTATGTCAACTACTTCCCCAATTTTGCCAGCTATTACTGACAATTGAGGGCTGAGCAGTGTCTAACAGAAAGTTCAGAAACTGGTCCAAATGTCATCACTGCCAAATAACTGTATTTTTCTGGGTCTCAGTGACCTTGTCTATGAATCCGGATAATATTATTTTTCACCATGAGCATTCTGCAGAAGTTCAGAAAACTGAATGTTTGGTATAAAAGTTATAGTCTTAGTCCAGGGAGAAATAAAGCTACTGCTCAAATGGCCACTCACAGAAGATGGGGGCATATGTCAGAGAAAAAGCTCAGTATCTGAGGCAAGTTCTAGAAACTGTTAAAACAAAAGTGAGCCAAGGTCACGGAAACCTCAAAATAGGAATGCTCTGAAGATCACCAGTTCTAACCTTTGCCACCTGCCCACTTGGAGGATACATTCTACATTTAAGAAACTTATTTGTGCTGCCTTCATATTTCAATATAATAGAAAGAAGAAAAACAACAATGTGAAGAAATGTAAGGTCTGAATAATTACTAGCTGCCAACCCCTAGAAGCAGGCCCTGAAGCAATTCTCCAACTCTGTTCGGTGAACAAGCAATGAGTTCCCATGACACCCATCTGTCTGCTCTTATCAGGTCAGAAAGTCTTAACCTCACCAGAGAGCCTCACCCCCAGGCCTCTGATCAAGTTTTCTGGTCCAGGCATCCACAAAGTTACACCTCAAGTCACCCTGTGCCTGCTCCTCCCTATCTCTCTGGACTGCACAGTCATTCTCTAACTTTGCTTCCCAGTCTCAGCTATATATTGTAATTTCCTTCATAGTAAATATAGTTGCAAAAAGGCATTTCAGCTTTCTTGTACAGTAGTGTTCAAAAAAGAGAGAGAAAATTGGAGGAGGGGGGAAATGACACTTAATTCCTATAGTAGAGCAATATGAATCACCCAGAATTATATTAACTATTTTAATCAGAATCATTAATTGTGATAGGCTGTAATTATATTCAGCTGGCCTTGCTTCTCTAAAGAGCTGAAAGCATTTTTTAAGTATTAACTCATTATCTATATACTGAAAAAGAACTCCTTGGGATATAGCAATGGGAATTGAAGAAACAAACACTTTTGAAAGAAACTTCATTATCTGCACAATATCCCTTTGATTCCTTTCCTGGGCAAAACAAGAGGAAAATAATCATCCTAATGTCTGTGTTTTTCCAGAGTGAGACAATTTCTGATTGACTCCCTCCTTAGGGGTGCTGGGAGAGTTTTCTTTTTGGTGGCTGTATGAGTTTGCCAATGCTGCCATTACAAAGTACTCCAACTTGGGCATCTTCAACAACAGAACTTCATTGTCTCACAATTCTGAAGGCTAGATACTCAAAAATCAAGGTGTTTGCAGATTTGATTCTGTGAGGGATTCTCCTTGGCTTATCAATGGTTTTATCTTATATATGTGTTCCAACATCTTTCCATATGTGTCTGTCTCTGTTCAAATATCACATTGGATTAGAAGCCCAACATACTCCTATCTTAACAAATTACATCTGAGATGACCCTATTTTCAAGTAAAGTAACATTTTGAGGTACAAGTGGTGAGAATTTCAATATATAGGTTTTAGGGAGATACAACTGAACACTTAACAAATATGCTAAAGGTTAATACTGCTTTTAATGTACTTACCAAGGCAAAGGAAAAAACGGTAGATTAAAACATCATATCTATAAGGATAAAATTCCAACTCTAGTATTTTTAGTGCCTAGCTTTACAATCAGAAAATTCCCAACAGTTAGAATAGTTTTATACATACAATTGTAGATTCCTTTTTGGGAACTCTATGCTCTAAAACAGATCAATCATAGGTCAGCCCAACATATTACAGAACTTACCAAGGCATTCCTGAACTTCTTATTAATCCTAGTACTTGTATTAGATGATTTAATTTTTGAAAACTATCTTTCTACACAATAGACAAAAAAATATTCATTTGCAGTGGTCAGACAGATCTATAATTGGTATATAAAGACATCCAATAGGGCAAATGGAACTTCTTACTCCAGTAGCTAAAAAATAATGAAAATACAGAGATCCTTTCTATACAAAACATGAAAAATTATATATTTTTTCATCAACTATTAATCTTTACTTTCATTAACCATTTATTTGGGCCAATTGGTGAAGAGCCAATAGCTTGTCCATCCTTTCTCACTGACTTAATTAAACCAACTAATTATTTGAATGTCATGAAATCATGCAAACATAATGCATAGAGATTTTTAAATGTAAAGCTTTAGAAATTCATTTTAACAAAGAAGTTATCACTTTACATTTATTTATACCTGCTTTATGCAAATTATATAAAAAACAAAGTTAGACATTGACTGATAGACACCTGAGTGATAAGCATGTAGCATGTGAGTTAAAGTTTTGATTTTCAATTCAGGTGATAACCTGAGAACACTGGTAACACTTTTTGTGTGTTTTAAAAAGTAAATGGACTATTATTTTGATAAGAAAGTGTTAAGAAATTCAATACTAGCTCCTATTAATTTTAATTAATAACAGGGCCATTCTCTCCTATTTATTCTATTTGTTAAAATTTATCCTGATATTTAAGTATATAAAGCAAAAATTCTTACTTACATTCCTCATTTCTCAGTTATATAAACTTGTTTCTTTCTTTCTTTTTAATATATCATTCAACATATTTCTTAGACTATGATCTCTAATATAATGGCAAAATGAGGTCAAACCTCCCAGCTCATTTTATGTGGGCTCAAATAAACTATTTAAAGTATGTGCTACTGAAACTATATTGCATAAACACTTAATACACTAGTGGAAATATATCCTCTATGTTAGTATTTCTTGCCTTTGACATTGAGATTACAGAGGAATTCTACCACATTAAGATTCTCCCATATTAGGCCTGATAGATTTATCTTAAATCTTTAAAATAACCCTATCAGTTTAGGCACTTTGATTATTAGCAATAATAACTTAAATGTTATATGTCTTTGGAGTACATAATTAAGTTCAGAAGTACATGTGACTTCAGTTTTAACTGGAGACTCACAATCATCAGAATCCCAAGTGTAATTTCTGTTCTCTTACTTTGATACTTTTGCATGTATTGTTTTCATTCACATACTGGTTCCATGCAGTTTAACTGGTTGTATGAACTTTTTAGACCATATGTCTAAGTGACTCCTCTCACTGCCCTCATCTGCAGAATTGGTGAATATCTTTTTTTACAACTTCTATGGAAAAAAAGAAATGTCTTCTGAAACTTGAAGAATTAGAAAGAGAGCAATAAGAAAAGCCCAGAGTGAGCAGAAGGAAGGAAATAATAAAGACAGAGCAGAAATAAATGACATAGAGACCATAATAATAATACTACAAAAGATCAATGAAACTAAGAGCTGTTTTTTTGAAAGGATAAACATGATTGATGAACTTCTAACCAGGCTCACCAAGAAGCAAAGAAAGAGGAACCAAATAAATAAAATCAGAAGGGAAAGAGATAAAATAACAACAGACCCCACAGAAATATGAAGAATCATAAAAAAATATGATGAGCAATTATATTACAACAAATTGGTCAACTTAAAAGAAATGGATATAATTCTTAAAAAAAAAATACAACCTGCCAAAATTAAAAAAACTTAACCAGGGGGAATAAAAAATATCTGAATAGGCCGATAACTATGGAGGAAATTGAAGCAGTAATTTTAAAAAAAGAAGAAAAAGAAGAAAAAAATTCAAACAAAAAGAGTCCTGGACCAGACGGCTTCACAGGAGAGTTTTATAAAACATTCAAAGAAGAAATAAAACCTATCTTCCTCAGACTATTCCAAAAAATTCAACAGGAAGAAGCACTTCCAAGCTCTTTCTATGAAGCCAACATCACCTTAATGCCAAAAACAGATAAAGACAATGCAAAGAAAAATAATTATAGGCTAATATCCCTCATGAACATAAATGCCAAAATTCTCAACAATATTTTAGCAAATCAAATCCCGCATTACCTTAGAAAGATCATACACTATGATCAAGTGGGACTTATTCTGGGGCTACAAGGATGGTACAACATCCACAAATCAATGTGATATACCATATAAACAAAC
Source organism: Lasiurus cinereus (assembly GCA_011751065.1). NCBI lineage: Eukaryota > Metazoa > Chordata > Mammalia > Chiroptera > Vespertilionidae > Lasiurus > Lasiurus cinereus. Next base: position 40,440,040 of record JAAGEH010000226.1, read on the forward strand.
AGAGAAATTAAAACCATATAATCATACCCATTGATGCAAAAAAAGTATTTACAAAATTTAACACCCTTTCTTGATAAACCCCCTCACAAAGGTGGGAAGAGAAGGATCATACTTTAACATAATAAAAGCCATATATGACAGACTCACAGCCAACATCATACTCAATGGGCAAAAATTAAAACCATTTCCACTAAGAACAGGAATATGATAAGGATGCCCATTCTCACCACTCCTGTTCAACATAGTACTAGAAGTACTAGCCATTGCAATCAGACAAGAAGAAGAAATAAAAGGCATCCAAATTGGAAAAGAAGAAGTAAAACTGTTATTATTCACAGATAACATGATATTGTACATAGAAAACCCCAAAGACTCTATCAATAAATGACTAGACTTAATAAATGAATCTGAGTAATCAAAAAGCTTCCAGCAAATAAAAGCCCGGGTCCAGATGGCTACACAGGAGAGTTTTACCAAACATTCAAGGAAGAATTAAAACCTCCTCAGACTATTCAAAAACATTCAAGAAGAAGGAACACTTCCAAACACCTTCTATGAAGACAGCATCACCCTAATACCAAAACCAGATAAAGACAACACAATGAAAGAGAATTACAGGCCAATATCTCTCATGAACATAGATGCCAAAATCCTCAACAAAACTCTAGCAAACCGGATCCAGCAGTACATCAGAAAGATCATACACCATGACCAAGCAGGATTCATCCCAGGAATGCAGGGATGGTTCAATATCCGCAAATCAATAAATGTGATACATCACATAAACAAATTGAGAGATAAAAATCACATAGTCATATCAATTGATGCAGAAAAAGCATTTGACAAAATCCAACACCCTTTCTTGATAAAAACTCTCAGCAAAGTGGAAGAGAAGGATCATACCTCAACATCATAAAAGCCATATATGATAAACCCACAGATAACATCATACTCAATGGGCAAAAACTAAAACCATTTCCCCTAAGAACAGGAACAAGATAGGGATGCCCACTCTCACTTCTCCTGTTCCACATAGTACTGGAAGTATTAGCCATTGCAATTAGACAACAAGAAGAAATAAAAGGCATCCAAATTGGAAAAGAAGTAAAGCTGTCCTTATCTGCAGATGACATGATATTGTACGTAAAAAACCCAAAGGACTCCATTCCAAAACTAACTGACTTAATTAATGAATTCGGCAATGTAGCAGGATACAAAATTAATGCTAAGAAGTCTGTGGCATTTCTATACACTAATAGTGAAATTATAGAAAGAGAAACTTTAAAAGCAATCCCATTTACCATCTCACCAAAAAAATTAAGATACCTAGGAATAAACGTAACTAAAGAGGTAAAAGACCTTTATGCAGAAAACTACAGGACACTGAAAAAAGAGATAGAGGAAGATGTTAACAGATGGAAGAGCATACCATGCTCATGGATTGGGAGAATCAACATCATTAAAATGTCCATACTACCCAAAGCAATCTACAGATTAAACGCACTACCCATTAAAATACCAATGACATATTTCACAGACCTACAAAGAATTCTTCATAGATTCATCTGGAACAAAAAAAGACCACGGATAGCTACAGCAATTCTGAGAAAGAAGAATAAAGTAGGTGGGATCTCAATACCAGACTTCAAGCTATACTACAAAGCAACTATTCTCAAAACAGCCTGGTACTGGTACAAGAACAGACATATAGACCAATGGAATAGAATAGAGAACCCAGATATACACCCAAACCACTATGCTCAATTAATATTTGACAAAGGAGGCATGAACATTCAATGGAGCCAAGACAGCCTCTTCAATAAATGGTGTTGGGAAAATTGGACAGATACATGCAAAAAATTGAAACTGGACCACCAACTTACACCAAATACAAAAATAAACTCAAAATGGATACAGGACTTAAACATTAGAAGGGAAACCATAAAAATACTAGAGGAATCCACAGGCAACAAAATCTCAGATATATGCCGAAAGAACTTCTTCACTGATACTGCTCCAAAGGCAATGGAAGCTAAAGAAAAAATAAACAAATGGGACTACATCAAAATAAAAAGCTTTTGCACAGCAAAAGAAACCATCAACAAAACAACAAGAAAGATCACTGCATGGGAGAACATATTTGCAAGTGTTATCACTGATAAAGGTGTAATCTCCAAAATCTACAGCCAACTTATACAACTTAATAAAAGGAAGATGAAGGATCCAATAAAAAAATGGGCAACGGACCTAAATAGAACCTTTTCAAAAGACGACAGAAGGAAAGCCAAGAGACACATGAAAACATGTTCAAAGTCATTAATCATCGGAGAGATGCAAATCAAAATGACAATGTGATACCATCTTACACCTGTCAGAATGGCAATCATCAACAAATCAACAAATGACAAGTGTTGGCGAGGATGCGGAGAAAAAGCAACCCTTGTGCACTGTTGGTGGGAATGCAGACTGGTGCAGCCACTGTGTAGAACAGTATGGAGTTTCCTCAAAAAACTAAAAATGGATCTCCCATCTGACCCTGTAATCCCTAATTTCTTAGGAATTTATCCTAAGAAATTACAAACACCAATCAGAAAGGATTTATGCACCCCTATGTTCATAGCAGCACAATTTACAATAGCTACAATTTGGAAACAGCCGAGGTGCCTGTCAGCAGATGAGTGGATCAGAAAACTGTGGTACATCTACATAATGGAATTCTATGCTGCCATTAAAAAGAAGGAAATCTTACCATTTGCAGCAACCTGGTTAGAACTGGAGAGCCTTATGCTTAGTGAAATAAGCCAGTCAATGAAGGAGAAGCATCACATGATCGCACTCATTGGTGGATAATAAAGAACATTATAAACTGATGAACAAAAGGATAGATTCAGAGACAGTAAAGCTTCAAACAGACTGTGAAATTACAGCAGGAAGATTAAAGTTAGGTGAGGTAGATAAGAGATCAATCAAAGGACTTGTATGCATACATATAAGCATAACCAATGAAGATAGACACTGGGGGGTTGGGGTATGCCTAGGAGGGAGGGGGGGCAATGGGGAGATATGTATAAAAAATAATAAAAATAAAAACAAGTAAAAAAAAATAAATGAATTTGGCAATGTAGTAGGATACAAAATTAACCCTCAGAAGTCTATGAATTTTCTATTCACCAGTGGTCAGCAAACTCATTAGTCAACAGAGCCAAATATCAACAGTACAATAGTTGAAATTTCTTTTGAGAGCCAAATTTTTTAAACTTATACTTCTTCTAAAGCTACTTTTTGAAAATAGAGTATTTTGTGGAAGAGCCACACTCAAGGGGCTGCATATGGCTCGCGAACTGCAGTTTGCCAACAATGGCTATAACACCAATAATGAATCCACAGAGAAATTAAAAAAGCAATCCCATTTACCATTGCAACAACAACAAAAATAAGATACCTAGGAATAAATTTCACCAAGGAGATAAAGGACCTGTACTTAGAAAATTTCAGAACGCTGAAAAAAGAGATCAAGGAAGGCATGAACAAATGTAAAAATATATCTTTTCATGAACTGATAGAATCAACATCATTAAAATGTCCTACTGCCGAAACCAGTTTGGCTCAGTGGATAGAGCATGGGCCTGTGGACTGAGGGGTCTCAGGTTCAATTCCGGTTGGGGGCATGTACCTTGGTTGGGGCACATCCCCAGTAGGGGGTGTGCAGGAGGCAGCTGATCAATGTTTCTCTCTCATCAATGTTTCTAAATCTCCCTCTCCCTTCCTCTCTGTAAAAAAATCAATAAAAAATATATTTAAAACGTCCTACTACCCAAAGCAATCTGTAAATTCAATGCAATCACCATGAAAATACCAAAGGCATACTTCAAAGACTAGAACAAATTCTCTAAAAGTTCATCTGGAATAAAAAAAAAATACCCCAAATAGCTTCAGCAATCTTGAGAAAGAAAACAATGTTGGAGGAATCACAATGACAGATATCAAGCTATACTACAAAACCATTGTTCTCAAAACTTCCTGGTACTGGCACAAGAACAGACATATAGACCAGTGGAATAGAACAGAGAACCCAAAAGTCAATACAAGCCATTATGCTTAATTAATATTTGACAAAGGAGGCAAGACCATACAATGGAGTCAAGACAGTCTCTTCAATAAATGGTGTTGGGACAACTGGAAAGATACTTGCAAAAAAATGAAACTAGATCACCAACTTACACCATACACAAAAATAAACTCAAAATGGAGAAAGGACTTAAACATAAGGTGGGAAACCATAAAAATTTTAGAAGAAGCCATAGGCAGCAAAATAACAGTATTTGTTGTAATAATATATTTAATGATACAGTTCCTAGGGCAATGGAAACTTAGTAGACAATAAACAAATGGAATAAATCAAAATAAAAAGCTTCTCAGCAAAAGAAACCATCAGCAAAACAAAGTTCACTGCATGGGAGAACATATTTGCCAATGTTATCTCTGATAAGGGTTTAATCTCCAACATTTACAGGGAAATCATACAACTTAACAAAAGGAAGATAAACAAGTCATTCAAAAAGTGGGCAAAGGACCTAAATAGACAGTTTTCAAAAGCAGATTTTCAGAAAGCCAAGAGACATATGAAAACATGCTCAAAGCCACTAGCCATCTGAGATAAAAATCAAAACAACAAAGAGATACCACTTCAAACCTGTCAGAATGGTTATCATCAACAAGTCAACAAATGACAAGTGCTAGAGAGGATGTGGCGAAAAAGGAACCCTCCTTCACTGCTGGTGGGAATGCAAACTGGTGCAGCCATTGTATGGCATTTTCTCAAAAAATTAAAAATGGAACTGCCATTTAACCCAGTAAACCACTTCTACTAATATATCCCAAGAAAACAGAAACACCAATAAGAAAGGATATATGCAGCCCTATGTTCATAGCAGCACATTTTACAATAGCTAAGGAAACAGCATAAATGCCCATCAGCAGATGAGTGGATTAGAAAACTGAAGTACGGTGTTGGAGAATCCAAGATGGCGGCACAGGTAAACACCTACACTGCTGCCTCGCACTACAATTTCAAAACTACAACTAAAAGACAGAACGGACATCATCCAGAACCACAGGAAAGCTGGCGGAGCGTAAGTTCTATAGCTAGAAGGAAAGAGAGAGGCTCACAGAGACACAGAGGAGCTGCAAAAAGCCGAGGTACTGAGACGCGCGCGCTGAGAGAGCGGGTGCCGGAATACCTGGCTGGCTTTCTCTGGCGGGAGGGAAACGGAGACTCCCAACAGCATTGAACCCCTTATTTTACGACACTAAACCCCAGATCCAGCGAAACTCATATGGGGGGAGTTTGGAGTGTGAAAAGAGAAAGGTGCACGGAAATTTAGGGGAGTCGCAGAAGATCAGGTCTGGTCTCGCACACGCACGGTGCTGCGCGAAGGACATATTGCTGACTGTGCCGCTGGCTTTCGCGAGTGGGCGGGAGACAGACCCTCCGAACTGTGCCACTTCTGAGTCCACTGAGCCCCTGTTTCGGGCGAAACCTGGGGACCTAGACTCGTGTGGTCCTGGTGTGCAGGGGAGCTGGAAAGGTAGCGTTTAGAGGCACTGTGGGTGCACAAGGACTGCTCCAGCCATTACCCAGTCACGTGAGACTCAGGGGCCGTGGAGGGTGGAGCCGACTGGAAGGCAAGGCGGTCCCTTAAGCCCTGAGACTCCACCCCTCCCAAGCTCAACAGAGGCTTCTTCGGTTTTGCGTCTGGTATCATAAGGCTGAATCCAACACAGAAGTTTCCCTGGCATAGTGAAAATGCGGAAACAAGGGAAGGGATCACAAACAAAAGAAATGGAGGAAAAAAAACGACTGGATATAGAGTTCAAAACCATGCTTATAAGGTTTTTCAAGAATATGCTAGAAAAATTCGATAAATTTAGTGAGACCCAAGAGGAAATGAAAAAGAATCAACTAGAAATTAAACATACACTGACTGAAATAAAAAATATTATACAGAGTCCTAACAGCAGACTAGAGAAAGGCAAGAATCAAGTAAAAAATTTGAAATATAAAGAAGCAGACAACATTCAACTGGAAAAGCAAGAAGAGAAAAGAATCCAAAAATGTGAA